>OX243799.1:420000-827500 GCA_945859595.2 Megachile willughbiella | reverse complement strand
TCTCTGTCTCTGTCTCTGTCTCTGTCTCTGTCTCTGTCTCTGTCTCTGTCGCTGTCTCTGCCTCTGTCTCTGTTTCTGTGTCTGTCGCTGTCTCTCCCTCCTTCTCTGTCTCCGTCTCTGTCCCTGGATCTGTCTCTGCCTCTGTCTCCGTCTCTGTCTCTGTCTCGATCTTTGTCTCCGTCTCCGTCTCTGTCTCTGTTTGTCTCGATCTCTGTCTCTGTCTCTGTCTTTGCCTCTGTCCCTGTCCCCGTATCTCTCTCTGTCTCTGTCTCTGCCTCTGTCTCTGCCTCTGTCTCTGTCCCTGTCCCTCTCCCTGTCCCTGTCGCTGTCTCTGTCTCTGTCTCTGTCTCTGTCTCTGTCTCTGTCCCTGTCTCTGTCTCTGTCTCTGTCTCTGCCTCTGTCTCTGCCTCTGTCTCTGTCCCTGTCCCTCTCCCTGTCCCTGTCGCTGTCTCTGTCTCTGCCTCTGTCTCCGTCTCTGTCCCTGTCTCTGCCTCTGTCTCTGTCTCTGTCTCTGTCTCTGCCTCTGCCTCTGTCTCTATCTCTGTCTCTGTCTCTGTCTCTGTCTCCTTCTCTGTCTCTGTCTCTGTCTCTGTCTCTGTCTCTGTCTCTGTCTCTGTCTCTGTCTCTGTCTTTGTCTCTGTCTCTGTCTCTGTCTCTGTCTCTGTCTCTGTCCGTGTCCCTCTCCTTGTCACTGTCGCTGTCTCTGTCCCTGGCTCTGTCTCTGCCTCTGTCTCTGTCTCTGCCTCCGTCTCTGTCTCCGTCTGTGTCTCTGTTTCTGTCTCTGGGTCTCTGTCTGTGTGTGTCTACCTCTGTCTCTTTGTCTCTGTCTCTGCATCTCTGCCTCCGTGCCTATGTTTCTATGACTCTGTCTCTGTCTCTGTCTCTGTCTTAGTCTCTGTCTCTGTGTCTGTCTCGGCCTCTGTCTCTGTCTCTGTCTCTGTCTCTGTCCCTGTCGCTGTCTCTCCGTCTGTCTCTGTCTCCGTCTCTGTCCCTGGCTCTGTCTCTGCCTCTGTCTCCGTCTCTGTCTCTGTCTCGGTCTCTGTCTCTGTCTCTGTCTCTGTCTCCGTCCCTGTCTCTGCCGCTGTCTCTCTCTCCGTCTCAGTCTCTGTCTCTGTCTCCGTCTCTCTCTCTGTCTCTGTCTCTGCCTCTGTCTCTGTCCGCGTATCTGTCTCTGTCTCTGTCTCTGTTTCTGTCTCTGTCTCTGTCGCTGTCTCTCCCTCTGTCTCTGTCTCCGTCTCTGTTTCTGTCTCTGTCTCTGTCTCTGTCTCTGTCTCTGTCTCTGTCTCTGTCTCTGTCTCTGTCTCTGTCTCTGTCTCTGTCTCTGTCTCTGTCTCTGTCTGTGTCCCTGTCTCTGTCTCCGTCCCTGTCTCTGCCGCTGTCTCTGTCTCTGTCTCTGTTGATGTCTCTCCCTCTGTCTCCGTCTCTGTCTCTGTCTGTGTCTCTGTCTCTGACTCTGTCTCTGTCTCTGTCTCTGTCTCTGTCTCTGTCTCTGTCTCTGTCTCTGTCTCTGTCTCTGTCTCTGTCTCTGTCTCTGTCTCTGTCACTGTCTCTGTCTCTGTCTGTGTCTCTGTCTCTGCCTCTGTCTCTGTCTCTGTCTCTGTCTCTGTCTCTGTCTCTGTCTCTGTCTCTGTCTCTGTCTCTGTCTCTGTCTCTGTCTCTGTCTCTGTCTCTGTCTCTGTCTCTGTCTCTGTCTCTGTCTCTGTCTCTGTCTCTGTCTCTGTCTGTGTCTCTGTCTCTGTCTCTGTCCCTGTCCCTCTCCCTGTGCCTGTCGCTGTCTCTGTCTCTGTCTCTGTCTCTGTCTCTGTCCGTGTCCCTCTCCCTGTCACTGTCGCTGTTTCTGTCCCTGGCTCTGTCTCTGTCTCTGTCTCTGTCCCTGTCGCTGTCTCTCCGTCTGTCTCTGTCTCCGTCTCTGTCCCTGGCTCTGTCTCTGCCTCTGTCTCCGTCTCTGTCTCTGTCTCGGTCTTTGTCTCCGTCTCTGTCTCCGTCTCTGCCTCTATCTCCGTCTCCGTCTCTGTCTCTGTCTCTGTCTCTGTCTCTGTCTCTGTCTCTGTCTCTGTCTCTGTCTCTGTCTCTGTCTTTATCTCTGTCTCTGTCTCTGTCTCTGTCTCTGTCTCTGTCACTGCCTCTGTCTCTGTCTCTGTCTCTGTCGCTGTCTCTTCCTCTGTCTCTGTCTCCGTCTCTGTCCCTGGCTCTGTCTCTGCCTCTGTCTCTGTCTCTGCCTCCGTCTCTGTCTCCGTCTGTGTCTCTGTTTCTGTCTCTGGGTCTCTGTCTGTGTGTGTCTGCCTCTGTCTCTTTGTCTCTGTCTCTGCATCTCTGCCTCCGTGCCTATGTCTCTATGTCTCTGTCTCTGTCTCTGTCTCTGTCTCAGTCTCTGTCTCTGTGTCTGTCTCTGCCTCTGTCTCTGTCTCTATCTCTGTCTCTGTCTCTGTCCCTGTCGCTGTCTCTCCGTCTGTCTCTGTCTCCGTCTCTGTCCCTGGCTCTGTCTCTGCCTCTGTCTCCGTCTCTGTCTCTGTCTCGGTGTTTGTCTCCGTCTCTGTCTCCGTCTCTGTCTCTGTCTCTGCCTCTGTCTCTATCTCCGTCTCTGCCTCTGTCTCTGTCTGTGTCTCTGTCTCCGTCTCTGTCTCTGTCTCTGCCTCTACCTCCGTCTCCGTCTCCGTCTCCGTCTCTGTCTCTGTCTCTGTCTCTGTCTCTGTCTCTGTCTCTGTCTCTGTCCCTGTCTCTGTCTCTGTCTCTGTCTCTGTCTCTGTCTCTGTCTCTGCCTCTGTCTCTGTCTCTGTCTCTGTCTCCGTCCCTGGCTCTGTCTCTGCCTCTGTCTCCGTCTCTGTCTCTGTCTCTGCCTCTATCTCCGTCTGTGTCTCTGTCTCTGTCTCTGTCTCTGTCGCTGTCTCTTCCTCTGTCTCTGTCTCCGTCTCTGTCCCTGGCTCTGTCTCTGCCTCTGTCTCTGTCTCTGCCTCCGTCTCTGTCTCCGTCTGTGTCTCTGTTTCTGTCTCTGGGTCTCTGTCTGTGTGTGTCTGCCTCTGTCTCTTTGTCTCTGTCTCTGCATCTATGCCTCCGTGCCTATGTCTCTATGTCTCTGTCTCTGTCTCTATCTCTGTCTCTGTCTCTGTCTCTGTCTCTGTCTCTGTCTCTGTCTATGTCTCTGGCTCTGTCTCCGTCTCTGTCTCTGTCTCTGCCTCTGTCTCAGTCTCTGCGTCTGTCTCGGTCTTTGTCTCCGTCTCTGTCTCTGTCTCTGTCTCTGTCACTGTCTCCGTCTCTGCCTCTGTCTCTGTCTCTGTCTCTGTCTCTGTCTCTGTCTCTGTCTCTGCCTCTGTCTCTGTCGCTGTCTCTGCCTCTGTCTCTGTCACTGTGTCTGTCTCTGTTTCTCCCTCCTTCTCTGTCTCCGTCTCTGTCCCTGGATCTGTCTCTGCCTCTGTCTCCGTCTCTGTCTCTGTCTCGATCTTTGTCTCCGTCTCCGTCTCTGTCTCTGTTTCTGTCTCGGTCTCTGTCTCTGTCTCTGTCTTTGCCTCTGTATCTGTCCCCGTATCTCTCTCTGTCTCTGTTTCTGTCTCGGTCTCTGTCTTTGTCTCTGTCTCTGCCTCTGTCTCTGTCTCTGCCTCTGTCTCTGTCTCTGTCTCTGTCTCAGTCTCTGTCTCTGTCTCTGTCCCTGGCTCTGTCTCTGCCTCTGTCTCCGTCTCTGTCTCTGTCTCTGTCTCTGTCTCTGTCCCTGTCACTGCCTCTGTCTCTGTCTCTGTCTCTGTCGCTGTCTCTTCCTCTGTCTCTGTCTCCGTCTCTGTCCCTGGCTCTGTCTCTGCCTCTGTCTCCGTCTCCGTCTGTGTCTCGGTCTTTGTCGCCGTCTCTGTCTCTGCCTCTGTCTCCGTCTCTGTCCCTGTCTCTGTCACTGCCTCTGTCTCTGCCTCTGTCTCTGTCCCTGTCCCTCTCCCTGTCCCTGTCGCTGTCTCTGTCTCTGTCTCTGCCTCCGTCCCTGGCTCTGTCTCTGCCTCTGTCTCCGTCTCTGTCTCTGTCTCTGCCTCTATCTCCGTCTGTGTCTCTGTCTCTGTCTCTGTCTCTGTCGCTGTCTCTTCCTCTGTCTCTGTCTCCGTCTCTGTCCCTGGCTCTGTCTCTGCCTCTGTCTCTGTCTCTGCCTCCGTCTCTGTCTCCGTCTGTGTCTCTGTTTCTGTCTCTGGGTCTCTGTCTGTGTGTGTCTGCCTCTGTCTCTTTGTCTCTGTCTCTGCATCTCTGCCTCCGTGCCTATGTCTCTATGTCTCTGTCTCTGTCTCTGTCTCTGTCTCAGTCTCTGTCTCTGTGTCTGTCTCTGCCTCTGTCTCGGTCTCTATCTCTGTCTCTGTCTCTGTCCCTGTCGCTGTCTCTCCGTCTGTCTCTGTCTCCGTCTCTGTCCCTGGCTCTGTCTCTGCCTCTGTCTCCGTCTCTGTCTCTGTCTCGGTGTTTGCCTCCGTCTCTGTCTCCGTCTCTGTCTCTGTCTCTGCCTCTGTCTCTATCTCCGTCTCTGCCTCTGTCTCTGTCTGTGTCTCTGTCTCCGTCTCTGTCTCTGTCTCTGCCTCTACCTCCGTCTCCGTCTCCGTCTCCGTCTCTGTCTCTGTCTCTGTCTCTGTCTCTGTCTCTGTCTCTGTCTCTGTCTCTGTCTGTGTCTCTGTCGCTGTCTCTCCCTCTGTCTCTGTCTCTGTCTCCGTCAATGGCTCTGTCTCTGCCTCTGTCTCCGTCTCTGTCTCTGTCTCTGCCTCTGTCACAGTCTCTGCGTGTGTCTCGGTCTTTGTCTCCGTCTCTGTCTCTGTCTCTGTCTCTGTCACTGTCTCCGTCTCTGCCTCTGTCTCTGTCTCTGTCTCTGTCTCTGTCTCTGTCTCTGTCTCTGTCTCTGTCTCTGTCGCTGTCTCTGCCTCTGTCTCTGTCACTGTGTCTGTCTCTGTTTCTCCCTCCTTCTCTGTCTCCGTCTCTGTCCCTGGATCTGTCTCTGCCTCTGTCTCCGTCTCTGTCTCTGTCTCGATCTTTGTCTCCGTCTCCGTCTCTGTCTCTGTTTCTGTCCCGGTCTCTGTCTCTGTCTCTGTCTTTGCCTCTGTCTCTTTCCCCGTATCTCTCTCTGTCTCTGTTTCTGTCTCGGTCTCTGTCTTTGTCTCTGTCTCTGCCTCTGTCTCTGTCTCTGCCTCTGTCTCTGTCTCTATCTCTGTCTCAGTCTCTGTCTCTGTCTCTGTCCCTTCCTCTGTCTCTGCCTCTGTCTCCGTCTCTGTCTCTGTCTCTGTCTCTGTCCCTGTCACTGCCTCTGTCTCTGTCTCTGTCTCTGTCGCTGTCTCTTCCTCTGTCTCTGTCTCCGTCTCTGTCCCTGGCTCTGTCTCTGCCTCTGTCTCCGTCTCCGTCTGTGTCTCGGTCTTTGTCGCCGTCTCTGTCTCTGCCTCTGTCTCCGTCTCTGTCCCTGTCTCTGTCCCTGCCTCTGTCTCTGCCTCTGTCTCTGTCCCTGTCCCTCTCCCTGTCCCTGTCGCTGTCTCTGTCTCTGTCTCTGCCTCCGTCCCTGGCTCTGTCTCTGCCTCTGTCTCCGTCTCTGTCTCTGTCTCTGCCTCTATCTCCGTCTGTGTCTCTGTCTCTGTCTCTGTCTCTGTCGCTGTCTCTTCCTCTGTCTCTGTCTCCGTCTCTGTCCCTGGCTCTGTCTCTGCCTCTGTCTCTGTCTCTGCCTCCGTCTCTGTCTCCGTCTGTGTCTCTGTTTCTGTCTCTGGGTCTCTGTCTGTGTGTGTCTGCCTCTGTCTCTTTGTCTCTGTCTCTGCATCTCTGCCTCCGTGCCTATGTCTCTATGTCTCTGTCTCTGTCTCTGTCTCTGTCTCAGTCTCTGTCTCTGTGTCTGTCTCTGCCTCTGTCTCGGTCTCTATCTCTGTCTCTGTCTCTGTCCCTGTCGCTGTCTCTCCGTCTGTCTCTGTCTCCGTCTCTGTCCCTGGCTCTGTCTCTGCCTCTGTCTCCGTCTCTGTCTCTGTCTCGGTGTTTGTCTCCGTCTCTGTCTCCGTCTCTGTCTCTGTCTCTGCCTCTGTCTCTATCTCCGTCTCTGCCTCTGTCTCTGTCTGTGTCTCTGTCTCCGTCTCTGTCTCTGTCTCTGCCTCTACCTCCGTCTCCGTCTCCGTCTCCGTCTCTGTCTCTGTCTCTGTCTCTGTCTCTGTCTCTGTCTCTGTCTCTGTCTGTGTCTCTGTCGCTGTCTCTCCCTCTGTCTCTGTCTCTGTCTCCGTCCCTGGCTCTGTCTCTGCCTCTGTCTCCGTCTCTGTCTCTGTCTCTGCCTCTGTCACAGTCTCTGCGTGTGTCTCGGTCTTTGTCTCCGTCTCTGTCTCTGTCTCTGTCTCTGTCTCTGTCTCTGTCTCTCTCTCTGTCCCTGTCTCTGTCTCTGTCTCTGTCTCAGTCTCTGTCTCTGTCACTGTCTCTGTCTCTGTCTCTGTTTCTGTCTCTGTCCCTGTCCCTGTCTCTGTCTCTGTCTCTGCCTCTGCCTCTGTCTCTGTCTCTGTCTCTGTCTCTGTCTCTGTCTCTGTCTCTGTCTCTGTCTCTGTCTCTATCTCTGTTTCTGTCTCGGTCTCTGTCTTTGTCTCTGTCTCTGCCTCTGTCTCTGTCTCTGTCTCTGTCTCAGTCTCTGTCTCTGTCTCTGTCCCTGGCTCTGTCTCTGCCTCTGTCTCCGTCTCTGTCTCTGTCTCTGTCTCTGTCTCTGTCTCCGTCTCTGTCCCTGGCTCTGTCTCTGCCTCTGTCTCTGTCCCTGCCTCTGTCTCTGCCTCTGTCTCCGTCTCTGTCTGTGTCTCGGTCTTTGTCTCCGTCTCTGTCTCTGTCTCTGTCTCTGCCTCTGTCTCTGCCTCTGTCTCTGTCTCTGTCTCTGTCTCTGTCTCTGTCTCTGTCTCTGTCTCTGTCTCTGTCTCTGTCTCTGTCTCTGTCTCTGTCTCTGTCTCTGTCTCTGTCTCTGTCTCTGTCTCTGTCTCTGTCTCTGTCTCTGTCTCTGTCTCTGTCTCTGTCGCTGTCTCTCCCTCTGTCTCTGTCTCTGTCTCTGTCCCTGTCCCTGTCTCTGTCTCTGTCTCTGCCTCTGTCTCTATCTCTGTCTCTGTCCCTGTCTCTGTCTCTGTCTCTGTCTCTGTCACTGTCTCTGTCTCTGTCTCTGTCTCTGTCTCTGTCTCTGTCTCTGTCTCTGTCTCTGTCTCTGTCTCTGTCTATGTCTCTGTCTCTGTCTCTGCCTCTGTCTCAGTCTCTGCGTATGTCTCGGTCTTTGTCTCCGTCTCTGTCTCTGTCTCTGTCTCTGTCACTGTCTCCGTCTCTGCCTCTGTCTCTGTCTCTGCCTCTGTCTCTGTCTCTGTCTCTGTCTCTGTCTCTGTCGCTGTCTCTGCCTCTGTCTCTGTTTCTGTGTCTGTCGCTGTCTCTCCCTCCTTCTCTGTCTCCGTCTCTGTCCCTGGATCTGTCTCTGCCTCTGTCTCCGTCTCTGTCTCTGTCTCGATCTTTGTCTCCGTCTCCGTCTCTGTCTCTGTTTGTCTCGGTCTCTGTCTCTGTCTCTGTCTTTGCCTCTGTCTCTGTCCCCGTATCTCTCTCTGTCTCTGTCTCTGCCTCTGTCTCTGCCTCTGTCTCTGTCCCTGTCCCTCTCCCTGTCCCTGTCGCTGTCTCTGTCTCTGTCTCTGTCTCTGTCTCTGTCTCTGTCTCTGTCCCTGTCTCTGTCTCTGTCTCTGTCTCTGCCTCTGTCTCTGCCTCTGTCTCTGTCCCTGTCCCTCTCCCTGTCCCTGTCGCTGTCTCTGTCTCTGTCTCTGTCTCTGTCTCTGTCGCTGTCTCTCCCTCTGTCTCTGTCTCTGTCTCCGTCCCTGTCCCTCTCCCTGTCCCTGTCCCTGTCTCTGTCTCTGTCTCTATCTCTGTCTCTGTCTCTGTCTCTGACCCTGGCTCTGTCTCTGCCTCTGACTCCGTCTCTGTCTCTGTCTCGGTCTTTGTCTCCGTCTCTGACTCCGTCTCTGTCTCTGTCTCTGCCTCTGTCTCTATCTCCGTCTCTGCCTCTGTCTGTGTCTCTGTCTCTGTCTCTGTCTCTGTCTCTGTCTCTGTCTCTGTCTCTGTCTCTGTCGCTGTCTCTGCCTCTGTCTCTGTCTCTGTGTCTGTCGCTGTCTCTCCCTCCTTCTCTGTCTCCGTCTCTGTCCCCGGATCTGTCTCTGCCTCTGTCTCCGTCTCTGTCTCTGTCTCGATCTTTGTCTCCGTATCCGTCTCTGTCTCTGTCTCTGTCTCTTCCTCTGTCTCTGTCTCCGTCTCTGTCCCTGGCTCTGTCTCTGCCTCTGTCTCTGTCTCTGCCTCCGTCTCTGTCTCCGTCTGTGTCTCTGTTTCTGTCTCTGGGTCTCTGTCTGTGTGTGTCTGCCTCTGTCTCTTTGTCTCTGTCTCTGCATCTCTGCCTCCGTGCCTATGTCTCTATGTCTCTGTCTCTGTCTCTGTCTCTGTCTCAGTCTCTGTCTCTGTGTCTGTCTCTGCCTCTGTCTCGGTCTCTATCTCTGTCTCTGTCTCTGTCCCTGTCGCTGTCTCTCCGTCTGTCTCTGTCTCCGTCTCTGTCCCTGGCCCTGTCTCTGCCTCTGTCTCCGTCTCTGTCTCTGTCTCGGTGTTTGTCTCCGTCTCTGTCTCCGTCTCTGTCTCTGTCTCTGCCTCTGTCTCTATCTCCGTCTCTGCCTCTGTCTCTGTCTGTGTCTCTGTCTCCGTCTCTGTCTCTGTCTCTGCCTCTACCTCCGTCTCCGTCTCCGTCTCCGTCTCTGTCTCTGTCTCTGTCTCTGTCTCTGTCTCTGTCTCTGTCTCTGTCTCTGTCTCTGTCTGTGTCTCTGTCGCTGTCTCTCCCTCTGTCTCTGTCTCTGTCTCCGTCCCTGGCTCTGTCTCTGCCTCTGTCTCCGTCTCTGTCTCTGTCTCTGCCTCTGTCACAGTCTCTGCGTGTGTCTCGGTCTTTGTCTCCGTCTCTGTCTCTGTCTCTGTCTCTGTCTCTGTCTCTGTCTCTGTCTCTGTCTCTGTCCCTGTCTCTCTCTCTGTCTCTGTCTCAGTCTCTGTCTCTGTCACTGTCTCTGTCTCTGTCTCTGTTTCTGTTTCTGTCTCTGTCCCTGTCCCTGTCACTGTCTCTGTCTCTGCCTCTGCCTCTGTCTCTGTCTCTGTCTCTGTCTCTGTCTCTGTCTCTGTCTCTGTCTCTGTCTCTGTCTCTGTCTCTGTCTCTGTCTCTGTCTCTGTCTCTGTCTCTGCCTCTGTCTCTGTCTCTGTCTCTGTCTCAGTCTCTGTCTCTGTCTCCGTCCCTGGCTCTGTCTCTGCCTCTGTCTCCGTCTCTGTCTCTGTCTCTGTCTCTGTCTCTGTCTCCGTCTCTGTCCCTGGCTCTGTCTCTGCCTCTGTCTCTGTCCCTGCCTCTGTCTCTGCCTCTGTCTCCGTCTCTGTCTGTGTCTCGGTCTTTGTCTCCGTCTCTGTCTCTGTCTCTGTCTCTGCCTCTGTCTCTGCCTCTGTCTCTGTCTCTGTCTCTGTCTCTGTCTCTGTCTCTGTCCCTGTCTCTGTCTCTGTCTCTGTCTCTGTCTCTGTCTCTGTCTCTGTCTCTGTCTCTGTCTCTGTCTCTGTCTCTGTCTCTGTCTCTGTCTCTGTCTCTGTCGCTGTCTCTGCCTCTGTCTCTGTCTCTGTGTCTGTCGCTGTCTCTCCCTCCTTCTCTGTCTCCGTCTCTGTCCCCGGATCTGTCTCTGCCTCTGTCTCCGTCTCTCTCTCTGTCTCGATCTTTGTCTCCGTATCCGTCTCTGTCTCTGTCTCTGTCTCCGTCTCTGTCTCTGTCTCTGTCTTTGCCTCTGTCTCTGTCCCCGTATCTGTCTCTGTCTCTGTTTCTGTCTCGGTCTCTGTCTTTGTTTCTGTCTCTGCCTCTGTCTCTGTCTCTGCCTCTGTCTCTGTCTCTGTCTCTGTCTCAGTCTCTGTCTCTGTCTCTGTCCCTGGCTCTGTCTCTGCCTCTGTCTCCGTCTCTGTCTCTGTCTGTGTCTCTGTCTCTGTCTCTGTCTCTGTCGCTGTCTCTGTCTCTGTCTCTGTCTCTGTCCCTGTCTCTGTCTCTGTCTCTGTCTCTGTCTCTGTCTCTGTCTCTGTCTCTGTCTCTGTCTCTGTCTCTGTCTTTGTCTCTGCCTCTGTCTCAGTCTCTGCGTCTGTCTCGGTCTTTGTCTCCGTCTCTGTCTCTGTCTCTGTCTCTGTCACTGTCTCCGTCTGTGCCTCTGTCTCTGTCTCTGTCTCTGTCTCTGTCTCTGTCTCTGTCTCTGCCTCTGTCTCGGTCTCTGTCTCTGCCTCTTTCTCTGTCTCTGTCACTGTCTCTGTCTCTGTCTCTGTCCCTGTCCCTCTCCCTGTCCCTGCCGCTGTCTCTGTCTCTGTCTCTGTCTCTGTCTCTGTCTCTGTCTCTGTCTCAGCCTCTGTCTCCGTCTCTGTCTCTGTCTCTGCCTCTATCTCCGTCTCTGTCTCTGTCTCTGCCTCTGTCTCTGTCTCTGTCTCTGTCTCTGTCTCTGCCTCTGTCTCTGTCTCTGTCTCTGTCTCTGTCCCTGTCACTGCCTCTGTCTCTGTCTCTGTCTCTGTCGCTGTCTCTTCCTCTGTCTCTGTCTCCGTCTCTGTCCCTGGCTCTGTCTATGCCTCTGTCTCCGTCTCCGTCTGTGTCTCGGTCTTTGTCGCCGTCTCTGTCTCTGCCTCTGTCTCTGTCTCTGTCTCTGTCTCTGTCTCTGTCTCTGTCTCTGTCTCTGCCTCTGTCTCTGCCTCTGTCTCTGTCTCTGTCTCTGTCTCTGTCTATGTCTCTGTCACTGTCTCTGTCTCTGTCTCTGCCTCTGTCTCTGCCCTGCCTCTGTCTCTGTCTCTGTCTCTGTCTCTGTCTCTGTCTCTGTCTCTGTCTCTGTCTCTGTCTCTGTCTCTGTCTCTGTCTCTGTCTCTGTCTCTGTCTCTGTCTCTGTCTGTGTCTCTGCCTCTGTCTCGGTCTTTGTCTCCGTCTCTGTTTCTATCTCTGTCTCTGTCGCTGTCTCTGTCTCTGTCGCTGTCACTGTCTCTGTCTCTGTCTCTGTCTCTGTCCCTGTCTCTGTCTCTGTCTCTGTCTCTGTCTCTGTCTCTGTCTCTGTCTCTGTCTCTGTCTCTGTCTCTGTGTCTGTCTCTGTCTCTGTCTCTGTCTCTGTCTCTGTCTCTGTCTCTGTCTCTGTCTCTGTCTCTGTCTCTGTCTCTGTCTCTGTCTCTGTCTCAGTCTCTGTCTCTGTCTCTGTCTCTGTCTCCGTATATGTCTCTGTCTCTGTCTCTGTCTCTGTCTCTGTCTCTGTCGCTGTCTCTCCCTCTGTCTCTGTCTCTGTCTCCGTCCCTGTCCCTCTCCCTATCCCTGTCCCTGTCTCTGTCTCTGTCTCTGTCTCTGTCTCTGTCTCTGTCTCTGTCTCTGACCCTGGCTCTGTCTCTGCCTCTGACTCCGTCTCTGTCTCTGTCTCGGTCTTTGTCTCCGTCTCTGACTCCGTCTCTGTCTCTGTCTCTGCCTCTGTCTCTATCTCCGTCTCTGCCTCTGTCTGTGTCTCTGTCTCTGTCTCTGTCTCTGTCTCTGTCTCTGTCTCTGTCTCTGTCGCTGTCTCTGCCTCTGTCTCTGTCTCTGTGTCTGTCGCTGTCTCTCCCTCCTTCTCTGTCTCCGTCTCTGTCCCCGGATCTGTCTCTGCCTCTGTCTCCGTCTCTGTCTCTGTCTCGATCTTTGTCTCCGTATCCGTCTCTGTCTCTGTCTCTGTCTCCGTCTCTGTCTCTGTCTCTGTCTTTGCCTCTGTCTCTGTCCCCGTATCTGTCTCTGTCTCTGTTTCTGTCTCGGTCTCTGTCTTTGTTTCTGTCTCTGCCTCTGTCTCTGTCTCTGCCTCTGTCTCTGTCTCTGTCTCTGTCTCAGTCTCTGTCTCTGTCTCTGTCCCTGGCTCTGTCTCTGCCTCTGTCTCCGTCTCTGTCTCTGTCTGTGTCTCTGTCTCTGTCTCTGTCTCTGTCGCTGTCTCTGTCTCTGTCTCTGTCTCTGTCCCTGTCTCTGTCTCTGTCTCTGTCTCTGTCTCTGTCTCTGTCTCTGTCTCTGTCTCTGTCTTTGTCTCTGCCTCTGTCTCAGTCTCTGCGTCTGTCTCGGTCTTTGTCTCCGTCTCTGTCTCTGTCTCTGTCTCTGTCACTGTCTCCGTCTGTGCCTCTGTCTCTGTCTCTGTCTCTGTCTCTGTCTCTGTCTCTGTCTCTGCCTCTTTCTCGGTCTCTGTCTCTGCCTCTTTCTCTGTCTCTGTCACTGTCTCTGTCTCTGTCTCTGTCCCTGTCCCTCTCCCTGTCCCTGCCGCTGTCTCTGTCTCTGTCTCTGTCTCTGTCTCTGTCTCTGTCTCTGTCTCTGTCTCTGTCTCTGTCGCTGTCTCTCCCTCTGTCTCTGTCTCTGTCTCCGTCCCTGGCTCTGTCTCAGCCTCTGTCTCCGTCTCTGTCTCTGTCTCTGCCTCTATCTCCGTCTCTGTCTCTGTCTCTGCCTCTGTCTCTGTCTCTGTCTCTGTCTCTGTCTCTGTCTCTGTCTCTGTCTCTGTCCCTGTCACTGCCTCTGTCTCTGTCTCTGTCTCTGTCGCTGTCTCTTCCTCTGTCTCTGTCTCCGTCTCTGTCCCTGGCTCTGTCTCTGCCTCTGTCTCCGTCTCCGTCTGTGTCTCGGTCTTTGTCGCCGTCTCTGTCTCTGCCTCTGTCTCTGTCTCTGTCTCTGTCTCTGTCTCTGTCTCTGTCTCTGTCTCTGCCTCTGTCTCTGCCTCTGTCTCTGTCTCTGTCTCTGTCTATGTCTCTGTCACTGTCTCTGTCTCTGTCTCTGCCTCTGTCTCTGCCCTGCCTCTGTCTCTGTCTCTGTCTCTGTCTCTGTCTCTGTCTCTGTCTCTGTCTCTGTCTCTGTCTCTGTCTCTGTCTGTGTCTCTGCCTCTGTCTCGGTCTTTGTCTCCGTCTCTGTTTCTATCTCTGTCTCTGTCGCTGTCTCTGTCTCTGTCGCTGTCTCTGTCTCTGTCTCTGTCTCTGTCTCTGTCCCTGTCTCTGTCTCTGTCTCTGTCTCTGTCTCTGTCTCTGTCTCTGTCTCTGTCTCTGTCTCTGTCTCTGTGTCTGTCTCTGTCTCTGTCTCTGTCTCTGTCTCTGTCTCTGTCTCTGTCTCTGTCTCTGTCTCTGTCTCAGTCTCTGTCTCTGTCTCTGTCTCTGTCTCCGTATATGTCTCTGTCTCTGTCTCTGTCTCTGTCTCTGTCTCTGTCTCCGTCTCTGTCTCTGTCTCGGTCTTTGTCTCCGTCTCTGTCTCCGTCTCTGTCTCTGTCTCTGTCTCTGCCTCTGTCTCTGCCTCTGTCTCTGTCCCTGTCCCTCTCCCTGTCCCTGTCGCTGTCTCTGTCTCTGTCTCTGTCTCTGTCCCTGTCTCTGTCTCTGTCTCTGTTTCTATCTCTGTCTCTGTCTCCGTCTCTGTCTCTGTCTCGGTCTTTGTCTCCGTCTCTGTCTCCGTCTCTGTCTCTGTCTCTGTCTCTGCCTCTGTCTCTGCCTCTGTCTCTGTCTCTGTCTCTGTCGCTGTCTCTTCCTCTGTCTCTGTCTCCGTCTCTGTCCCTGGCTCTGTCTCTGCCTCTGTCTCTGTCTCTGCCTCCGTCTCTGTCTCCGTCTGTGTCTCTGTTTCTGTCTCTGGGTCTCTGTCTGTGTGTGTCTGCCTCAGTCTCTTTGTCTCTGTCTCTGCATATCTGCCTCCGTGCCTATGTCTCTATGTCTCTGTCTCTGTCTCTGTCTCTGTCTCTGTCTCAGTCTCTGTCTCTGTCTCTGTCTTTGTCTCTGCCTCTGTCTCGGTCTTTGTCTCCGTCTCCGTCTCTGTCTCTGTCTCTGTCTCTGTCTCTGTCTCTGTCTCTGTCTCTGCCTCTGTCTCTATCTCTGTCTCTGTCTCTGTCTCTGTCTCTGTCTCTGTCACTGCCTCTGTCTCTGTCTCTGTCTCTGCCTCTGTCTCTGTCTCTGTCCCTGTCTCTGTCTCTGTCTCTGTCTCTGTCTCTGTCTCTGTCTCTGTCTCTGTCGCTGTCTCTGCCTCTGTCTCTGTCTCTGTGTCTGTCGCTGTCTCTCCCTCCTTCTCTGTCTCCGTCTCTGTCCCTGGATCTGTCTCTGCCTCTGTCTCCGTCTCTGTCTCTGTCTCGATCTTTGTCTCCGTCTCCGTCTCTGTCTCTGTTTCTGTCTCGGTCTCTGTCTCTGTCTCTGTGTTTGCCTCTGTCTCTGTCCCCGTATCTCTCTCTGTCTCTGTTTCTGTCTCGGTCTCTGTCTTTGTCTCTGTCTCTGCCACTGTCTCTGTCTCTGCCTCTGTCTCCGTCTCTGTCTTTGTCTCAGTCTCTGTCTCTGTCTCTGTCCCTGGCTCTGTCTCTGCCTCTGTCTCCGTCTCTGTCTCTGTCTCTGTCTCTGTCTCTGTCTCCGTCTCTGTCCCTGTCTCTGTCCCTGCCTCTGTCTCTGCCTCTGTCTCTGTCCCTGTCCCTCTCCCTGTCCCTGTCGCTGTCGCTGTCTCTGTCTCTGCCTCTGTCTCTGTCTCTGTCACTGTCTCTGTCTCTGTCTCTGTCCCTGTCCCTCTCCCTGTCCCTGCCGCTGTCTCTGTCTCTGTCTCTGTCTCTGTCTCTGTCTCTGTCTCTGTCTCTGTCGCTGTCTCTCCCTCTGTCTCTGTCTCTGTCTCCGTCCCTGGCTCTGTTTCCGCCTCTGTCTCCGTCTCTGTCTCTGTCTCTGCCTCTATCTCCGTCTCTGTCTCTGTCTCTGTCTCTGTCTCTGTCTCTGTCTCTGTCTCTGTCTCTGTCTCTGTCTCTGTCTCTGTCTCTGTCTCTGTCTCTGTCTCTGTCTGTGTCTCTGTCTCTGTCTCTGTCCCTGTCCCTCTCCCTGTGCCTGTCGCTGTCTCTGTCTCTGTCTCTGTCTCTGTCTCTGTCTCTGTCCGTGTCCCTCTCCCTGTCACTGTCGCTGTTTCTGTCCCTGGCTCTGTCTCTGCCTCTGTCTCTGTCTCTGCCTCCGTCTCTGTCTCCGTCTGTGTCTCTGTTTCTGTCTCTGGGTCTCTGTCTGTGTGTGTCTACCTCTGTCTCTTTGTCTCTGTCTCTGCATCTCTGCCTCCGTGCCTATGTTTCTATGACTCTGTCTCTGTCTCTGTCTCTGTCTTAGTCTCTGTCTCTGTGTCTGTCTCGGCCTCTGTCTCTGTCTCTGTCTCTGTCTCTGTCCCTGTCGCTGTCTCTCCGTCTGTCTCTGTCTCCGTCTCTGTCCCTGGCTCTGTCTCTGCCTCTGTCTCCGTCTCTGTCTCTGTCTCGGTCTTTGTCTCCGTCTCTGTCTCCGTCTCTGCCTCTATCTCCGTCTCCGTCTCTGTCTCTGTCTCTGTCTCTGTCTCTGTCTCTGTCTCTGTCTCTGTCTCTGTCTCTGTCTTTATCTCTGTCTCTGTCTCTGTCTCTGTCTCTGTTTCTGTCTCTGTCCCTGTCCCTGTCTCTGTCTCTGTCGCTGTCTCTCCCTCTGTCTCTGTCTCTGTCTCCGTCCCTGGCTCTGTCTCTGCCTCTGTCTCCGTCTCTGTCTCTGTCTCTGCCTCTGTCACAGTCTCTGCGTCTGTCTCGGTCTTTGTCTCCGTCTCCGTCTCTGTCTCTGTCTCTGTCTCTGTCTCTGTCTCTGTCTCTGTCTCTGTCTCTGTCCCTGTCTCTGTCTCTGTCTCTGTCTCTGTCTCTGTCTCTGTCTCTGTCTCTGTCTCTGTTTCTGTCTCTGTCCCTGTCCCTGTCCCTGTCTCTGTCTCTGTCTCTGCCTCTGCCTCTGTCTCTGTCTCTGTCTCTGTCTCTGTCTCTGTCTCTGTCTCTGTCTCTGTCTCTGTCTCTGTCTCTGTCTCCGTCTCTGTCTCTGTCTCGGTCTTCGTCTCCGTCTCTGTCTCCGCCTCTGCCTCTATCTCCGTCTCTGTCTCTGTCTCTGTCTCTGTCTCTGTCTCGGTCTCTGTCCCTGGCTCTGTCTCTGCCTCTGTCTCCGTCTCTGTCTCTGTCTCGGTCTTTGTCTCCGTCTCTGTCTCCGTCTCTGTCTCTGTCTCTGTCTCTGTCTCTGTCTCTGTCTCTGTCTCTGTCTCTGTCTCTGTCGCTGTCTCTGCCTCTGTCTCTGTCACTGTGTCTGTCTCTGTTTCTCCCTCCTTCTCTGTCTCCGTCTCTGTCCCTGGATCTGTCTCTGCCTCTGTCTCCGTCTCTGTCTCTGTCTCGATCTTTGTCTCCGTCTCCGTCTCCGTCTCTGTCTCTGTTTCTGTCTCGGTCTCTGTCTCTGTCTCTGTCTTTGCCTCTGTCTCTGTCCCCGTATCTCTCTCTGTCTCTGTTTCTGTCTCGGTCTCTGTCTTTGTCTCTGTCTCTGCCTCTGTCTCTGTCTCTGCCTCTGTCTCTGTCTCTGTCTCTGTCTCAGTCTCTGTCTCTGTCTCTGTCCCTGGCTCTGTCTCTGCCTCTGTCTCCGTCTCTGTCTCTGTCTCTGTCTCTGTCTCTGTCCCTGTCACTGCCTCTGTCTCTGTCTCTGTCTCTGTCGCTGTCTCTTCCTCTGTCTCTGTCTCCGTCTCTGTCCCTGGCTCTGTCTCTGCCTCTGTCTCTGTCTCTGCCTCCGTCTCTGTCTCCGTCTGTGTCTCTGTTTCTGTCTCTGGGTCTCTGTCTGTGTGCGTCTGCCTCTGTCTCTTTGTCTCTGTCTCTGCATATCTGCCTCCGTGCCTATGTCTGTATGTCTCTGTCTCTGTCTCTGTTTCTGTCTCAGTCCCTGTCTCTGTGTCTGTCTCTGCCTCTGACTCTGTCTCTGTCTCTGTCTCTGTCTCTGTCTCTGTCTCTGTCTCTGTCTCTGTCTCTGTCTCTGTCTCTGCCTCTGTCTCTGCCTCCGTCTCTGTCCCTGGCTCTGTCTCCGCCTCTGTCTCCGTCTCTGTCTCTGTCTCGGTCTTCGTCTCCGTCTCTGTCTCCGCCTCTGCCTCTATCTCCGTCTCTGTCTCTGTCTCTGTCTCTGTCTCTGTCTCTGTCTCTGTCTCTATCTCTGTCTCTGTCTCTGTCTCTGTCTCTGTCACTGCCTCTGTCTCTGTCTCTGTCTCTGTCGCTGTCTCTTCCTCTGTCTCTGTCTCCGTCTCTGTCCCTGGCTCTGTCTCTGGCTCTGTCTCTGTCTCTGCCTCCGTCTCTGTCTCCGTCTGTGTCTCTGTTTCTGTCTCTGGGTCTCTGTCTGTGTGTCTCTGCCTCTGTCTCTTTGTCTCTGTCTCTGCATATCTGCCTCCGTGCCTATGTCTCTATGTCTCTGTCTCTGTCTCTGTCTCTGTCTCAGTCTCTGTCTCTGTCTCTGTCTGTGTCTCTGCCTCTGTCTCGGTCTTTGTCTCCGTCTCCGTCTCTGTCACTGTCTCTGTCGCTGTCTCTGTCTCTGTCGCTGTCTCTGTCTCTGTCTCTGTCTCTGTCTCTGTCTCTGGCTCTGTCCGTGTCTCTGTCTCTGTCTCTGTCTCTGTCTCTGTCGCTGTCTCTTCCTCTGTCTCTGTCTCCGTCTCTGTCCCTGGCTCTGTCTCTGGCTCTGTCTCTGTCTCTGCCTCCGTCTCTGTCTCCGTCTGTGTCTCTGTTTCTGTCTCTGGGTCTCTGTCTGTGTGTGTCTGCCTCTGTCTCTTTGTCTCTGTCTCTGCATATCTGCCTCCGTGCCTATGTCTCTATGTCTCTGTCTCTGTCTCTGTCTCTGTCTCAGTCTCTGTCTCTGTGTCTGTCTCAGCCTCTGACTCTGTCTCTGTCTCTGTCTCTGTCTCTGTCTCTGTCTCTGTCTCTGTCTCTGTCTCTGTCTCTGCCTCTGTCTCTGCCTCCGTCTCTGTCCCTGGCTCTGTCTCCGCCTCTGTCTCCGTCTCTGTCTCTGTCTCGGTCTTCGTCTCCGTCTCTGTCTCCGCCTCTGCCTCTATCTCCGTCTCTGTCTCTGTCTCTGTCTCTGTCTCTGTCTCGGTCTCTGTCCCTGGCTCTGTCTCTGCCTCTGTCTCCGTCTCTGTCTCTGTCTCGGTCTTTGTCTCCGTCTCTGTCTCCGTCTCTGTCTCTGTCTCTGCCTCTGTCTCTATCTCCGTCTCTGCCTCTGTCTCTGTCTGTGTCTCTGTCTCTGCCTCAGTCTCAGTCTCTGTCTCTGTCCCTGGCTCTGTCTCTGCCTCTGTCTCCGTCTCTGTCTCTGTCTCTGTCTCTGTCTCTGTCTCCGTCTCTGTCCCTGTCTCTGTCCATGCCTCTGTCTCTGTCTCTGTCTCTGTCTCTGTCTCTGTCCCTGTCTCTGTCTCCGTCTCTGTCTCTGTCTCTGTCTCTGTCTCTGTCTCCGTCTCTGTCCCTGTCTCTGTCCCTGCCTCTGTCTCTGTCTCTGTCTCTGTCTCTGTCTCTGTCCCTGTCTCTGTCTCTGTCTCTGTCTCTGTCTCTGTCTCTGTCTCTGTCTCTGTTTCTGTCTCTGTCCCTGTCCCTGTCTCTGTCTCTGTCTCTGTCTCTGCCTCTGCCTCTGTCTCTGTCTCTGTCTCTGTCTCTGTCTCTGTCTCTGTCTCTGTCTCTGTCTCTGTCTCTATCTCTGTCTCTGTCTCTGTCTCTGTCTCTGTCTCTGTCTCTGTCTATGTCTCTGTCTCTGTCTCTGTCTCTGTCTCTGTCTCTGTCTCTGTCTCTGTCTCTGCCTCTGTCTCAGTCTCTGCGTCTGTCTCGGTCTTTGTCTCCGTCTCTGTCTCTGTCTCTGTCTCTGTCACTGTCTCCGTCTCTGCCTCTGTCTCTGTCTCTGTCTCTGTCTCTGTCTCTGTCTCTGTCTCTGTCTCTGTCTCTGTCTCTGTCTCTGTCGCTGTCTCTGCCTCTGTCTCTGTCACTGTGTCTGTCGCTGTTCCTCCCTCTTTCTCTGTCTCCGTCTCTGTCCCTGGATCTGTCTCTGCCTCTGTCTCCGTCTCTGTCTCTGTCTCGATCTTTTTCTCCGTCTCCGTCTCTGTCTCTGTTTCTGTCTCGGTCTCTGTCTCTGTCTCTGTCTTTGCCTCTGTCTCTGTCCCCGTATCTCTCTCTGTCTCTGTTTCTGTCTCGGTCTCTGTCTTTGTCTCTGTCTCTGCCTCTGCCTCTGTCTCTGCCTCTGTCTCTGTCTCTGTCTCTGTCTCAGTCTCTGTCTCTGTCTCTGTCCCTGGCTCTGTCTCTGCCTCTGTCTCCGTCTCTGTCTCTGTCTCTGTCTCTGTCTCTGTCTCCGTCTCTGTCCCTGGCTCTGTCTCTGCCTCTGTCTCTGTCCCTGCCTCTGTCTCTGCCTCTGTCTCCGTCTCTGTCTGTGTCTCGCTCTTTGTCTCCGTCTCTGTCTCTGTCTCTGTCTCTGCCTCTGTCTCTGCCTCTGTCTCTGTCTCTGTCTCTGTCTCTGTCTCTGTCTCTGTCTCTGTCCCTGGCTCTGTCTCTGTCTCTGTCTCCGTCTCTGTCCCTGGCTTTGTCTCTGCCTCTGTCTCCGTCTCTGTCTGTGTCTCGGTCTTTGTCTCCGTCTCTGTCTCTGTCTCTGTCTCTGCCTCTGTCTCTGCCTCTGTCTCTGTCCCTGTCCCTCTCCCTGTCCCTGTCGCTGTCTCTGTCTCTGTCTCTGTCTCTGTCTCTGTCTCTGTCTCTGTCTCTGTCTCTGTCTCTGTCTCTGTCTCTGTCTCTGTCTCTGTCTCTGTCTCTGTCTCTGTCTCTGTCTCTGTCTCTGTCTCTGTCTCTGTCTCTGTCTCAGTCTCTGCCTCTGTCTCTGCCTCTGTCTCTGTCACTGCCTCTGTCTCTGTCTCTGTCTCTGTCTCTGTCGCTGTCTCTTCCTCTGTCTCTGTCTCCGTCTCTGTCCCTGGCTCTGTCTCTGTCTCTGTCTCTGTCTCTGTCTCTGTCGGTGTCTCTTCCTCTGTCTCTGTCTCCGTCTCTGTCCCTGGCTCTGTCTCTGCCTCTGTCTCCGTCTCCGTCTGTGTCTCGGTCTCTGTCTCTGTCTCTGTCTCTGTCTCTGTCACTGTCTCTGTCTCTGTCTCTGTCCCTGTCCCTCTCCCTGTCCCTGCCGCTGTCTCTGTCTCTGTGTCTGTCTCTGTCTCTGTCTCTGTCTCTGTCTCTGTCGCTGTCTCTCCCTCTGTCTCTGTCTCTGTCTCCGTCCCTGGCTCTGTCTCTGCCTCTGTCTCCGTCTCTGTCTCTGTCTCTGCCTCTATCTCCGTCTCTGTCTCTGTCTCTGTCTCTGCCTCTGTCTCCGTCTCTGTCTCTGTCTCTGTCTCTGTCTCTGTCTCCGTCTCTGTCCCTGGCTCTGTCTCTGCCTCTGTCTCTGTCCCTGCCTCTGTCTCCGTCTCTGTCTGTGTCTCGGTCTTTGTCTCCGTCTCTGTCTCTGTCTCTGTCTCTGCCTCTGTCTCCGTCTCTGTCTGTGTCTCCGTCTTTGTCTCCGTCTCTGTCTCTGTCTCTGTCTCTGCCTCTGTCTCTGCCTCTGTCTCTGTCTCTGTCTCTGTCTCTGTCTCTGTCTCTGTCTCTGTCTCTGTCCCTGTCTCTATCTCTGTCTCTGTCTCTGTCTCTGTCTCTGTCTCTGTCTCTGTCTCTGTCTCTGTCCCTGTCTCTGTCTCTGTCTCTGTCTCTGCCTCTGTCTCTGCCTCTGTCTCTGTCCCTGTCCCTCTCCCTGTCCCTGTCGCTGTCTCTGTCTCTGTCTCTGTCTCTGTCTCTGTCGCTGTCTCTCCCTCCTTCTCTGTCTCCGTCTCTGTCCCTGGATCTGTCTCTGCCTCTGTCTCCGTCTCTGTCTGTGTCTCGGTCTTTGTCTCCGTCTCTGTCTCTGTCTCTGTCTCTGCCTCTGTCTCTGCGTCTGTCTCGGTCTTTGTCTCCGTCTGTGCCTCTGTCTCTGTCTCTGTCTCTGTCTCTGTCTCTGTCTCTGTCTCTGTCTCTGTCTCTGTCTCTGTCTCTGTCTCTGTCTCTGTCTCTGTCTCTGTCTCTGTCTTTGTCTCTGTCCCTGTCCCTCTCCCTGTGCCTGTCGCTGTCTCTGTCTCTGTCTCTGTCTCTGTCTCCGTCTCTGTCCCTGGCTTTGTCTCTGCCTCTGTCTCCGTCTCTGTCTGTGTCTCGGTCTTTGTCTCCGTCTCTGTCTCTGTCTCTGTCTCTGCCTCTGTCTCTGCCTCTGTCTCTGTCCCTGTCCCTCCCCCTGTCCCTGTCACTGTCTCTGTCTCTGTCTCTGTCTCTGTCTCTGTCTCTGTCTCTGTCTCTGTCTCTGTCTCTGCCTCTGTCTCTGCCTCTGTCTCTGTCACTGCCTCTGTCTCTGTCTCTGTCTCTGTCTCTGTCGCTGCCTCTTCCTCTGTCTCTGTCTCCGTCTCTGTCCCTGGCTCTGTCTCTGTCTCTGTCTCTGTCTCTGTCTCTGTCGCTGTCTCTTCCTCTGTCTCTGTCTCCGTCTCTGTCCCTGGCTCTGTCTCTGCCTCTGTCTCCGTCTCCGTCTGTGTCTCGGTCTCTGTCTCTGCCTCTCTCTCTGTCTCTGTCTCTGTCTCTGTCTCTGTCGCTGTCTCTCCCTCTGTCTCTGTCTCTGTCTCCGTCCCTGGCTCTGTCTCTGCCTCTGTCTCCGTCTCTGTCTCTGTCTCTGCCTCTATCTCCGTCTCTGTCTCTGTCTCTGTCTCTGTCTCTGTCTCTGTCTCTGTGTCTGTCTCTGTCTCTGTCTCTGTCTCTGTCCCTGTCACTGCCTCTGTCTCTGTCTCTGTCTCTGTCGCTGTCTCTTCCTCTGTCTCTGTCTCCGTCTCTGTCCCTGGCTCTGTCTCTGCCTCTGTCTCCGTCTCCGTCTGTGTCTCGGTCTTTGTCGCCGTCTCTGTCTCTGCCTCTGTCTCTGTCTCTGTCTCTGTCTCTGTCTCTGTCTCTGTCTTTGCCTCTGTCTCTGCCTCTGTCTCTGTCTCTGTCTCTGTCTCTGTCTATGTCTCTGTCACTGTCTCTGTCTCTGTCTCTGCCTCTGTCTCTGCCCTGCCTCTGTCTCTGTCTCTGTCTCTGTCTCTGTCTCTGTCTCTGTCTCTGTCTCTGTCTCTGCCTCTGTCTCGGTCTTTGTCTCCGTCTCTGTTTCTATCTCTGTCTCTGTCGCTGTCTCTGTCTCTGTCGCTGTCTCTGTCTCAGTCTCTGTCTCTGTCTCTGTCCCTGTCTCTGTCTCTGTCTCTGTCTCTGTCTCTGTCTCAGTCTCTGTCTCTGTCTCTGTGTCTGTCTCTGTCTCTGTCTCTGTCTCTGTCTCTGTCTCTGTCTCTGTCTCTGTCTCTGTCTCTGTCTCAGTCTCTGTCTCTGTCTCTGTCTCTGTCTCCGTATATGTCTCTGTCTCTGTCTCTGTCTCTGTCTCTGTCTCTGTCTCTGTCTCTGTCTCTGTCTCCGTCTCTGTCTCTGTCTCGGTCTTTGTCTCCGTCTCTGTCTCCGTCTCTGTCTCTGTCTCTGTCTCTGCCTCTGTCTCTGCCTCTGTCTCTGTCCCTGTCCCTCTCCCTGACCCTGTCGCTGTCTCTGTCTCTGTCTCTGTCTCTGTCTCTGTCCCTGTCTCTGTCTCTGTCTCTGTCTCTGTCTCTGTCTCTGTCTCTGTCTCTGTCTGTGTCTCTGCCTCTGTCTCGGTCTTTGTCTCCGTCTCCGTCTCTGTCACTGTCTCTGTCGCTGTCTCTGTCTCTGTCGCTGTCTCTGTCTCTGTCTCTGTCTCTGTCTCTGTCTCTGTCCGTGTCTCTGTCTCAGTCTCTGTCTCTGTCTCTGTCGCTGTCACTTCCTCTGTCTCTGTCTCCGTCTCTGTCCCTGGCTCTGTCTCTGCCTCTGTCTCTGTCTCTGCCTCCGTCTCTGTCTCCGTCTGCGTCTCTGTTTCTGTCTCTGGGTCTCTGTCTGTGTGTGTCTGCCTCTGTCTCTTTGTCTCTGTCTCTGCATATCTGCCTCCGTGCCTATGTCTCTATGTCTCTGTCTCTGACTCTGTCTCTGTCTCAGTCTCTGTCTCTGTGTCTGTCTCAGCCTCTGACTCTGTCTCTGTCTCTGTCTCTGTCTCTGTCTCTGTCTCTGTCTCTGTCTCTGTCTCTGTCTCTGTCTCTGTCTCTGCCTCTGTCTCTGTCTCTGTCTCTGTCTCTGTCTCTGTCTCTGTCTCTGTCTCTGTCGCTGTCTCTGTCTCTGTCTCTGTCTCTGTCTCTGTCTCTGTCCGTGTCTCTGTCTCTGTCTCTGTCTCTGTCTCTGTCTCTGTCTCTATCTCTGTCTCTGTCTCTGTCTCTGTCTCTGTCTCAGTCTCTGTCTCTGTCTCTGTCTCTGTCTCCGTATATGTCTCTGTCTCTGTCTCTGTCTCTGTCTCTGTCTCTGTCTCTGTCTCCGTCTCTGTCTCTGTCTCGGTCTTTGTCTCTGTCTCCGTCTCCGTCTCTGTCTCTGTCTCTGTCTCTGCCTCTGTCTCTGCCTCTGTCTCTGTCCCTGTCCCTCTCCCTGTCCCTGTCGCTGTCTCTGTCTCTGTCTCTGTCTCTGTCCCTGTCTCTGTCTCTGTCTCTGTCTCTGTCTCTGTCTGTGTCTCTGCCTCTGTCTCGGTCTTTGTCTCCGTCTCCGTCTCTGTCACTGTCTCTGTCGCTGTCTCTGTCTCTGTCGCTGTCTCTGTCTCTGTCTCTGTCTCTGTCTCTGTCTCTGTCCGTGTCTCTGTCTCTGTCTCTGTCTCTGTCGCTGTCTCTTCCTCTGTCTCTGTCTCCGTCTCTGTCCCTGGCTCTGTCTCTGCCTCTGTCTCTGTCTCTGCCTCCGTCTCTGTCTCCGTCTGTGTCTCTGTTTCTGTCTCTGGGTCTCTGTCTGTGTGCGTCTGCCTCTGTCTCTTTGTCTCTGTCTCTGCATATCTGCCTCCGTGCCTATGTCTCTATGTCTCTGTCTCTGTCTCTGTCTCTGTCTCAGTCTCTGTCTCTGTGTCTGTCTCTGCCTCTGACTCTGTCTCTGTCTCTGTCTCTGTCTCTGTCTCTGTCTCTGTCTCTGTCTCTGTCTCTGTCTCTGTCTCTGTCTCTGTCTCTGTCTCTGTCTCCGTCTCTGTCCCTGGCTCTGTCTCCGCCTCTGTCTCCGTCTCTGTCTCTGTCTCGGTCTTCGTCTCCGTCTCTGTCTCCGCCTCTGCCTCTATCTCCGTCTCTGTCTCTGTCTCTGTCTCTGTCTCCGTCTCTGTCCCTGGCTCTGTCTCTGCCTCTGTCTCTGTCTCTGCCTCCGTCTCTGTCTCCGTCTGTGTCTCTGTTTCTGTCTCTGGGTCTCTGTCTGTGTGTGTCTGCCTCTGTCCCTTTGTCTCTGTCTCTGCATATCTGCCTCCGTGCCTATGTCTCTATGTCTCTGTCTCTGTCTCTGTCTCTGTCTCAGTCTCTGTCTCTGTGTCTGTCTCAGCCTCTGACTCTGTCTCTGTCTCTGTCTCTGTCTCTGTCTCTGTCTCTGTCTCTGTCTCTGTCTCTGTCTCTGCCTCTGTCTCTGCCTCCGTCTCTGTCCCTGGCTCTGTCTCCGCCTCTGTCTCCGTCTCTGTCTCTGTCTCGGTTTTCGTCTCCGTCTCTGTCTCCGCCTCTGCCTCTATCTCCGTCTCTGTCTCTGTCTCTGTCTCTGTCTCTGTCTCGGTCTCTGTCCCTGGCTCTGTCTCTGCCTCTGTCTCCGTCTCTGTCTCTGTCTCGGTCTTTGTCTCCGTCTCTGTCTCCGTCTCTGTCTCTGTCTCTGCCTCTGTCTCTATCTCCGTCTCTGCCTCTGTCTCTGTCTGTGTCTCTGTCTCTGTCTCAGTCTCAGTCTCTGTCTCTGTCCCTGGCTCTGTCTCTGCCTCTGTCTCCGTCTCTGTCTCTGTCTCTGTCTCTGTCTCTGTCTCTGTCTCCGTCTCTGTCCCTGTCTCTGTCTCTGTCTCTGTCTCTGTCTCTGTTTCTGTCTCTGTCCCTGTCCCTGTCTCTGTCTCTGTCTCTGTCTCTGCCTCTGCCTCTGTCTCTGTCTCTGTCTCTGTCTCTGTCTCTGTCTCCGTCTCTGTCTCTGTCTCGGTCTTTGTCTCTGTCTCCGTCTCCGCCTCTGTCTCTGTCTCTGTCTCTGCCTCTGTCTCTGCCTCTGTCTCTGTCCCTGTCCCTCTCCCTGTCCCTGTCGCTGTCTCTGTCTCTGTCTCTGTCTCTGTCCCTGTCTCTGTCTCTGTCTCTGTCTCTGTCTCTGTCTGTGTCTCTGCCTCTGTCTCGGTCTTTGTCTCCGTCTCCGTCTCTGTCACTGTCTCTGTCGCTGTCTCTGTCTCTGTCGCTGTCTCTGTCTCTGTCTCTGTCTCTGTCTCTGTCTCTGTCCGTGTCTCTGTCTCTGTCTCTGTCTCTGTCGCTGTCTCTTCCTCTGTCTCTGTCTCCGTCTCTGTCCCTGGCTCTGTCTCTGCCTCTGTCTCTGTCTCTGCCTCCGTCTCTGTCTCCGTCTGTGTCTCTGTTTCTGTCTCTGGGTCTCTGTCTGTGTGCGTCTGCCTCTGTCTCTTTGTCTCTGTCTCTGCATATCTGCCTCCGTGCCTATGTCTCTATGTCTCTGTCTCTGTCTCTGTCTCTGTCTCAGTCTCTGTCTCTGTGTCTGTCTCTGCCTCTGACTCTGTCTCTGTCTCTGTCTCTGTCTCTGTCTCTGTCTCTGTCTCTGTCTCTGTCTCTGTCTCTGTCTCTGTCTCTGTCTCTGTCTCTGTCTCTGTCTCTGTCTCTGCCTCTGTCTCTGCCTCCGTCTCTGTCCCTGGCTCTGTCTCCGCCTCTGTCTCCGTCCCTGTCTCTGTCTCGGTCTTCGTCTCCGTCTCTGTCTCCGCCTCTGCCTCTATCTCCGTCTCTGTCTCTGTCTCTGTCTCTGTCTCTGTCTCTGTCTCTGTCTCTGTCTCTGTCTCTGTCTCTGTCTCTGCCTCTGTCTCTGCCTCCGTCTCTGTCCCTGGCTCTGTCTCCGCCTCTGTCTCCGTCTCTGTCTCTGTCTCGGTTTTCGTCTCCGTCTCTGTCTCCGCCTCTGCCTCTATCTCCGTCTCTGTCTCTGTCTCTGTCTCTGTCTCTGTCTCGGTCTCTGTCCCTGGCTCTGTCTCTGCCTCTGTCTCCGTCTCTGTCTCTGTCTCGGTCTTTGTCTCCGTCTCTGTCTCCGTCTCTGTCTCTGTCTCTGCCTCTGTCTCTATCTCCGTCTCTGCCTCTGTCTCTGTCTGTGTCTCTGTCTCTGTCTCAGTCTCAGTCTCTGTCTCTGTCCCTGGCTCTGTCTCTGCCTCTGTCTCCGTCTCTGTCTCTGTCTCTGTCTCTGTCTCTGTCTCTGTCTCCGTCTCTGTCCCTGTCTCTGTCTCTGTCTCTGTCTCTGTCTCTGTTTCTGTCTCTGTCCCTGTCCCTGTCTCTGTCTCTGTCTCTGTCTCTGCCTCTGCCTCTGTCTCTGTCTCTGTCTCTGTCTCTGTCTCTGTCTCTGTCTCTGTCTCTGTCTGTGTCTCTGTCTCTATCTCTGTCTCTGTCTCTGTCTCTGTCTCTGTCTCTGTCTCTGTCTATGTCTCTGTCTCTGTCTCTGTCTCTGTCTCGGTCTCTGCCTCTGTCTCAGTCTCTGCGTCTGTCTCGGTCTTTGTCTCCGTCTCTGTCTCTGTCTCTGTCTCTGTCACTGTCTCCGTCTCTGCCTCTGTCTCTGTCTCTGTCTCTGTCTCTGTCTCTGTCTCTGTCTCTGTCTCTGTCTCTGTCTCTGTCTCTGTCTCTGTCGCTGTCTCTGCCTCTGTCTCTGTCACTGTGTCTGTCGCTGTTTCTCCCTCCTTCTCTGTCTCCGTCTCTGTCCCTGGATCTGTCTCTGCCTCTGTCTCCGTCTCTGTCTCTGTCTCGATCTTTTTCTCCGTCTCCGTCTCTGTCTCTGTTTCTGTCTCGCTCTCTGTCTCTGTCTCTGTCTTTGCCTCTGTCTCTGTCCCCGTATCTCTCTCTGTCTCTGTTTCTGTCTCGGTCTCTGTCTTTGTCTCTGTCTCTGCCTCTGTCTCTGTCTCTGCCTCTGTCTCTGTCTCTGTCTCTGTCTCAGTCTCTGTCTCTGTCTCTGTCCCTGGCTCTGTCTCTGCCTCTGTCTCCGTCTCTGTCTCTGTCTCTGTCTCTGTCTCTGTCTCCGTCTCTGTCCCTGGCTCTGTCTCTGCCTCTGTCTCTGTCCTTGCCTCTGTCTCTGCCTCTGTCTCCGTCTCTGTCTGTGTCTCGGTCTTTGTCTCCGTCTCTGTCTCTGTCTCTGTCTCTGCCTCTGTCTCTGCCTCTGTCTCTGTCTCTGTCTCTGTCTCTGTCTCTGTCTCTGTCTCTGTCTCTGTCTCTGTCTCTGTCTCTGTCCCTGTCTCTATCTCTGTCTCTGTCTCTGTCTCTGTCTCTGTCTCTGTCTCTGTCTCTATCTCTGTCTCTGTCTCTGTCTCTGTCTCTGTCACTGCCTCTGTCTCTGTCTCTGTCTCTGTCGCTGTCTCTTCCTCTGTCTCTGTCTCCGTCTCTGTCTCTGTCGCTGTCTCTGTCTCTGTCTCTGTCTCTGTCTCTGTCTCTGTCCGTGTCTCTGTCTCTGTCTCTGTCTCTGTCTCTGTCGCTGTCTCTTCCTCTGTCTCTGTCTCCGTCTCTGTCCCTGGCTCTGTCTCTGCCTCTGTCTCTGTCTCTGCCTCCGTCTCTGTCTCCGTCTGTGTCTCTGTTTCTGTCTCTGGGTCTCTGTCTGTGTGTGTCTGCCTCTGTCTCTTTGTCTCTGTCTCTGCATATCTGCCTCCGTGCCTATGTCTCTATGTCTCTGTCTCTGTCTCTGTCTCTGTCTCAGTCTCTGTCTCTGTGTCTGTCTCAGCCTCTGACTCTGTCTCTGTCTCTGTCTCTGTCTCTGTCTCTGTCTCTGTCTCTGTCTCTGCCTCTGTCTCTGCCTCCGTCTCTGTCCCTGGCTCTGTCTCCTCCTCTGTCTCCGTCTCTGTCTCTGTCTCGGTCTTCGTCTCCGTCTCTGTCTCCGCCTCTGCCTCTATCTCCGTCTCTGTCTCTGTCTCTGTCTCTGTCTCTGTCTCGGTCTCTGTCCCTGGCTCTGTCTCTGCCTCTGTCTCCGTCTCTGTCTCTGTCTCGGTCTTTGTCTCCGTCTCTGTCTCCGTCTCTGTCTCTGTCTCTGCCTCTGTCTCTATCTCCGTCTCTGCCTCTGTCTCTGTCCCTGTCCCTCTCCCTGTCCCTGTCGCTGTCTCTGTCTCTGTCTCTGTCTCTGTCTCTGTCTCTGTCTCTGTCTCTGTCTCTGTCTCTGTCTCTGTCTCTGTCTCTGTCTCTGTCTCTGTCTCTGTCTCTGTCTCAGTCTCTGCCTCTGTCTCTGCCTCTGTCTCTGTCACTGCCTCTGTCTCTGTCTCTGTCTCTGTCTCTGTCGCTGTCTCTTCCTCTGTCTCTGTCTCCGTCTCTGCCCCTGGCTCTGTCTCTGTCTCTGTCTCTGTCTCTGTCTCTGTCGGTGTCTCTTCCTCTGTCTCTGTCTCCGTCTCTGTCCCTGGCTCTGTCTCTGCCTCTGTCTCCGTCTCCGTCTGTGTCTCGGTCTCTGTCTCTGTCTCTGTCTCTGTCTCTGTCACTGTCTCTGTCTCTGTCTCTGTCCCTGTCCCTCTCCCTGTCCCTGCCGCTGTCTCTGTCTCTGTGTCTGTCTCTGTCTCTGTCTCTGTCTCTGTCTCTGTCTCTGTCGCTGTCTCTCCCTCTGTCTCTGTCTCTGTCTCCGTCCCTGGCTCTGTCTCTGCCTCTGTCTCCGTCTCTGTCTCTGTCTCTGCCTCTATCTCTGTCTCCGTCTCTGTCCCTGGCTCTGTCTCTGCCTCTGTCTCTGTCTCTGCCTCCGTCTCTGTCTCCGTCTGTGTCTCTGTTTCTGTCTCTGGGTCTCTGTCTGTGTGTGTCTGCCTCTGTCTCTTTGTCTCTGTCTCTGCATATCTGCCTCCGTGCCTATGTCTCTATGTCTCTGTCTCTGTCTCTGTCTCTGTCTCAGTCTCTGTCTCTGTGTCTGTCTCAGCCTCTGACTCTGTCTCTGTCTCTGTCTCTGTCTCTGTCTCTGTCTCTGTCTCTGTCTCTGCCTCTGTCTCTGCCTCCGTCTCTGTCCCTGGCTCTGTCTCCTCCTCTGTCTCCGTCTCTGTCTCTGTCTCGGTCTTCGTCTCCGTCTCTGTCTCCGCCTCTGCCTCTATCTCCGTCTCTGTCTCTGTCTCTGTCTCTGTCTCTGTCTCGGTCTCTGTCCCTGGCTCTGTCTCTGCCTCTGTCTCCGTCTCTGTCTCTGTCTCGGTCTTTGTCTCCGTCTCTGTCTCCGTCTCTGTCTCTGTCTCTGCCTCTGTCTCTATCTCCGTCTCTGCCTCTGTCTCTGTCCCTGTCCCTCTCCCTGTCCCTGTCGCTGTCTCTGTCTCTGTCTCTGTCTCTGTCTCTGTCTCTGTCTCTGTCTCTGTCTCTGTCTCTGTCTCTGTCTCTGTCTCTGTCTCTGTCTCTGTCTCTGTCTCTGTCTCTGTCTCAGTCTCTGCCTCTGTCTCTGCCTCTGTCTCTGTCACTGCCTCTGTCTCTGTCTCTGTCTCTGTCTCTGTCGCTGTCTCTTCCTCTGTCTCTGTCTCCGTCTCTGCCCCTGGCTCTGTCTCTGTCTCTGTCTCTGTCTCTGTCTCTGTCGGTGTCTCTTCCTCTGTCTCTGTCTCCGTCTCTGTCCCTGGCTCTGTCTCTGCCTCTGTCTCCGTCTCCGTCTGTGTCTCGGTCTCTGTCTCTGTCTCTGTCTCTGTCTCTGTCACTGTCTCTGTCTCTGTCTCTGTCCCTGTCCCTCTCCCTGTCCCTGCCGCTGTCTCTGTCTCTGTGTCTGTCTCTGTCTCTGTCTCTGTCTCTGTCTCTGTCTCTGTCGCTGTCTCTCCCTCTGTCTCTGTCTCTGTCTCCGTCCCTGGCTCTGTCTCTGCCTCTGTCTCCGTCTCTGTCTCTGTCTCTGCCTCTATCTCCGTCTCTGTCTCTGTCTCTGTCTCTGTCTCTGCCTCTGTCTCTGTCTCTGTCTCTGTCTCTGTCTCTGTCGCTGTCTCTTCCTCTGTCTCTGTCTCCGTCTCTGTCCCTGGCCCTGTCTCTGTCTCTGTCTCTGTCTCTGTCTCCGTCTCTGTCTCTGTCTCGATCTTTGTCTCCGTCTCCGTCTCTGTCTCTGTTTCTGTCTCGGTCTCTGTCTCTGTTTCTGTCTCGGTCTCTGTCTCTGTCTCTGTCTTTGCCTCTGTCTCTGTCCCCGTATCTCTCTCTGTCTCGGTTTCTGTCTCGATCTCTGTCTTTGTCTCTGTCTCTGCCTCTGTCTCTGTCTCTGCATCTGTCTCTGTCTCTGTCTCTGTCTCAGTCTCTGTCTCTGTCTCTGTCCCTGGCTCTGTCTCTGCCTCTGTCTCCGTCTCTGTCTCTGTCTCTGTCTCTGTCTCTGTCTCCGTCTCTGTCCCTGGCTCTGTCTCTGCCTCTGTCTCTGTCCCTGCCTCTGTCTCTGCCTCTGTCTCCGTCTCTGTCTGTGTCTCGGTCTTTGTCTCCGTCTCTGTCTCTGTCTCTGTCTCTGTCACTGTCTCTGCCTCTGTCTCTGTCTCTGTCTCTGTCTCTGTCTCTGTCTCTGTCTCTGTCTCTGTCTCTGTCTCTGTCCCTGTCTCTATCTCTGTCTCTGTCTCTGTCTCTGTCTCTGTCTCTGCCTCTGTCTCAGTCTCTGCGTATGTCTCGGTCTTTGTCTCCGTCTCTGTCTCTGTCTCTGTCTCTGTCACTGTCTCCGTCTCTGCCTCTGTCTCTGTCTCTGTCTCTGTCTCTGCCTCTGTCTCCGTCTCTGTCTCTGTCTCTGTCGCTGTCTCTGCCTCTGTCTCTGTTTCTGTGTCTGTCGCTGTCTCTCCCTCCTTCTCTGTCTCCGTCTCTGTCCCTGGATCTGTCTCTGCCTCTGTCTCCGTCTCTGTCTCTGTCTCGATCTTTGTCTCCGTCTCCGTCTCTGTCTCTGTTTGTCTCGGTCTCTGTCTCTGTCTCTGTCTTTGCCTCTGTCTCTGTCCCCGTATCTCTCTCTGTCTCTGTCTCTGCCTCTGTCTCTGCCTCTGTCTCTGTCCCTGTCCCTCTCCCTGTCCCTGTCGCTGTCTCTGTCTCTGTCTCTGTCTCTGTCTCTGTCTCTGTCCCTGTCCCTCTCCCTGTCCCTGTCGCTGTCTCTGTCTCTGTCTCTGTCTCTGTCTCTGTCTCTGTCCCTGTCTCTGTCTCTGTCTCTGTCTCTGCCTCTGTCTCTGCCTCTGTCTCTGTCCCTGTCCCTCTCCCTGTCCCTGTCGCTGTCTCTGTCTCTGTCTCTGTCTCTGTCTCTGTCGCTGTCTCTCCCTCTGTCTCTGTCTCCGTCTCCGTCCCTGTCCCTCTCCCTGTCCCTGTCCCTGTCTCTGTCTCTGTCTCTGTCTCTGTCTCTGTCTCTGTCTCTGACCCTGGCTCTGTCTCTGCCTCTGACTCCGTCTCTGTCTCTGTCTCGGTCTTTGTCTCCGTCTCTGTCTCTGTCTCTGTCTCTGTCACTGTCTCCGTCTCTGCCTCTGTCTCTGTCTCTGTCTCTGTCTCTGTCTCTGTCTCTGTCTCTGTCTCTGTCTCTGTCTCTGTCTCTGTCTCTGTCGCTGTCTCTGCCTCTGTCTCTGTTTCTGTGTCTGTCGCTGTCTCTCCCTCCTTCTCTGTCTCCGTCTCTGTCCCTGGATCTGTCTCTGCCTCTGTCTCCGTCTCTGTCTGTGTCTCGGTCTTTGTCTCCGTCTCTGTCTCTGTCTCTGTCTCTGCCTCTGTCTCTGCCTCTGTCTCTGTCTCTGTCTCTGTCTCTGTCTCTCTCTCTGTCTCTGTCTCTGCCTCTGTCTCTGTCCCTGTCTCTCTCTCTGTCTCTGTCTTTGTCTCTGCGTCTGTCTCAGTCTCTGCGTCTGTCTCGGTCTTTGTCTCCGTCTGTGCCTCTGTCTCTGTCTCTGTCTCTGTCTCTGTCTCTGTCTCTGTCTCTGTCTCTGTCTCTGTCTCTGTCTCTGTCTTTGTCTCTGTCCCTGTCCCTCTCCCTGTGCCTGTCGCTGTCTCTGTCTCTGTCTCTGTCTCTGTCTCCGTCTCTGTCCCTGGCTTTGTCTCTGCCTCTGTCTCCGTCTCTGTCTGTGTCTCGGTCTCTGTCTCCGTCTCTGTCTCTGTCTCGGTCTTTGTCTCCGTCTCTGTCTCCGTCTCTGTCTCTGTCTCTGTCTCTGCCTCTGTCTCTGCCTCTGTCTCTGTCCCTGTCCCTCTCCCTGTCCCTGTCGCTGTCTCTGTCTCTGTCTCTGTCCCTGTCTCTGTCTCTGTCTCTGTCTCTGTCTCTGTCTGTGTCTCTGCCTCTGTCTCGGTCTTTGTCTCCGTCTCCGTCTCTGTCACTGTCTCTGTCGCTGTCTCTGTCTCTGTCGCTGTCTCTGTCTCTGTCTCTGTCTCTGCCTCTGTCTCTGTCCGTGTCTCTGTCTCTGTCTCTGTCTCTGTCGCTGTCTCTTCCTCTGTCTCTGTCTCCGTCTCTGTCCCTGGCTCTGTCTCTGCCTCTGTCTCTGTCTCTGCCTCCGTCTCTGTCTCCGTCTGTGTCTCTGTTTCTGTCTCTGGGTCTCTGTCTGTGTGCGTCTGCCTCTGTCTCTTTGTCTCTGTCTCTGCATATCTGCCTCCGTGCCTATGTCTCTATGTCTCTGTCTCTGTCTCTGTCTCTGTCTCTGTCTCAGTCTCTGTCTCTGTGTCTGTCTCTGCCTCTGACTCTGTCTCTGTCTCTGTCTCTGTCTCTGTCTCTGTCTCTGTCTCTGTCTCTGTCTCTGTCTCTGTCTCTGTCTCTGTCTCTGTCTCTGCCTCTGTCTCTGCCTCCGTCTCTGTCCCTAGCTCTGTCTCCGCCTCTGTCTCCGTCTCTGTCTCTGTCTCGGTCCTCGTCTCCGTCTCTGTCTCCGCCTCTGCCTCTATCTCCGTCTCTGTCTCTATCTCTGTCTCTGTCTCTGTCTCTGTCTCTGTCTCTGTCTCTATCTCTGTCTCTGTCTCTGTCTCTGTCTCTGTCACTGCCTCTGTCTCTGTCTCTGTCTCTGTCGCTGTCTCTTCCTCTGTCTCTGTCTCCGTCTCTGTCCCTGGCTCTGTCTCTGCCTCTGTCTCTGTCTCTGCCTCCGTCTCTGTCTCCGTCTGTGTCTCTGTTTCTGTCTCTGGGTCTCTGTCTGTGTGTGTCTGCCTCTGTCTCTTTGTCTCTGTCTCTGCATATCTGCCTCCGTGCCTATGTCTCTATGTCTCTGTCTCTGTCTCTGTGTCTGTCTCAGCCTCTGACTCTGTCTCTGTCTCTGTCTCTGTCTCTGTCTTTGTCTCTGTCTCTGTCTCTCTCTCTGTCTCTGCCTCTGTCTCTGCCTCCGTCTCTGTCCCTGGCTCTGTCTCCGCCTCTGTCTCCGTCTCTGTCTCTGTCTCGGTCTTCGTCTCCGTCTCTGTCTCCGCCTCTGCCTCTATCTCCGTCTCTGTCTCTGTCTCTGTCTCTGTCTCTGTCTCGGTCTCTGTCCCTGGCTCTGTCTCTGCCTCTGTCTCCGTCTCTGTCTCTGTCTCGGTCTTTGTCTCTGTCTCTGTCTCTGCCTCTGTCTCTATCTCCGTCTCTGCCTCTGTCTCTGTCTGTGTCTCTGTCTCTGTCTCAGTCTCAGTCTCTGTCTCTGTCCCTGGCTCTGTCTCTGCCTCTGTCTCCGTCTCTGTCTCTGTCTCTGTCTCTGTCTCTGTCTCTGTCTCCGTCTCTGTCCCTGTCTCTGTCCCTGCCTCTGTCTCTGTCTCTGTCTCTGTCTCTGTCTCTGTCCCTGTCTCTGTCTCTGTCTCTGTCTCTGTCTCTGTCTCTGTCTCTGTCTCTGTCTCTGTCTCTGTTTCTGTCTCTGTCCCTGTCCCTGTCTCTGTCTCTGTCTCTGTCTCTGCCTCTGCCTCTGTCTCTGTCTCTGTCTCTGTCTCTGTCTCTGTCTCTGTCTCTGTCTCTGTCTCTGTCTCTGTCTCTATCTCTGTCTCTGTCTCTGTCTCTGTCTCTGTCTCTGTCTCTGTCTATGTCTCTGTCTCTGTCTCTGTCTCTGTCTCTGTCTCTGCCTCTGTCTCAGTCTCTGCGTCTGTCTCGGTCTTTGTCTCCGTCTCTGACTCTGTCTCTGTCTCTGTCACTGTCTCCGTCTCTGCCTCTGTCTCTGTCTCTGTCTCTGTCTCTGTCTCTGTCTCTGTCTCTGTCGCTGTCTCTGCCTCTGTCTCTGTCACTGTGTCTGTCGCTGTTTCTCCCTCCTTCTCTGTCTCCGTCTCTGTCCCTGGATCTGTCTCTGCCTCTGTCTCCGTCTCTGTCTCTGTCTCGATCTTTTTCTCCGTCTCCGTCTCTGTCTCTGTTTCTGTCTCGGTCTCTGTCTCCGTCTCTGTCTTTGCCTCTGTCTCTGTCCCCGTATCTCTCTCTGTCTCTGTTTCTGTCTCGGTCTCTGTCTTTGTCTCTGTCTCTGCCTCTGTCTCTGTCTCTGCCTCTGTCTCTGTCTCTGTCTCTGTCTCAGTCTCTGTCTCTGTCTCTGTCCCTGGCTCTGTCTCTGCCTCTGTCTCCGTCTCTGTCTCTGTCTCTGTCTCTGTCTCTGTCTCCGTCTCTGTCCCTGGCTCTGTCTCTGCCTCTGTCTCTGTCCCTGCCTCTGTCTCTGCCTCTGTCTCCGTCTCTGTCTGTGTCTCGGTCTTTGTCTCCGTCTCTGTCTCTGTCTCTGTCTCTGCCTCTGTCTCTGCCTCTGTCTCTGTCTCTGTCTCTGTCTCTGTCTCTGTCTCTGTCTCTGTCTCTGTCTCTGTCTCTGTCTCTGTCTCTGTCTCTGTCCCTGTCTCTATCTTTGTCTCTGTCTCTGTCTCTGTCTCTGTTTCTGTCTCTGTCCCTGTCCCTGTCTCTGTCTCTGTCTCTGCCTCTGTCTCTATTTCTGTCTCTGTCCCTGTCTCTGTCTCTGTCTCTGTCTCTGTCTCTGTCTCTGTCTCTGTCTCTGGCTCTGTCTCTGTCTCTGTCTCTGTCTCTGTCTCTGTCTTTGTCTCTGTCTCTGTCTCTGTCTCTGTCTCTGTCTCTGTCTATGTCTCTGTCTCTGTCTCTGTCTCTGTCTCTGTCTCTGCCTCTGTCTCAGTCTCTGCGTATGTCTCGGTCTTTGTCTCCGTCTCTGTCTCTGTCTTTGTCTCTGTCACTGTCTCCGTCTCTGCCTCTGTCTCTGTCTCTGTCTCTGTCTCTGTCTCTGTCTCTGTCTCTGTCTCTGTCTCTGTCTCTGTCTCTGTCTCTGTCTCTGTCTCTGTCTCTGTCTCTGTCTCTGTCGCTGTCTCTGCCTCTGTCTCTGTCTCTGTGTCTGTCGCTGTCTCTCCCTCCTTCTCTGTCTCCGTCTCTGTCCCTGGATCTGTCTCTGCCTCTGTCTCCGTCTCTGTCTCTGTCTCGATCTTTGTCTCCGTCTCCGTCTCTGTCTCTGTTTGTCTCGGTCTCTGTCTCTGTCTCTGTCTTTGCCTCTGTCTCTGTCCCCGTATCTCTCTCTGTCTCTGTCTCTGCCTCTGTCTCTGCCTCTGTCTCTGTCCCTGTCCCTCTCCCTGTCCCTGTCGCTGTCTCTGTCTCTGTCTCTGTCTCTGTCTCTGTCTCTGTCCCTGTCTCTGTCTCTGTCTCTGTCTCTGCCTCTGTCTCTGCCTCTGTCTCTGTCCCTGTCCCTCTCCCTGTCCCTGTCGCTGTCTCTGTCTCTGTCTCTGTCTCTGTCTCTGTCTCTGTCTCTGTCTCTGTCTCTGTCTCTGTCTCTGTCCCTGTCACTGCCTCTGTCTCTGTCTCTGTCTCTGTCGCTGTCTCTTCCTCTGTCTCTGTCTCCGTCTCTGTCCCCGGCTCTGTCTCTGCCTCTGTCTCCGTCTCCGTCTGTGTCTCGGTCTTTGTCGCCGTCTCTGTCTCTGTCTCTATCTCTGTCTCTGTCTCTGTCTCTGTCTCTGTCACTGCCTCTGTCTCTGTCTCTGTCTCTGTCTCTGTCGCTGTCTCTTCCTCTGTCTCTGTCTCCGTCTCTGTCCCTGGCTCTGTCTCTGCCTCTGTCTCTGTCTCTGCCTCCGTCTCTGTCTCCGTCTGTGTCTCTGTTTCTGTCTCTGGGTCTCTGTCTGTGTGTGTCTGCCTCTGTCTCTTTGTCTCTGTCTCTGCATATCTGCCTCCGTGCCTATGTCTCTATGTCTCAGTCTCTGTCTCTGTCTCTGTCTCAGTCTCTGTCTCCGTCTCTGTCTGTGTCTCTGCCTCTGTCTCGGTCTTTGTCTCCGTCTCCGTCTCTGTCACTGTCTCTGTCGCTGTCTCTGTCTCTGTCGCTGTCTCTGTCTCTGTCTCTGTCTCTGTCTCTGTCTCTGTCCGTGTCTCTGTCTCTGTCTCTGTCTCTGTCTCTGTCTCTGTCGCTGTCTCTTCCTCTGTCTCTGTCTCCGTCTCTGTCCCTGGCTCTGTCTCTGCCTCTGTCTCTGTCTCTGCCTCCGTCTCTGTCTCCGTCTGTGTCTCTGTTTCTGTCTCTGGGTCTCTGTCTGTGTGTGTCTGCCTCTGTCTCTTTGTCTCTGTCTCTGCATATCTGCCTCCGTGCCTATGTCTCTATGTCTCTGTCCCTGTCTCTGTCTCTGCCTCTGTCTCCGTCTCTGTCTCTGTCTCTGTCTCTGTCGCTGTCTCTGTCTCTGTCGCTGTCTCTGTCTCTGTCTCTGTCTCTGTCTCTGTCTCTGTCCGTGTCTCTGTCTCTGTCTCTGCCTCCGTCTCTGTCCCTGGCTCTGTCTCCGCCTCTGTCTCCGTCTCTGTCTCTGTCTCGGTCTTCGTCTCCGTCTCTGTCTCCGCCTCTGCCTCTATCTCCGTCTCTGTCTCTGTCTCTGTCTCTGTCTCTGTCTCTGTCTCGGTCTCTGTCCCTGGCTCTGTCTCTGCCTCTGTCTCCGTCTCTGTCTCTGTCTCGGTCTTTGTCTCCGTCTCTGTCTCCGTCTCTGTCTCTGTCTCTGCCTCTGTCTCTATCTCCGTCTCTGCCTCTGTCTCTGTCTGTGTCTCTGTCTCTGTCTCAGTCTCAGTCTCTGTCTCTGTCCCTGGCTCTGTCTCTGCCTCTGTCTCCGTCTCTGTCTCTGTCTCTGTCTCTGTCTCTGTCTCCGTCTCTGTCCCTGTCTATGTCCCTGCCTCTGTCTCTGTCTCTGTCTCTGTCTCTGTCTCTGTCCCTGTCTCTGTCTCTGTCTCTGTCTCTGTCTCTGTCTCTGTCTCTGTCTCCGTCTCTGTCCCTGGCTCTGTCTCTGCCTCTGTCTCTGTCCCTGCCTCTGTCTCTGCCTCTGTCTCCGTCTCTGTCTGTGTCTCGGTCTTTGTCTCCGTCTCTGTCTCGGTCTCTGTCTCTGCCTCTGTCTCTGCCTCTGCCTCTGTCTCTATCTCTGTCTCTGTCACTGTCTCCGTCTCTGCCTCTGTCTCTGTCTCTGTCTCTGTCTCTGTCCTTGTCTCTGTCTCTGTCTCTGTCTCTGTCTCTGTCTCTGTCTTTGTCTCTGTCCCTGTCCCTCTCCCTGTGCCTGTCGCTGTCTCTGTCTCTGTCTCTGTCTCTGTCTCCGTCTCTGTCCCTGGCTTTGTCTCTGCCTCTGTCTCCGTCTCTGTCTGTGTCTCGGTCTTTGTCTCCGTCTCTGTCTCTGTCTCTGTCTCTGCCTCTGTCTCTGCCTCTGTCTCTGTCCCTGTCCCTCTCCCTGTCCCTGTCGCTGTCTCTGTCTCTGTCTCTGTCTCTGTCTCTGTCTCTGTCTCTGTCTCTGTCTCTGTCTCTGTCTCTGTCTCTGTCTCAGTCTCTGCCTCTGTCTCTGCCTCTGTCTCTGTCACTGCCTCTGTCTCTGTCTCTGTCTCTGTCTCTGTCGCTGTCTCTTCCTCTGTCTCTGTCTCCGTCTCTGTCCCTGGCTCTGTCTCTGTCTCTGTCTCTGTCTCTGTCTCTGTCGGTGTCTCTTCCTCTGTCTCTGTCTCCGTCTCTGTCCCTGGCTCTGTCTCTGCCTCTGTCTCCGTCTCCGTCTGTGTCTCGGTCTCTGTCTCTGTCTCTGTCTCTGTCTCTGTCTCTGTCACTGTCTCTGTCTCTGTCTCTGTCCCTGTCCCTCTCCCTGTCCCTGCCGCTGTCTCTGTCTCTGTCTCTGTCTCTGTCTCTGTCTCTGTCTCTGTCTCTGTCTCTGTCTCTGTCGCTGTCTCTCCCTCTGTCTCTGTCTCTGTCTCCGTCCCTGGCTCTGTCTCTGCCTCTGTCTCCGTCTCTGTCTCTGTCTCTGCCTCTATCTCGGTCTCTGTCTCTGTCTCTGTCTCTGTCTCTGTCTCTGTCTCTGTCTCTGTCTCTGTCTCTGTCTCTGTCTCTGTCCCTGTCACTGCCTCTGTCTCTGTCTCTGTCTCTGTCGCTGTCTCTTCCTCTGTCTCTGTCTCCGTCTCTGTCCCTGGCTCTGTCTCTGCCTCTGTCTCCGTCTCCGTCTGTGTCTCGGTCTTTGTCGCCGTCTCTGTCTCTGTCTCTGTCTCTGTCTCTGTCTCTGTCTCTGTCTCTGTCTCTGTCTCTGTCTCTGCCTCTGTCTCTGCCTCTGTCTCTGTCTCTGTCTCTGTCAATGTCTCTGTCACTGTCTCTGTCTCTGTCTCTGCCTCTGTCTCTGCCCTGCCTCTGTCTCCGTCCCTGTCTCTGTCTCTGTATCTGTCTCTGTCTCTGTCTCTGTCTCTGTCTCTGTCTCTGTCTCAGTCTCTGTCTCTGTCTCTGTCTCTGTCTCCGTATATGTCTCTGTCTCTGTCTCTGTCTCTGTCTCTGTCTCTGTCTCCGTCTCTGTCTCTGTCTCGGTCTTTGTCCCCGTCTCTGTCTCCGTCTCTGTCTCTGTCTCTGTCTCTGCCTCTGTCTCTGCCTCTGTCTCTGTCCCTGTCCCTCTCCCTGTCCCTGCCGCTGTCTCTGTCTCTGTCTCTGTCTCTGTCTCTGTCTCTGTCTCTGTCTCTATCTCTGTCTCTGTCTCTGTCTCTGTCTCTGTCACTGCCTCTGTCTCTGTCTCTGTCTCTGTCGCTGTCTCTTCCTCTGTCTCTGTCTCCGTCTCTGTCCCTGGCTCTGTCTCTGTCTCTGCCTCTGTCTCTGTCTCTGCCTCCGTCTCTGTCTCCGTCTGTGTCTCTGTTTCTGTCTCTGGGTCTCTGTCTGTGTGTGTCTGCCTCTGTCTCTTTGTCTCTGTCTCTGCATATCTGCCTCCGTGCCTATGTCTCTATGTCTCTGTCTCTGTCTCTGTCTCTGTCTCAGTCTCTGTCTCTGTGTCTGTCTCTGCCTCTGCCTCTGTCTCTGCCCTGCCTCTGTCTCCGTCTCTGTCTCTGTCTCTGTATCTGTCTCTGTCTCTGTCTCTGTCTCTGTCTGTGTCTCTGCCTCTGTCTCGGTCTTTGTCTCCGTCTCTGTTTCTATCTCTGTCTCTGTCGCTGTCTCTGTCTCTGTCGCTGTCTCTGTCTCTGTCTCTGTCTCTGTCTCTGTCCCTGTCTCTGTCTCTGTCTCTGTCTCTGTCTCTGTCTCTGTCTCTGTCTCTGTCTCTGTCTCTGTGTCTGTCTCTGTCTCTGTCTCTGTCTCTGTCTCTGTCTCTGTCTCTGTCTCTGTCTCTGTCTCTGTCTCTGTCTCTGTCTCAGTCTCTGTCTCTGTCTCTGTCTCTGTCTCCGTATATGTCTCTGTCTCTGTCTCTGTCTCTGTCTCCGTCTCTGTCTCTGTCTCGGTCTTTGTCCCCGTCTCTGTCTCCGTCTCTGTCTCTGTCTCTGTCTCTGCCTCTGTCTCTGCCTCTGTCTCTGTCCCTGTCCCTCTCCCTGTCCCTGCCGCTGTCTCTGTCTCTGTCTCTGTCTCTGTCCCTGTCTCTGTCTCTGTCTCTGTCTCTGTCTGTGTCTCTGCCTCTGTTTCGGTCTTTGTCTCCGTCTCCGTCTCTGTCACTGTCTCTGTCGCTGTCTCTGTCTCTGTCGCTGTCTCTGTCTCTGTCTCCGTCTCTGTCTCTGTCTCTGTCCGTGTCTCTGTCTCTGTCTCTGTCTCAGTCGCTGTCTCTTCCTCTGTCTCTGTCTCCGTCTCTGTCCCTGGCTCTGTCTCTGTCTCTGTCTCTGTCTCTGTCTCTGTCTCTGTCTCTGTCTCTGTCTCTGTCTCTGTCTCTGTCTCTGTCTCTGTCTCTGTCTCTGTCTCTGTCTCTGTCTCTGTCTCAGTCTCTGTCTCTGTCTCTGTCTCTGTCTCCGTATATGTCTCTGTCTCTGTCTCTGTCTCTGTCTCTGTCTCTGTCTCCGTCTCTGTCTCTGTCTCGGTCTTTGTCCCCGTCTCTGTCTCCGTCTCTGTCTCTGTCTCTGTCTCTGCCTCTGTCTCTGCCTCTGTCTCTGTCCCTGTCCCTCTCCCTGTCCCTGCCGCTGTCTCTGTCTCTGTCTCTGTCTCTGTCCCTGTCTCTGTCTCTGTCTCTGTCTCTGTCTGTGTCTCTGCCTCTGTCTCGGTCTTTGTCTCCGTCACCGTCTCTGTCACTGTCTCTGTCGCTGTCTCTGTCTCTGTCGCTGTCTCTGTCTGTGTCTCCGTCTCTGTCTCTATCTCTGTCCGTGTCTCTGTCTCTGTCTCTGCCTCTGTCGCTGTCTCTTCCTCTGTCTCTGTCTCCGTCTCTGTCCCTGGCTCTGTCTCTGCCTCTGTCTCTGTCTCTGCCTCCGTCTCTGTCTCCGTCTGTGTCTCTGTTTCTGTCTCTGGGTCTCTGTCTGTGTGCGTCTGCCTCTGTCTCCTTGTCTCTGTCTCTGCATATCTGCCTCCGTGCCTATGTCTCTATGTCTCTGTCTCTGTCTCTGTCTCTGTCTCAGTCTCTGTCTCTGTCTCTGTCTCTGTCTCTGTCTCTGTCTCTGCCTCTGTCTCTGTCTCTGTCTCTGTCTCTGTCTCTGCCTCTGTCTCTGCCTCCGTCTCTGTCCCTGGCTCTGTCTCCGCCTCTGTCTCCGTCCCTGTCTCTGTCTCGGTCTTCGTCTCCGTCTCTGTCTCCGCCTCTGCCTCTATCTCCGTCTCTGTCTCTGTCTCTGTCTCTGTCTCCGTCTCTGTCCCTGGCTCTGTCTCTGCCTCTGTCTCTGTCTCTGCCTCCGTCTCTGTCTCCGTCTGTGTCTCTGTTTCTGTCTCTGGGTCTCTGTCTGTGTGTGTCTGCCTCTGTCCCTTTGTCTCTGTCTCTGCATATCTGCCTCCGTGCCTATGTCTCTATGTCTCTGTCTCTGTCTCTGTCTCTGTCTCAGTCTCTGTCTCTGTCTCTGTCTGTGTCTCTGCCTCTGTCTCGGTCTTTGTCTCCGTCTCCGTCTCTGTCACTGTCTCTGTCGCTGTCTCTGTCTCTGTCGCTGTCTCTGTCTCTGTCTCTGTCTCTGTCTCTGTCTCTGTCCGTGTCTCTGTCTCTGTCTCTGTCTCTGTCTCTGTCGCTGTCTCTTCCTCTGTCTCTGTCTCCGTCTCTGTCCCTGGCTCTGTCTCTGCCTCTATCTCTGTCTCTGCCTCCGTCTCTGTCTCCGTCTGTGTCTCTGTTTCTGTCTCTGGGTCTCTGTCTGTGTGTGTCTGCCTCTGTCTCTTTGTCTCTGTCTCTGCATATCTGCCTCCGTGCCTCTGTCTCTATGTCTCTGTCTCTGTCTCTGGGTCTCTGTCTGTGTGTGTCTGCCTCTGTCTCTTTGTCTCTGTCTCTGCATATCTGCCTCCGTGCCTATGTCTCTATGTCTCTGTCTCTGTCTCTGTCTCTGTCTCAGTCTCTGTCTCTGTGTCTGTCTCAGCCTCTGACTCTGTCTCTGTCTCTGTCTCTGTCTCTGTCTCTGTCTCTGTCTCTGTCTCTGTCTCTGTCTCTGCCTCTGTCTCTGCCTCCGTCTCTGTCCCTGGCTCTGTCTCCGCCTCTGTCTCCGTCTCTGTCTCTGTCTCGGTTTTCGTCTCCGTCTCTGTCTCCGCCTCTGCCTCTATCTCCGTCTCTGTCTCTGTCTCTGTCTCTGTCTCTGTCTCGGTCTCTGTCCCTGGCTCTGTCTCTGCCTCTGTCTCCGTCTCTGTCTCTGTCTCGGTCTTTGTCTCCGTCTCTGTCTCCGTCTCTGTCTCTGTCTCTGCCTCTGTCTCTATCTCCGTCTCTGCCTCTGTCTCTGTCTGTGTCTCTGTCTCTGTCTCAGTCTCAGTCTCTGTCTCTGTCCCTGGCTCTGTCTCTGCCTCTGTCTCCGTCTCTGTCTCTGTCTCTGTCTCTGTCTCTGTCTCTGTCTCCGTCTCTGTCCCTGTCTCTGTCTCTGTCTCTGTCTCTGTCTCTGTTTCTGTCTCTGTCCCTGTCCCTGTCTCTGTCTCTGTCTCTGTCTCTGCCTCTGCCTCTGTCTCTGTCTCTGTCTCTGTCTCTGTCTCTGTCTCTGTCTCTGTCTCTGTCTCTGTCTCTGTCTCTGTCTCTATCTCTGTCTCTGTCTCTGTCTCTGTCTCTGTCTCTGTCTCTGTCTATGTCTCTGTCTCTGTCTCTGTCTCTGTCTCGGTCTCTGCCTCTGTCTCAGTCTCTGCGTCTGTCTCGGTCTTTGTCTCCGTCTCTGTCTCTGTCTCTGTCTCTGTCACTGTCTCCGTCTCTGCCTCTGTCTCTGTCTCTGTCTCTGTCTCTGTCTCTGTCTCTGTCTCTGACTCTGTCTCTGTCTCTGTCTCTGTCGCTGTCTCTGCCTCTGTCTCTGTCACTGTGTCTGTCGCTGTTTCTCCCTCCTTCTCTGTCTCCGTCTCTGTCCCTGGATCTGTCTCTGCCTCTGTCTCCGTCTCTGTCTCTGTCTCGATCTTTTTCTCCGTCTCCGTCTCTGTCTCTGTTTCTGTCTCGCTCTCTGTCTCTGTCTCTGTCTTTGCCTCTGTCTCTGTCCCCGTATCTCTCTCTGTCTCTGTTTCTGTCTCGGTCTCTGTCTTTGTCTCTGTCTCTGCCTCTGTCTCTGTCTCTGCCTCTGTCTCTGTCTCTGTCTCTGTCTCTGTCTCAGTCTCTGTCTCTGTCTCTGTCCCTGGCTCTGTCTCTGCCTCTGTCTCCGTCTCTGTCTCTGTCTCTGTCTCTGTCTCTGTCTCCGTCTCTGTCCCTGGCTCTGTCTCTGCCTCTGTCTCTGTCCTTGCCTCTGTCTCTGCCTCTGTCTCCGTCTCTGTCTGTGTCTCGGTCTTTGTCTCCGTCTCTGTCTCTGTCTCTGTCTCTGCCTCTGTCTCTGCCTCTGTCTCTGTCTCTGTCTCTGTCTCTGTCTCTGTCTCTGTCTCTGTCTCTGTCTCTGTCTCTGTCTCTGTCCCTGTCTCTATCTCTGTCTCTGTCTCTGTCTCTGTCTCTGTCTCTGTCTCTGTCTCTATCTCTGTCTCTGTCTCTGTCTCTGTCTCTGTCACTGCCTCTGTCTCTGTCTCTGTCTCTGTCGCTGTCTCTTCCTCTGTCTCTGTCTCCGTCTCTGTCCCTGGCTCTGTCTCTGCTTCTGTCTCTGTCTCTGCCTCCGTCTCTGTCTCCGTCTGTGTCTCTGTTTCTGTCTCTGGGTCTCTGTCTGTGTGTGTCTGCCTCTGTCTCTTTGTCTCTGTCTCTGCATATCTGCCTCCGTGCCTATGTCTCTATGTCTCTGTCTCTGTCTCTGTCTCTGTCTCAGTCTCTGTCTCTGTCTCTGTCTGTGTCTCTGCCTCTGTCTCGGTCTTTGTCTCCGTCTCCGTCTCTGTCACTGTCTCTGTCGCTGTCTCTGTCTCTGTCGCTGTCTCTGTCTCTGTCTCTGTCTCTGTCTCTGTCTCTGTCCGTGTCTCTGTCTCTGTCTCTGTCTCTGTCTCTGTCGCTGTCTCTTCCTCTGTCTCTGTCTCCGTCTCTGTCCCTGGCTCTGTCTCTGCCTCTGTCTCTGTCTCTGCCTCCGTCTCTGTCTCCGTCTGTGTCTCTGTTTCTGTCTCTGGGTCTCTGTCTGTGTGTGTCTGCCTCTGTCTCTTTGTCTCTGTCTCTGCATATCTGCCTCCGTGCCTATGTCTCTATGTCTCTGTCTCTGTCTCTGTCTCTGTCTCAGTCTCTGTCTCTGTGTCTGTCTCAGCCTCTGACTCTGTCTCTGTCTCTGTCTCTGTCTCTGTCTCTGTCTCTGTCTCTGTCTCTGCCTCTGTCTCTGCCTCCGTCTCTGTCCCTGGCTCTGTCTCCTCCTCTGTCTCCGTCTCTGTCTCTGTCTCGGTCTTCGTCTCCGTCTCTGTCTCCGCCTCTGCCTCTATCTCCGTCTCTGTCTCTGTCTCTGTCTCTGTCTCTGTCTCGGTCTCTGTCCCTGGCTCTGTCTCTGCCTCTGTCTCCGTCTCTGTCTCTGTCTCGGTCTTTGTCTCCGTCTCTGTCTCCGTCTCTGTCTCTGTCTCTGCCTCTGTCTCTATCTCCGTCTCTGCCTCTGTCTCTGTCCCTGTCCCTCTCCCTGTCCCTGTCGCTGTCTCTGTCTCTGTCTCTGTCTCTGTCTCTGTCTCTGTCTCTGTCTCTGTCTCTGTCTCTGTCTCTGTCTCTGTCTCTGTCTCTGTCTCTGTCTCTGTCTCAGTCTCTGCCTCTGTCTCTGCCTCTGTCTCTGTCACTGCCTCTGTCTCTGTCTCTGTCTCTGTCTCTGTCGCTGTCTCTTCCTCTGTCTCTGTCTCCGTCTCTGCCCCTGGCTCTGTCTCTGTCTCTGTCTCTGTCTCTGTCTCTGTCGGTGTCTCTTCCTCTGTCTCTGTCTCCGTCTCTGTCCCTGGCTCTGTCTCTGCCTCTGTCTCCGTCTCCGTCTGTGTCTCGGTCTCTGTCTCTGTCTCTGTCTCTGTCTCTGTCTCTGTCTCTGTCACTGTCTCTGTCTCTGTCTCTGTCCCTGTCCCTCTCCCTGTCCCTGCCGCTGTCTCTGTCTCTGTGTCTGTCTCTGTCTCTGTCTCTGTCTCTGTCTCTGTCTCTGTCGCTGTCTCTCCCTCTGTCTCTGTCTCTGTCTCCGTCCCTGGCTCTGTCTCTGCCTCTGTCTCCGTCTCTGTCTCTGTCTCTGCCTCTATCTCCGTCTCTGTCTCTGTCTCTGTCTCTGTCTCTGCCTCTGTCTCTGTCTCTGTCTCTGTCTCTGTCTCTGTCGCTGTCTCTTCCTCTGTCTCTGTCTCCGTCTCTGTCCCTGGCCCTGTCTCTGTCTCTGTCTCTGTCTCTGTCTCCGTCTCTGTCTCTGTCTCGATCTTTGTCTCCGTCTCCGTCTCTGTCTCTGTTTCTGTCTCGGTCTCTGTCTCTGTTTCTGTCTCGGTCTCTGTCTCTGTCTCTGTCTTTGCCTCTGTCTCTGTCCCCGTATCTCTCTCTGTCTCGGTTTCTGTCTCGGTCTCTGTCTTTGTCTCTGTCTCTGCCTCTGTCTCTGTCTCTGCATCTGTCTCTGTCTCTGTCTCTGTCTCAGTCTCTGTCTCTGTCTCTGTCCCTGGCTCTGTCTCTGCCTCTGTCTCCGTCTCTGTCTCTGTCTCTGTCTCTGTCTCTGTCTCCGTCTCTGTCCCTGGCTCTGTCTCTGCCTCTGTCTCTGTCCCTGCCTCTGTCTCTGCCTCTGTCTCCGTCTCTGTCTGTGTCTCGGTCTTTGTCTCCGTCTCTGTCTCTGTCTCTGTCTCTGTCACTGTCTCTGCCTCTGTCTCTGTCTCTGTCTCTGTCTCTGTCTCTGTCTCTGTCTCTGTCTCTGTCTCTGTCTCTGTCCCTGTCTCTATCTCTGTCTCTGTCTCTGTCTCTGTCTCTGTCTCTGCCTCTGTCTCAGTCTCTGCGTATGTCTCGGTCTTTGTCTCCGTCTCTGTCTCTGTCTCTGTCTCTGTCACTGTCTCCGTCTCTGCCTCTGTCTCTGTCTCTGTCTCTGTCTCTGCCTCTGTCTCCGTCTCTGTCTCTGTCTCTGTCGCTGTCTCTGCCTCTGTCTCTGTTTCTGTGTCTGTCGCTGTCTCTCCCTCCTTCTCTGTCTCCGTCTCTGTCCCTGGATCTGTCTCTGCCTCTGTCTCCGTCTCTGTCTCTGTCTCGATCTTTGTCTCCGTCTCCGTCTCTGTCTCTGTTTGTCTCGGTCTCTGTCTCTGTCTCTGTCTTTGCCTCTGTCTCTGTCCCCGTATCTCTCTCTGTCTCTGTCTCTGCCTCTGTCTCTGCCTCTGTCTCTGTCCCTGTCCCTCTCCCTGTCCCTGTCGCTGTCTCTGTCTCTGTCTCTGTCTCTGTCTCTGTCTCTGTCCCTGTCCCTCTCCCTGTCCCTGTCGCTGTCTCTGTCTCTGTCTCTGTCTCTGTCTCTGTCTCTGTCCCTGTCTCTGTCTCTGTCTCTGTCTCTGCCTCTGTCTCTGCCTCTGTCTCTGTCCCTGTCCCTCTCCCTGTCCCTGTCGCTGTCTCTGTCTCTGTCTCTGTCTCTGTCTCTGTCGCTGTCTCTCCCTCTGTCTCTGTCTCCGTCTCCGTCCCTGTCCCTCTCCCTGTCCCTGTCCCTGTCTCTGTCTCTGTCTCTGTCTCTGTCTCTGTCTCTGTCTCTGTCTCTGTCTCTGACCCTGGCTCTGTCTCTGCCTCTGACTCCGTCTCTGTCTCTGTCTCGGTCTTTGTCTCCGTCTCTGTCTCTGTCTCTGTCTCTGTCACTGTCTCCGTCTCTGCCTCTGTCTCTGTCTCTGTCTCTGTCTCTGTCTCTGTCTCTGTCTCTGTCTCTGTCTCTGTCTCTGTCTCTGTCTCTGTCTCTGTCGCTGTCTCTGCCTCTGTCTCTGTTTCTGTGTCTGTCGCTGTCTCTCCCTCCTTCTCTGTCTCCGTCTCTGTCCCTGGATCTGTCTCTGCCTCTGTCTCCGTCTCTGTCTGTGTCTCGGTCTTTGTCTCCGTCTCTGTCTCTGTCTCTGTCTCTGCCTCTGTCTCTGCCTCTGTCTCTGTCTCTGTCTCTGTCTCTGTCTCTCTCTCTGTCTCTGTCTCTGCCTCTGTCTCTGTCCCTGTCTCTCTCTCTGTCTCTGTCTTTGTCTCTGCGTCTGTCTCAGTCTCTGCGTCTGTCTCGGTCTTTGTCTCCGTCTGTGCCTCTGTCTCTGTCTCTGTCTCTGTCTCTGTCTCTGTCTCTGTCTCTGTCTCTGTCTCTGTCTCTGTCTTTGTCTCTGTCCCTGTCCCTCTCCCTGTGCCTGTCGCTGTCTCTGTCTCTGTCTCTGTCTCTGTCTCCGTCTCTGTCCCTGGCTTTGTCTCTGCCTCTGTCTCCGTCTCTGTCTGTGTCTCGGTCTCTGTCTCCGTCTCTGTCTCTGTCTCGGTCTTTGTCTCCGTCTCTGTCTCCGTCTCTGTCTCTGTCTCTGTCTCTGCCTCTGTCTCTGCCTCTGTCTCTGTCCCTGTCCCTCTCCCTGTCCCTGTCGCTGTCTCTGTCTCTGTCTCTGTCCCTGTCTCTGTCTCTGTCTCTGTCTCTGTCTCTGTCTGTGTCTCTGCCTCTGTCTCGGTCTTTGTCTCCGTCTCCGTCTCTGTCACTGTCTCTGTCGCTGTCTCTGTCTCTGTCGCTGTCTCTGTCTCTGTCTCTGTCTCTGCCTCTGTCTCTGTCCGTGTCTCTGTCTCTGTCTCTGTCTCTGTCGCTGTCTCTTCCTCTGTCTCTGTCTCCGTCTCTGTCCCTGGCTCTGTCTCTGCCTCTGTCTCTGTCTCTGCCTCCGTCTCTGTCTCCGTCTGTGTCTCTGTTTCTGTCTCTGGGTCTCTGTCTGTGTGCGTCTGCCTCTGTCTCTTTGTCTCTGTCTCTGCATATCTGCCTCCGTGCCTATGTCTCTATGTCTCTGTCTCTGTCTCTGTCTCTGTCTCTGTCTCAGTCTCTGTCTCTGTGTCTGTCTCTGCCTCTGACTCTGTCTCTGTCTCTGTCTCTGTCTCTGTCTCTGTCTCTGTCTCTGTCTCTGTCTCTGTCTCTGTCTCTGTCTCTGCCTCTGTCTCTGCCTCCGTCTCTGTCCCTGGCTCTGTCTCCGCCTCTGTCTCCGTCTCTGTCTCTGTCTCGGTCCTCGTCTCCGTCTCTGTCTCCGCCTCTGCCTCTATCTCCGTCTCTGTCTCTATCTCTGTCTCTGTCTCTGTCTCTGTCTCTGTCTCTGTCTCTATCTCTGTCTCTGTCTCTGTCTCTGTCTCTGTCACTGCCTCTGTCTCTGTCTCTGTCTCTGTCGCTGTCTCTTCCTCTGTCTCTGTCTCCGTCTCTGTCCCTGGCTCTGTCTCTGCCTCTGTCTCTGTCTCTGCCTCCGTCTCTGTCTCCGTCTGTGTCTCTGTTTCTGTCTCTGGGTCTCTGTCTGTGTGTGTCTGCCTCTGTCTCTTTGTCTCTGTCTCTGCATATCTGCCTCCGTGCCTATGTCTCTATGTCTCTGTCTCTGTCTCTGTGTCTGTCTCAGCCTCTGACTCTGTCTCTGTCTCTGTCTCTGTCTCTGTCTTTGTCTCTGTCTCTGTCTCTCTCTCTGTCTCTGCCTCTGTCTCTGCCTCCGTCTCTGTCCCTGGCTCTGTCTCCGCCTCTGTCTCCGTCTCTGTCTCTGTCTCGGTCTTCGTCTCCGTCTCTGTCTCCGCCTCTGCCTCTATCTCCGTCTCTGTCTCTGTCTCTGTCTCTGTCTCTGTCTCGGTCTCTGTCCCTGGCTCTGTCTCTGCCTCTGTCTCCGTCTCTGTCTCTGTCTCGGTCTTTGTCTCTGTCTCTGTCTCTGCCTCTGTCTCTATCTCCGTCTCTGCCTCTGTCTCTGTCTGTGTCTCTGTCTCTGTCTCAGTCTCAGTCTCTGTCTCTGTCCCTGGCTCTGTCTCTGCCTCTGTCTCCGTCTCTGTCTCTGTCTCTGTCTCTGTCTCTGTCTCTGTCTCCGTCTCTGTCCCTGTCTCTGTCCCTGCCTCTGTCTCTGTCTCTGTCTCTGTCTCTGTCTCTGTCCCTGTCTCTGTCTCTGTCTCTGTCTCTGTCTCTGTCTCTGTCTCTGTCTCTGTCTCTGTCTCTGTTTCTGTCTCTGTCCCTGTCCCTGTCTCTGTCTCTGTCTCTGTCTCTGCCTCTGCCTCTGTCTCTGTCTCTGTCTCTGTCTCTGTCTCTGTCTCTGTCTCTGTCTCTGTCTCTGTCTCTGTCTCTATCTCTGTCTCTGTCTCTGTCTCTGTCTCTGTCTCTGTCTCTGTCTATGTCTCTGTCTCTGTCTCTGTCTCTGTCTCTGTCTCTGCCTCTGTCTCAGTCTCTGCGTCTGTCTCGGTCTTTGTCTCCGTCTCTGACTCTGTCTCTGTCTCTGTCACTGTCTCCGTCTCTGCCTCTGTCTCTGTCTCTGTCTCTGTCTCTGTCTCTGTCTCTGTCTCTGTCGCTGTCTCTGCCTCTGTCTCTGTCACTGTGTCTGTCGCTGTTTCTCCCTCCTTCTCTGTCTCCGTCTCTGTCCCTGGATCTGTCTCTGCCTCTGTCTCCGTCTCTGTCTCTGTCTCGATCTTTTTCTCCGTCTCCGTCTCTGTCTCTGTTTCTGTCTCGGTCTCTGTCTCCGTCTCTGTCTTTGCCTCTGTCTCTGTCCCCGTATCTCTCTCTGTCTCTGTTTCTGTCTCGGTCTCTGTCTTTGTCTCTGTCTCTGCCTCTGTGTCTGTCTCTGCCTCTGACTCTGTCTCTGTCTCTGTCTCTGTCTCTGTCTCTGTCTCTGTCTCTGTCTCTGTCTCTGTCTCTGTCTCTGTCTCTGTCTCTGTCTCTGCCTCTGTCTCTGCCTCCGTCTCTGTCCCTGGCTCTGTCTCCGCCTCTGTCTCCGTCTCTGTCTCTGTCTCGGTCCTCGTCTCCGTCTCTGTCTCCGCCTCTGCCTCTATCTCCGTCTCTGTCTCTATCTCTGTCTCTGTCTCTGTCTCTGTCTCTGTCTCTGTCTCTATCTCTGTCTCTGTCTCTGTCTCTGTCTCTGTCACTGCCTCTGTCTCTGTCTCTGTCTCTGTCGCTGTCTCTTCCTCTGTCTCTGTCTCCGTCTCTGTCTGTGTCTCGGTCTTTGTCTCCGTCTCTGTCTCTGTCTCTGTCTCTGCCTCTGTCTCTGCCTCTGTCTCTGTCTCTGTCTCTGTCTCTGTCTCTGTCTCTGTCTCTGTCTCTGTCTCTGTCTCTGTCTCTGTCTCTGTCCCTGTCTCTATCTTTGTCTCTGTCTCTGTCTCTGTCTCTGTTTCTGTCTCTGTCCCTGTCCCTGTCTCTGTCTCTGTCTCTGCCTCTGTCTCTATCTCTGTCTCTGTCCCTGTCTCTGTCTCTGTCTCTGTCTCTGTCTCTGTCTCTGTCTCTGTCTCTGGCTCTGTCTCTGTCTCTGTCTCTGTCTCTGTCTCTGTCTTTGTCTCTGTCTCTGTCTCTGTCTCTGTCTCTGTCTCTGTCTATGTCTCTGTCTCTGTCTCTGTCTCTGTCTCTGTCTCTGCCTCTGTCTCAGTCTCTGCGTATGTCTCGGTCTTTGTCTCCGTCTCTGTCTCTGTCTTTGTCTCTGTCACTGTCTCCGTCTCTGTCTCTGTCTCTGTCTCTGTCTCTGTCTCTGTCTCTGTCTCTGTCTCTGTCTCTGTCTCTGTCTCTGTCTCTGTCTCTGTCTCTGTCTCTGTCTCTGTCTCTGTCTCTGTCTCTGTCTCTGTCGCTGTCTCTGCCTCTGTCTCTGTCTCTGTGTCTGTCGCTGTCTCTCCCTCCTTCTCTGTCTCCGTCTCTGTCCCTGGATCTGTCTCTGCCTCTGTCTCCGTCTCTGTCTCTGTCTCGATCTTTGTCTCCGTCTCCGTCTCTGTCTCTGTTTGTCTCGGTCTCTGTCTCTGTCTCTGTCTTTGCCTCTGTCTCTGTCCCCGTATCTCTCTCTGTCTCTGTCTCTGCCTCTGTCTCTGCCTCTGTCTCTGTCCCTGTCCCTCTCCCTGTCCCTGTCGCTGTCTCTGTCTCTGTCTCTGTCTCTGTCTCTGTCTCTGTCCCTGTCTCTGTCTCTGTCTCTGTCTCTGCCTCTGTCTCTGCCTCTGTCTCTGTCCCTGTCCCTCTCCCTGTCCCTGTCGCTGTCTCTGTCTCTGTCTCTGTCTCTGTCTCTGTCTCTGTCTCTGTCTCTGTCTCTGTCTCTTTCTCTGTCCCTGTCACTGCCTCTGTCTCTGTCTCTGTCTCTGTCGCTGTCTCTTCCTCTGTCTCTGTCTCCGTCTCTGTCCCCGGCTCTGTCTCTGCCTCTGTCTCCGTCTCCGTCTGTGTCTCGGTCTTTGTCGCCGTCTCTGTCTCTGTCTCTATCTCTGTCTCTGTCTCTGTCTCTGTCTCTGTCACTGCCTCTGTCTCTGTCTCTGTCTCTGTCTCTGTCGCTGTCTCTTCCTCTGTCTCTGTCTCCGTCTCTGTCCCTGGCTCTGTCTCTGCCTCTGTCTCTGTCTCTGCCTCCGTCTCTGTCTCCGTCTGTGTCTCTGTTTCTGTCTCTGGGTCTCTGTCTGTGTGTGTCTGCCTCTGTCTCTTTGTCTCTGTCTCTGCATATCTGCCTCCGTGCCTATGTCTCTATGTCTCAGTCTCTGTCTCTGTCTCTGTCTCAGTCTCTGTCTCCGTCTCTGTCTGTGTCTCTGCCTCTGTCTCGGTCTTTGTCTCCGTCTCCGTCTCTGTCACTGTCTCTGTCGCTGTCTCTGTCTCTGTCGCTGTCTCTGTCTCTGTCTCTGTCTCTGTCTCTGTCTCTGTCCGTGTCTCTGTCTCTGTCTCTGTCTCTGTCTCTGTCTCTGTCGCTGTCTCTTCCTCTGTCTCTGTCTCCGTCTCTGTCCCTGGCTCTGTCTCTGCCTCTGTCTCTGTCTCTGCCTCCGTCTCTGTCTCCGTCTGTGTCTCTGTTTCTGTCTCTGGGTCTCTGTCTGTGTGTGTCTGCCTCTGTCTCTTTGTCTCTGTCTCTGCATATCTGCCTCCGTGCCTATGTCTCTATGTCTCTGTCCCTGTCTCTGTCTCTGCCTCTGTCTCCGTCTCTGTCTCTGTCTCTGTCTCTGTCGCTGTCTCTGTCTCTGTCGCTGTCTCTGTCTCTGTCTCTGTCTCTGTCTCTGTCTCTGTCCGTGTCTCTGTCTCTGTCTCTGCCTCCGTCTCTGTCCCTGGCTCTGTCTCCGCCTCTGTCTCCGTCTCTGTCTCTGTCTCGGTCTTCGTCTCCGTCTCTGTCTCCGCCTCTGCCTCTATCTCCGTCTCTGTCTCTGTCTCTGTCTCTGTCTCTGTCTCTGTCTCGGTCTCTGTCCCTGGCTCTGTCTCTGCCTCTGTCTCCGTCTCTGTCTCTGTCTCGGTCTTTGTCTCCGTCTCTGTCTCCGTCTCTGTCTCTGTCTCTGCCTCTGTCTCTATCTCCGTCTCTGCCTCTGTCTCTGTCTGTGTCTCTGTCTCTGTCTCAGTCTCAGTCTCTGTCTCTGTCCCTGGCTCTGTCTCTGCCTCTGTCTCCGTCTCTGTCTCTGTCTCTGTCTCTGTCTCTGTCTCCGTCTCTGTCCCTGTCTATGTCCCTGCCTCTGTCTCTGTCTCTGTCTCTGTCTCTGTCTCTGTCCCTGTCTCTGTCTCTGTCTCTGTCTCTGTCTCTGTCTCTGTCTCTGTCTCCGTCTCTGTCCCTGGCTCTGTCTCTGCCTCTGTCTCTGTCCCTGCCTCTGTCTCTGCCTCTGTCTCCGTCTCTGTCTGTGTCTCGGTCTTTGTCTCCGTCTCTGTCTCGGTCTCTGTCTCTGCCTCTGTCTCTGCCTCTGCCTCTGTCTCTATCTCTGTCTCTGTCACTGTCTCCGTCTCTGCCTCTGTCTCTGTCTCTGTCTCTGTCTCTGTCCTTGTCTCTGTCTCTGTCTCTGTCTCTGTCTCTGTCTCTGTCTTTGTCTCTGTCCCTGTCCCTCTCCCTGTGCCTGTCGCTGTCTCTGTCTCTGTCTCTGTCTCTGTCTCCGTCTCTGTCCCTGGCTTTGTCTCTGCCTCTGTCTCCGTCTCTGTCTGTGTCTCGGTCTTTGTCTCCGTCTCTGTCTCTGTCTCTGTCTCTGCCTCTGTCTCTGCCTCTGTCTCTGTCCCTGTCCCTCTCCCTGTCCCTGTCGCTGTCTCTGTCTCTGTCTCTGTCTCTGTCTCTGTCTCTGTCTCTGTCTCTGTCTCTGTCTCTGTCTCTGTCTCTGTCTCAGTCTCTGCCTCTGTCTCTGCCTCTGTCTCTGTCACTGCCTCTGTCTCTGTCTCTGTCTCTGTCTCTGTCGCTGTCTCTTCCTCTGTCTCTGTCTCCGTCTCTGTCCCTGGCTCTGTCTCTGTCTCTGTCTCTGTCTCTGTCTCTGTCGGTGTCTCTTCCTCTGTCTCTGTCTCCGTCTCTGTCCCTGGCTCTGTCTCTGCCTCTGTCTCCGTCTCCGTCTGTGTCTCGGTCTCTGTCTCTGTCTCTGTCTCTGTCTCTGTCTCTGTCACTGTCTCTGTCTCTGTCTCTGTCCCTGTCCCTCTCCCTGTCCCTGCCGCTGTCTCTGTCTCTGTCTCTGTCTCTGTCTCTGTCTCTGTCTCTGTCTCTGTCTCTGTCTCTGTCTCTGTCGCTGTCTCTCCCTCTGTCTCTGTCTCTGTCTCCGTCCCTGGCTCTGTCTCTGCCTCTGTCTCCGTCTCTGTCTCTGTCTCTGCCTCTATCTCGGTCTCTGTCTCTGTCTCTGTCTCTGTCTCTGTCTCTGTCTCTGTCTCTGTCTCTGTCTCTGTCTCTGTCTCTGTCCCTGTCACTGCCTCTGTCTCTGTCTCTGTCTCTGTCGCTGTCTCTTCCTCTGTCTCTGTCTCCGTCTCTGTCCCTGGCTCTGTCTCTGCCTCTGTCTCCGTCTCCGTCTGTGTCTCGGTCTTTGTCGCCGTCTCTGTCTCTGTCTCTGTCTCTGTCTCTGTCTCTGTCTCTGTCTCTGTCTCTGTCTCTGTCTCTGCCTCTGTCTCTGCCTCTGTCTCTGTCTCTGTCTCTGTCAATGTCTCTGTCACTGTCTCTGTCTCTGTCTCTGCCTCTGTCTCTGCCCTGCCTCTGTCTCCGTCCCTGTCTCTGTCTCTGTATCTGTCTCTGTCTCTGTCTCTGTCTCTGTCTGTGTCTCTGCCTCTGTCTCGGTCTTTGTCTCCGTCTCTGTTTCTATCTCTGTCTCTGTCGCTGTCTCTGTCTCTGTCGCTGTCTCTGTCTCTGTCTCTGTCTCTGTCTCTGTCCCTGTCTCTGTCTCTGTCTCTGTCTCTGTCTCTGTCTCTGTCTCTGTCTCTGTCTCTGTCTCTGTGTCTGTCTCTGTCTCTGTCTCTGTCTCTGTCTCTGTCTCTGTCTCTGTCTCTGTCTCAGTCTCTGTCTCTGTCTCTGTCTCTGTCTCCGTATATGTCTCTGTCTCTGTCTCTGTCTCTGTCTCTGTCTCTGTCTCCGTCTCTGTCTCTGTCTCGGTCTTTGTCCCCGTCTCTGTCTCCGTCTCTGTCTCTGTCTCTGTCTCTGCCTCTGTCTCTGCCTCTGTCTCTGTCCCTGTCCCTCTCCCTGTCCCTGCCGCTGTCTCTGTCTCCGTATATGTCTCTGTCTCTGTCTCTGTCTCTGTCTCTGTCTCTGTCTCCGTCTCTGTCTCTGTCTCGGTCTTTGTCCCCGTCTCTGTCTCCGTCTCTGTCTCTGTCTCTGTCTCTGCCTCTGTCTCTGCCTCTGTCTCTGTCCCTGTCCCTCTCCCTGTCCCTGCCGCTGTCTCTGTCTCTGTCTCTGTCTCTGTCTCTGTCTCTGTCTCTGTCTCTATCTCTGTCTCTGTCTCTGTCTCTGTCTCTGTCACTGCCTCTGTCTCTGTCTCTGTCTCTGTCTCTGTCTCTGTCTCTGTCTCTGTCTCTGTGTCTGTCTCTGTCTCTGTCTCTGTCTCTGTCTCTGTCTCTGTCTCTGTCTCTGTCTCTGTCTCTGTCTCTGTCTCAGTCTCTGTCTCTGTCTCTGTCTCTGTCTCCGTATATGTCTCTGTCTCTGTCTCTGTCTCTGTCTCTGTCTCTGTCTCCGTCTCTGTCTCTGTCTCGGTCTTTGTCCCCGTCTCTGTCTCCGTCTCTGTCTCTGTCTCTGTCTCTGCCTCTGTCTCTGCCTCTGTCTCTGTCCCTGTCCCTCTCCCTGTCCCTGCCGCTGTCTCTGTCTCTGTCTCTGTCTCTGTCCCTGTCTCTGTCTCTGTCTCTGTCTCTGTCTGTGTCTCTGCCTCTGTTTCGGTCTTTGTCTCCGTCTCCGTCTCTGTCACTGTCTCTGTCGCTGTCTCTGTCTCTGTCGCTGTCTCTGTCTCTGTCTCCGTCTCTGTCTCTGTCTCTGTCCGTGTCTCTGTCTCTGTCTCTGTCTCAGTCGCTGTCTCTTCCTCTGTCTCTGTCTCCGTCTCTGTCCCTGGCTCTGTCTCTGTCTCTGTCTCTGTCTCTGTCTCTGTCTCTGTCTCTGTCTCTGTGTCTGTCTCTGTCTCTGTCTCTGTCTCTGTCTCTGTCTCTGTCTCTGTCTCTGTCTCTGTCTCAGTCTCTGTCTCTGTCTCTGTCTCTGTCTCCGTATATGTCTCTGTCTCTGTCTCTGTCTCTGTCTCTGTCTCTGTCTCCGTCTCTGTCTCTGTCTCGGTCTTTGTCCCCGTCTCTGTCTCCGTCTCTGTCTCTGTCTCTGTCTCTGCCTCTGTCTCTGCCTCTGTCTCTGTCCCTGTCCCTCTCCCTGTCCCTGCCGCTGTCTCTGTCTCTGTCTCTGTCTCTGTCCCTGTCTCTGTCTCTGTCTCTGTCTCTGTCTGTGTCTCTGCCTCTGTCTCGGTCTTTGTCTCCGTCACCGTCTCTGTCACTGTCTCTGTCGCTGTCTCTGTCTCTGTCGCTGTCTCTGTCTCTGTCTCCGTCTCTGTCTCTATCTCTGTCCGTGTCTCTGTCTCTGTCTCTGCCTCTGTCGCTGTCTCTTCCTCTGTCTCTGTCTCCGTCTCTGTCCCTGGCTCTGTCTCTGCCTCTGTCTCTGTCTCTGCCTCCGTCTCTGTCTCCGTCTGTGTCTCTGTTTCTGTCTCTGGGTCTCTGTCTGTGTGCGTCTCCCTCTGTCTCCTTGTCTCTGTCTCTGCATATCTGCCTCCGTGCCTATGTCTCTATGTCTCTGTCTCTGTCTCTGTCTCTGTCTCAGTCTCTGTCTCTGTCTCTGTCTCTGTCTCTGTCTCTGTCTCTGCCTCTGTCTCTGCCTCCGTCTCTGTCCCTGGCTCTGTCTCCGCCTCTGTCTCCGTCTCTGTCTCTGTCTCGGTCTTCGTCTCCGTCTCTGTCTCCGCCTCTGCCTCTATCTCCGTCTCTGTGTCTGTCTCTGTCTCTGTCTCTGTCTCTGTCTCTGTCTCTGTCTCTGTCTCTGTCTCTATCTCTGTCTCTGTCTCTGTCTCTGTCTCTGTCACTGCCTCTGTCTCTGTCTCTGTCTCTGTCGCTGTCTCTTCCTCTGTCTCTGTCTCCGTCTCTGTCCCTGGCTCTGTCTCTGTCTCTTCCTCTGTCTCTGTCTCTGCCTCCGTCTCTGTCTCCGTCTGTGTCTCTGTTTCTGTCTCTGGGTCTCTGTCTGTGTGTGTCTGCCTCTGTCTCTTTGTCTCTGTCTCTGCATATCTGCCTCCGTGCCTATGTCTCTATGTCTCTGTCTCTGTCTCTGTCTCTGTCTCAGTCTCTGTCTCTGTGTCTGTCTCTGCCTCTGACTCTGTCTCTGTCTCTGTCTCTGTCTCTGTCTCTGTCTCTGTCTCTGTCTCTGTCTCTGCCTCTGTCTCTGCCTCCGTCTCTGTCCCTGGCTCTGTCTCCGCCTCTGTCTCCGTCTCTGTCTCTGTCTCGGTCTTCGTCTCCGTCTCTGTCTCCGCCTCTGCCTCTATCTCCGTCTCTCTCTCTGTCTCTGTCTCTGTCTCTGTCTCGGTCTCTGTCCCTGGCTCTGTCTCTGCCTCTGTCTCCGTCTCTGTCTCTGTCTCGGTCTGTGTCTCCGTCTCTGTCTCCGTCTCTGTCTCTGTCTCTGCCTCTGTCTCTATCTCCGTCTCTGCCTCTGTCTCTGTCTGTGTCTCTGTCTCTGTCTCAGTCTCAGTCTCTGTCTCTGTCCCTGGCTCTGTCTCTGCCTCTGTCTCCGTCTCTGTCCCTGTCTCTGTCTCTGTCTCTGTCTCTGTCTCCGTCTCTGTCCCTGTCTCTGTCCCTGCCTCTGTCTCTGTCTCTGTCTCTGTCTCTGTCTCTGTCCCTGTCTCTGTCTCTGTCTCTGTCTCTGTCTCTGTCTCTGTCTCTGTCTCTGTCTCTGTTTCTGTCTCTGTCCCTGTCCCTGTCTCTGTCTCTGTCTCTGTCTCTGCCTCTGCCTCTGTCTCTGTCTCTGTCTCTGTCTCTGTCTCTGTCTCTGTCTCTGTCTCTGTCTCTGTCTCTGTCTCTGTCTCTATCTCTGTCTCTGTCTCTGTCTCTGTCTCTGTCTCTGTCTCTGTCTCTGTCTATGTCTCTGTCTCTGTCTCTGTCTCTGTCTCTGTCTCTGCCTCTGTCTCAGTCTCTGCGTCTGTCTCGGTCTTTGTCTCCGTCTCTGTCTCTGTCTCTGTCTCTGTCTCTGTCACTGTCTCCGTCTCTGCCTCTGTCTCTGTCTCTGTCTCTGTCTCTGTCTCTGTCTCCGTCTCTGTCACTGCCTCTGTCTCTGTCTCTGTCTCTGTCGCTGTCTCTTCCTCTGTCTCTGTCTCCGTCTCTGTCCCTGGCTCTGTCTCTGTCTCTGCCTCTGTCTCTGTCTCTGCCTCCGTCTCTGTCTCCGTCTGTGTCTCTGTTTCTGTCTCTGGGTCTCTGTCTGTGTGTGTCTGCCTCTGTCTCTTTGTCTCTGTCTCTGCATATCTGCCTCCGTGCCTATGTCTCTATGTCTCTGTCTCTGTCTCTGTCTCTGTCTCAGTCTCAGTCTCTGTCTCTGTGTCTGTCTCTGCCTCTGCCTCTGTCTCTGCCCTGCCTCTGTCTCCGTCTCTGTCTCTGTCTCTGTATCTGTCTCTGTCTCTGTCTCTGTCTCTGTCTCTGTCTGTGTCTCTGCCTCTGTCTCGGTCTTTGTCTCCGTCTCTGTTTCTATCTCTGTCTCTGTCGCTGTCTCTGTCTCTGTCGCTGTCTCTGTCTCTGTCTCTGTCTCTGTCTCTGTCCCTGTCTCTGTCTCTGTCTCTGTCTCTGTCTCTGTCTCTGTCTCTGTCTCTGTCTCTGTCTCTGTGTCTGTCTCTGTCTCTGTCTCTGTCTCTGTCTCTGTCTCTGTCTCTGTCTCTGTCTCTGTCTCTGTCTCAGTCTCTGTCTCTGTCTCTGTCTCTGTCTCCGTATATGTCTCTGTCTCTGTCTCTGTCTCTGTCTCTGTCTCTGTCTCCGTCTCTGTCTCTGTCTCGGTCTTTGTCCCCGTCTCTGTCTCCGTCTCTGTCTCTGCCTCTGTCTCTGCCTCTGTCTCTGCCTCTGTCTCTGTCCCTGTCCCTCTCCCTGTCCCTGCCGCTGTCTCTGTCTCTGTCTCTGTCTCTGTCTCTGTCTCTGTCTCTGTCTCTATCTCTGTCTCTGTCTCTGTCTCTGTCTCTGTCACTGCCTCTGTCTCTGTCTCTGTCTCTGTCGCTGTCTCTTCCTCTGTCTCTGTCTCCGTCTCTGTCCCTGGCTCTGTCTCTGTCTCTGCCTCTGTCTCTGTCTCTGCCTCTGTCTCTGTCTCTGTCTCTGTCTCTGTCTCTGTCTCAGTCTCTGTCTCTGTCTCCGTCTCTGTCACTGTCTCTGTCGCTGTCTCTGTCTCTGTCGCTGTCTCTGTCTCTGTCTCCGTCTCTGTCTCTGTCTCTGTCCGTGTCTCTGTCTCTGTCTCTGTCTCTGTCGCTGTCTCTTCCTCTGTCTCTGTCTCCGTCTCTGTCGCTGTCTCTGTCTCTGTCGCTGTCTCTGTCTCTGTCTCCGTCTCTGTCTCTGTCTCTGTCTCCGTCTCTGTCTCTGTCTCGGTCTTTGTCCCCGTCTCTGTCTCCGTCTCTGTCTCTGCCTCTGTCTCTGCCTCTGTCTCTGTCCCTGTCCCTCTCCCTGTCCCTGCCGCTGTCTCTGTCTCTGTCTCTGTCTCTGTCCCTGTCTCTGTCTCTGTCTCTGTCTCTGTCTGTGTCTCTGCCTCTGTCTCTGTCTCTGTCTCCGTATATGTCTCTGTCTCTGTCTCTGTCTCTGTCTCTGTCTCTGTCTCCGTCTCTGTCTCTGTCTCGGTCTTTGTCCCCGTCTCTGTCTCCGTCTCTGTCTCTGTCTCTGTCTCTGCCTCTGTCTCTGCCTCTGTCTCTGTCCCTGTCCCTCTCCCTGTCCCTGCCGCTGTCTCTGTCTCTGTCTCTGTCTCTGTCCCTGTCTCTGTCTCTGTCTCTGTCTCTGTCTGTGTCTCTGCCTCTGTCTCGGTCTTTGTCTCCGTCACCGTCTCTGTCACTGCCTCTGTCGCTGTCTCTGTCTCTGTCGCTGTCTCTGTCTCTGTCTCCGTCTCTGTCTCTATCTCTGTCCGTGTCTCTGTCTCTGTCTCTGCCTCTGTCGCTGTCTCTTCCTCTGTCTCTGTCTCCGTCTCTGTCCCTGGCTCTGTCTCTGCCTCTGTCTCTGTCTCTGCCTCCGTCTCTGTCTCCGTCTGTGTCTCTGTTTCTGTCTCTGGGTCTCTGTCTGTGTGCGTCTGCCTCTGTCTCCTTGTCTCTGTCTCTGCATATCTGCCTCCGTGCCTATGTCTCTATGTCTCTGTCTCTGTCTCTGTCTCTGTCTCAGTCTCTGTCTCTGTCTCTGTCTCTGTCTCTGTCTCTGTCTCTGTTTCTATCTCTGTCTCTGTCGCTGTCTCTGTCTCTGTCGCTGTCTCTGTCTCTGTCTCTGTCTCTGTCTCTGTCCCTGTCTCTGTCTCTGTCTCTGTCTCTGTCTCTGTCTCTGTCTCTGTCTCTGTCTCTGTCTCTGTGTCTGTCTCTGTCTCTGTCTCTGTCTCTGTCTCTGTCTCTGTCTCTGTCTCTGTCTCTGTCTCTGTCTCAGTCTCTGTCTCTGTCTCTGTCTCTGTCTCCGTATATGTCTCTGTCTCTGTCTCTGTCTCTGTCTCTGTCTCTGTCTCCGTCTCTGTCTCTGTCTCGGTCTTTGTCCCCGTCTCTGTCTCCGTCTCTGTCTCTGTCTCTGTCTCTGCCTCTGTCTCTGCCTCTGTCTCTGTCCCTGTCCCTCTCCCTGTCCCTGCCGCTGTCTCTGTCTCTGTCTCTGTCTCTGTCCCTGTCTCTGTCTCTGTCTCTGTCTCTGTCTGTGTCTCTGCCTCTGTCTCGGTCTTTGTCTCCGTCTCCGTCTCTGTCACTGTCTCTGTCGCTGTCTCTGTCTCTGTCGCTGTCTCTGTCTCTGTCTCCGTCTCTGTCTCTGTCTCTGTCCGTGTCTCTGTCTCTGTCTCTGTCTCTGTCGCTGTCTCTTCCTCTGTCTCTGTCTCCGTCTCTGTCCCTGGCTCTGTCTCTGTCTCTGTCTCTGTCTCTGTCTCTGTCTCTGTCTCTGTCTCTGTCTCTGTCTCTGTGTCTGTCTCTGTCTCTGTCTCTGTCTCTGTCTCTGTCTCTGTCTCTGTCTCTGTCTCAGTCTCTGTCTCTGTCTCTGTCTCTGTCTCCGTATATGTCTCTGTCTCTGTCTCTGTCTCTGTCTCTGTCTCTGTCTCCGTCTCTGTCTCTGTCTCGGTCTTTGTCCCCGTCTCTGTCTCCGTCTCTGTCTCTGTCTCTGTCTCTGCCTCTGTCTCTGCCTCTGTCTCTGTCCCTGTCCCTCTCCCTGTCCCTGCCGCTGTCTCTGTCTCTGTCTCTGTCTCTGTCCCTGTCTCTGTCTCTGTCTCTGTCTCTGTCTGTGTCTCTGCCTCTGTCTCGGTCTTTGTCTCCGTCACCGTCTCTGTCACTGTCTCTGTCGCTGTCTCTGTCTCTGTCGCTGTCTCTGTCTCTGTCTCCGTCTCTGTCTCTATCTCTGTCCGTGTCTCTGTCTCTGTCTCTGCCTCTGTCGCTGTCTCTTCCTCTGTCTCTGTCTCCGTCTCTGTCCCTGGCTCTGTCTCTGCCTCTGTCTCTGTCTCTGCCTCCGTCTCTGTCTCCGTCTGTGTCTCTGTTTCTGTCTCTGGGTCTCTGTCTGTGTGCGTCTGCCTCTGTCTCCTTGTCTCTGTCTCTGCATATCTGCCTCCGTGCCTATGTCTCTATGTCTCTGTCTCTGTCTCTGTCTCTGTCTCAGTCTCTGTCTCTGTCTCTGTCTCTGTCTCTGTCTCTGTCTCTGCCTCTGTCTCTGCCTCCGTCTCTGTCCCTGGCTCTTTCTCCGCCTCTGTCTCCGTCTCTGTCTCTGTCTCGGTCTTCGTCTCCGTCTCTGTCTCCGCCTCTGCCTCTATCTCCGTCTCTGTGTCTGTCTCTGTCTCTGTCTCTGTCTCTGTCTCTGTCTCTGTCTCTGTCTCTATCTCTGTCTCTGTCTCTGTCTCTGTCTCTGTCACTGCCTCTGTCTCTGTCTCTGTCTCTGTCGCTGTCTCTTCCTCTGTCTCTGTCTCCGTCTCTGTCCCTGGCTCTGTCTCTGTCTCTTCCTCTGTCTCTGTCTCTGCCTCCGTCTCTGTCTCCGTCTGTGTCTCTGTTTCTGTCTCTGGGTCTCTGTCTGTGTGTGTCTGCCTCTGTCTCTTTGTCTCTGTCTCTGCATATCTGCCTCCGTGCCTATGTCTCTATGTCTCTGTCTCTGTCTCTGTCTCTGTCTCAGTCTCTGTCTCTGTGTCTGTCTCTGCCTCTGACTCTGTCTCTGTCTCTGTCTCTGTCTCTGTCTCTGTCTCTGTCTCTGTCTCTGTCTCTGCCTCTGTCTCTGCCTCCGTCTCTGTCCCTGGCTCTGTCTCCGCCTCTGTCTCCGTCTCTGTCTCTGTCTCGGTCTTCGTCTCCGTCTCTGTCTCCGCCTCTGCCTCTATCTCCGTCTCTCTCTCTGTCTCTGTCTCTGTCTCTGTCTCGGTCTCTGTCCCTGGCTCTGTCTCTGCCTCTGTCTCCGTCTCTGTCTCTGTCTCGGTCTGTGTCTCCGTCTCTGTCTCCGTCTCTGTCTCTGTCTCTGCCTCTGTCTCTATCTCCGTCTCTGCCTCTGTCTCTGTCTGTGTCTCTGTCTCTGTCTCAGTCTCAGTCTCTGTCTCTGTCCCTGGCTCTGTCTCTGCCTCTGTCTCCGTCTCTGTCCCTGTCTCTGTCTCTGTCTCTGTCTCTGTCTCCGTCTCTGTCCCTGTCTCTGTCCCTGCCTCTGTCTCTGTCTCTGTCTCTGTCTCTGTCTCTGTCCCTGTCTCTGTCTCTGTCTCTGTCTCTGTCTCTGTCTCTGTCTCTGTCTCTGTCTCTGTTTCTGTCTCTGTCCCTGTCCCTGTCTCTGTCTCTGTCTCTGTCTCTGCCTCTGCCTCTGTCTCTGTCTCTGTCTCTGTCTCTGTCTCTGTCTCTGTCTCTGTCTCTGTCTCTGTCTCTGTCTCTATCTCTGTCTCTGTCTCTGTCTCTGTCTCTGTCTCTGTCTCTGTCTATGTCTCTGTCTCTGTCTCTGTCTCTGTCTCTGTCTCTGCCTCTGTCTCAGTCTCTGCGTCTGTCTCGGTCTTTGTCTCCGTCTCTGTCTCTGTCTCTGTCTCTGTCACTGTCTCCGTCTCTGCCTCTGTCTCTGTCTCTGTCTCTGTCTCTGTCTCTGTCTCCGTCTCTGTCACTGCCTCTGTCTCTGTCTCTGTCTCTGTCGCTGTCTCTTCCTCTGTCTCTGTCTCCGTCTCTGTCCCTGGCTCTGTCTCTGTCTCTGCCTCTGTCTCTGTCTCTGCCTCCGTCTCTGTCTCCGTCTGTGTCTCTGTTTCTGTCTCTGGGTCTCTGTCTGTGTGTGTCTGCCTCTGTCTCTTTGTCTCTGTCTCTGCATATCTGCCTCCGTGCCTATGTCTCTATGTCTCTGTCTCTGTCTCTGTCTCTGTCTCAGTCTCAGTCTCTGTCTCTGTGTCTGTCTCTGCCTCTGCCTCTGTCTCTGCCCTGCCTCTGTCTCCGTCTCTGTCTCTGTCTCTGTATCTGTCTCTGTCTCTGTCTCTGTCTCTGTCTGTGTCTCTGCCTCTGTCTCGGTCTTTGTCTCCGTCTCTGTTTCTATCTCTGTCTCTGTCGCTGTCTCTGTCTCTGTCGCTGTCTCTGTCTCTGTCTCTGTCTCTGTCTCTGTCCCTGTCTCTGTCTCTGTCTCTGTCTCTGTCTCTGTCTCTGTCTCTGTCTCTGTCTCTGTGTCTGTCTCTGTCTCTGTCTCTGTCTCTGTCTCTGTCTCTGTCTCTGTCTCTGTCTCTGTCTCTGTCTCTGTCTCAGTCTCTGTCTCTGTCTCTGTCTCTGTCTCTGTCTCCGTATATGTCTCTGTCTCTGTCTCTGTCTCTGTCTCTGTCTCTGTCTCCGTCTCTGTCTCTGTCTCGGTCTTTGTCCCCGTCTCTGTCTCCGTCTCTGTCTCTGTCTCTGTCTCTGCCTCTGTCTCTGCCTCTGTCTCTGTCCCTGTCCCTCTCCCTGTCCCTGCCGCTGTCTCTGTCTCTGTCTCTGTCTCTGTCTCTGTCTCTGTCTCTGTCTCTATCTCTGTCTCTGTCTCTGTCTCTGTCTCTGTCACTGCCTCTGTCTCTGTCTCTGTCTCTGTCGCTGTCTCTTCCTCTGTCTCTGTCTCCGTCTCTGTCCCTGGCTCTGTCTCTGTCTCTGCCTCTGTCTCTGTCTCTGCCTCTGTCTCTGTCTCTGTCTCTGTCTCTGTCTCTGTCTCTGTCTCAGTCTCTGTCTCTGTCTCTGTCTCTGTCTCCGTATATGTCTCTGTCTCTGTCTCTGTCTCTGTCTCTGTCTCTGTCTCTGTCTCTGTCTCCGTCTCTGTCTCTGTCTCGGTCTTTGTCCCCGTCTCTGTCTCCGTCTCTGTCTCTGTCTCTGTCTCTGCCTCTGTCTCTGCCTCTGTCTCTGTCCCTGTCCCTCTCCCTGTCCCTGCCGCTGTCTCTGTCTCTGTCTCTGTCTCTGTCCCTGTCTCTGTCTCTGTCTCTGTCTCTGTCTGTGTCTCTGCCTCTGTCTCGGTCTTTGTCTCCGTCTCCGTCTCTGTCACTGTCTCTGTCGCTGTCTCTGTCTCTGTCGCTGTCTCTGTCTCTGTCTCCGTCTCTGTCTCTGTCTCTGTCCGTGTCTCTGTCTCTGTCTCTGTCTCTGTCGCTGTCTCTTCCTCTGTCTCTGTCTCCGTCTCTGTCGCTGTCTCTGTCTCTGTCGCTGTCTCTGTCTCTGTCTCCGTCTCTGTCTCTGTCTCTGTCTCCGTCTCTGTCTCTGTCTCGGTCTTTGTCCCCGTCTCTGTCTCCGTCTCTGTCTCTGCCTCTGTCTCTGCCTCTGTCTCTGTCCCTGTCCCTCTCCCTGTCCCTGCCGCTGTCTCTGTCTCTGTCTCTGTCTCTGTCCCTGTCTCTGTCTCTGTCTCTGTCTCTGTCTGTGTCTCTGCCTCTGTCTCTGTCTCTGTCTCCGTATATGTCTCTGTCTCTGTCTCTGTCTCTGTCTCTGTCTCTGTCTCCGTCTCTGTCTCTGTCTCGGTCTTTGTCCCCGTCTCTGTCTCCGTCTCTGTCTCTGTCTCTGTCTCTGCCTCTGTCTCTGCCTCTGTCTCTGTCCCTGTCCCTCTCCCTGTCCCTGCCGCTGTCTCTGTCTCTGTCTCTGTCTCTGTCCCTGTCTCTGTCTCTGTCTCTGTCTCTGTCTGTGTCTCTGCCTCTGTCTCGGTCTTTGTCTCCGTCACCGTCTCTGTCACTGTCTCTGTCGCTGTCTCTGTCTCTGTCGCTGTCTCTGTCTCTGTCTCCGTCTCTGTCTCTATGTCTGTCCGTGTCTCTGTCTCTGTCTCTGCCTCTGTCGCTGTCTCTTCCTCTGTCTCTGTCTCCGTCTCTGTCCCTGGCTCTGTCTCTGCCTCTGTCTCTGTCTCTGCCTCCGTCTCTGTCTCCGTCTGTGTCTCTGTTTCTGTCTCTGGGTCTCTGTCTGTGTGCGTCTGCCTCTGTCTCCTTGTCTCTGTCTCTGCATATCTGCCTCCGTGCCTATGTCTCTATGTCTCTGTCTCTGTCTCTGTCTCTGTCTCAGTCTCTGTCTCTGTCTCTGTCTCTGTCTCTGTCTCTGTCTCTGTTTCTATCTCTGTCTCTGTCGCTGTCTCTGTCTCTGTCGCTGTCTCTGTCTCTGTCTCTGTCTCTGTCTCTGTCCCTGTCTCTGTCTCTGTCTCTGTCTCTGTCTCTGTCTCTGTCTCTGTCTCTGTCTCTGTCTCTGTGTCTGTCTCTGTCTCTGTCTCTGTCTCTGTCTCTGTCTCTGTCTCTGTCTCTGTCTCTGTCTCAGTCTCTGTCTCTGTCTCTGTCTCTGTCTCCGTATATGTCTCTGTCTCTGTCTCTGTCTCTGTCTCTGTCTCTGTCTCCGTCTCTGTCTCTGTCTCGGTCTTTGTCCCCGTCTCTGTCTCCGTCTCTGTCTCTGTCTCTGTCTCTGCCTCTGTCTCTGCCTCTGTCTCTGTCCCTGTCCCTCTCCCTGTCCCTGCCGCTGTCTCTGTCTCTGTCTCTGTCTCTGTCCCTGTCTCTGTCTCTGTCTCTGTCTCTGTCTGTGTCTCTGCCTCTGTCTCGGTCTTTGTCTCCGTCTCCGTCTCTGTCACTGTCTCTGTCGCTGTCTCTGTCTCTGTCGCTGTCTCTGTCTCTGTCTCCGTCTCTGTCTCTGTCTCTGTCCGTGTCTCTGTCTCTGTCTCTGTCTCTGTCGCTGTCTCTTCCTCTGTCTCTGTCTCCGTCTCTGTCCCTGGCTCTGTCTCTGTCTCTGTCTCTGTCTCTGTCTCTGTCTCTGTCTCTGTCTCTGTCTCTGTCTCTGTCTCTGTGTCTGTCTCTGTCTCTGTCTCTGTCTCTGTCTCTGTCTCTGTCTCTGTCTCTGTCTCTGTCTCAGTCTCTGTCTCTGTCTCTGTCTCTGTCTCCGTATATGTCTCTGTCTCTGTCTCTGTCTCTGTCTCTGTCTCTGTCTCCGTCTCTGTCTCTGTCTCGGTCTTTGTCCCCGTCTCTGTCTCCGTCTCTGTCTCTGTCTCTGTCTCTGCCTCTGTCTCTGCCTCTGTCTCTGTCCCTGTCCCTCTCCCTGTCCCTGCCGCTGTCTCTGTCTCTGTCTCTGTCTCTGTCCCTGTCTCTGTCTCTGTCTCTGTCTCTGTCTGTGTCTCTGCCTCTGTCTCGGTCTTTGTCTCCGTCACCGTCTCTGTCACTGTCTCTGTCGCTGTCTCTGTCGCTGTCTCTGTCTCTGTCTCCGTCTCTGTCTCTATCTCTGTCCGTGTCTCTGTCTCTGTCTCTGCCTCTGTCGCTGTCTCTTCCTCTGTCTCTGTCTCCGTCTCTGTCCCTGGCTCTGTCTCTGCCTCTGTCTCTGTCTCTGCCTCCGTCTCTGTCTCCGTCTGTGTCTCTGTTTCTGTCTCTGGGTCTCTGTCTGTGTGCGTCTGCCTCTGTCTCCTTGTCTCTGTCTCTGCATATCTGCCTCCGTGCCTATGTCTCTATGTCTCTGTCTCTGTCTCTGTCTCTGTCTCAGTCTCTGTCTCTGTCTCTGTCTCTGTCTCTGTCTCTGTCTCTGCCTCTGTCTCTGCCTCCGTCTCTGTCCCTGGCTCTTTCTCCGCCTCTGTCTCCGTCTCTGTCTCTGTCTCGGTCTTCGTCTCCGTCTCTGTCTCCGCCTCTGCCTCTATCTCCGTCTCTGTGTCTGTCTCTGTCTCTGTCTCTGTCTCTGTCTCTGTCTCTGTCTCTGTCTCTATCTCTGTCTCTGTCTCTGTCTCTGTCTCTGTCACTGCCTCTGTCTCTGTCTCTGTCTCTGTCGCTGTCTCTTCCTCTGTCTCTGTCTCCGTCTCTGTCCCTGGCTCTGTCTCTGTCTCTTCCTCTGTCTCTGTCTCTGCCTCCGTCTCTGTCTCCGTCTGTGTCTCTGTTTCTGTCTCTGGGTCTCTGTCTGTGTGTGTCTGCCTCTGTCTCTTTGTCTCTGTCTCTGCATATCTGCCTCCGTGCCTATGTCTCTATGTCTCTGTCTCTGTCTCTGTCTCTGTCTCTGTCTCAGTCTCTGTCTCTGTGTCTGTCTCTGCCTCTGACTCTGTCTCTGTCTCTGTCTCTGTCTCTGTCTCTGTCTCTGTCTCTGTCTCTGTCTCTGCCTCTGTCTCTGCCTCCGTCTCTGTCCCTGGCTCTGTCTCCGCCTCTGTCTCCGTCTCTGTCTCTGTCTCGGTCTTCGTCTCCGTCTCTGTCTCCGCCTCTGCCTCTATCTCCGTCTCTCTCTCTGTCTCTGTCTCTGTCTCTGTCTCGGTCTCTGTCCCTGGCTCTGTCTCTGCCTCTGTCTCCGTCTCTGTCTCTGTCTCGGTCTGTGTCTCCGTCTCTGTCTCCGTCTCTGTCTCTGTCTCTGCCTCTGTCTCTATCTCCGTCTCTGCCTCTGTCTCTGTCTGTGTCTCTGTCTCTGTCTCAGTCTCAGTCTCTGTCTCTGTCCCTGGCTCTGTCTCTGCCTCTGTCTCCGTCTCTGTCCCTGTCTCTGTCTCTGTCTCTGTCTCTGTCTCCGTCTCTGTCCCTGTCTCTGTCCCTGCCTCTGTCTCTGTCTCTGTCTCTGTCTCTGTCTCTGTCCCTGTCTCTGTCTCTGTCTCTGTCTCTGTCTCTGTCTCTGTCTCTGTCTCTGTCTCTGTCTCTGTTTCTGTCTCTGTCCCTGTCCCTGTCTCTGTCTCTGTCTCTGTCTCTGCCTCTGCCTCTGTCTCTGTCTCTGTCTCTGTCTCTGTCTCTGTCTCTGTCTCTGTCTCTGTCTCTGTCTCTGTCTCTATCTCTGTCTCTGTCTCTGTCTCTGTCTCTGTCTCTGTCTCTGTCTCTGTCTATGTCTCTGTCTCTGTCTCTGTCTCTGTCTCTGTCTCTGCCTCTGTCTCAGTCTCTGCGTCTGTCTCGGTCTTTGTCTCCGTCTCTGTCTCTGTCTCTGTCTCTGTCACTGTCTCCGTCTCTGCCTCTGTCTCTGTCTCTGTCTCTGTCTCTGTCTCTGTCTCTGTCTCTGTCACTGCCTCTGTCTCTGTCTCTGTCTCTGTCGCTGTCTCTTCCTCTGTCTCTGTCTCCGTCTCTGTCCCTGGCTCTGTCTCTGTCTCTGCCTCTGTCTCTGTCTCTGCCTCCGTCTCTGTCTCCGTCTGTGTCTCTGTTTCTGTCTCTGGGTCTCTGTCTGTGTGTGTCTGCCTCTGTCTCTTTGTCTCTGTCTCTGCATATCTGCCTCCGTGCCTATGTCTCTATGTCTCTCTCTCTGTCTCTGTCTCTGTCTCAGTCTCTGTCTCTGTGTCTGTCTCTGCCTCTGCCTCTGTCTCTGCCCTGCCTCTGTCTCCGTCTCTGTCTCTGTCTCTGTATCTGTCTCTGTCTCTGTCTCTGTCTCTGTCTGTGTCTCTGCCTCTGTCTCGGTCTTTGTCTCCGTCTCTGTTTCTATCTCTGTCTCTGTCGCTGTCTCTGTCTCTGTCGCTGTCTCTGTCTCTGTCTCTGTCTCTGTCTCTGTCCCTGTCTCTGTCTCTGTCTCTGTCTCTGTCTCTGTCTCTGTCTCTGTCTCTGTCTCTGTCTGTGTGTCTGTCTCTGTCTCTGTCTCTGTCTCTGTCTCTGTCTCTGTCTCTGTCTCTGTCTCTGTCTCTGTCTCTGTCTCAGTCTCTGTCTCTGTCTCTGTCTCTGTCTCCGTATATGTCTCTGTCTCTGTCTCTGTCTCTGTCTCTGTCTCTGTCTCCGTCTCTGTCTCTGTCTCGGTCTTTGTCCCCGTCTCTGTCTCCGTCTCTGTCTCTGTCTCTGTCTCTGCCTCTGTCTCTGCCTCTGTCTCTGTCCCTGTCCCTCTCCCTGTCCCTGCCGCTGTCTCTGTCTCTGTCTCTGTCTCTGTCCCTGTCTCTGTCTCTGTCTCTGTCTCTGTCTGTGTCTCTGCCTCTGTCTCGGTCTTTGTCTCCGTCTCCGTCTCTGTCACTGTCTCTGTCGCTGTCTCTGTCTCTGTCGCTGTCTCTGTCTCTGTCTCCGTCTCTGTCTCTGTCTCTGTCCGTGTCTCTGTCTCTGTCTCTGTCTCTGTCGCTGTCTCTTCCTCTGTCTCTGTCTCCGTCTCTGTCCCTGGCTCTGTCTCTGTCTCTGTCTCTGTCTCTGTCTCTGTCTCTGTCTCTGTCTCTGTCTCTGTCTCTGTGTCTGTCTCTGTCTCTGTCTCTGTCTCTGTCTCTGTCTCTGTCTCTGTCTCTGTCTCTGTCTCTGTCTCAGTCTCTGTCTCTGTCTCTGTCTCTGTCTCCGTATATGTCTCTGTCTCTGTCTCTGTCTCTGTCTCTGTCTCTGTCTCTGTCTTCGTCTCTGTCTCTGTCTCGGTCTTTGTCCCCGTCTCTGTCTCCGTCTCTGTCTCTGTCTCTGTCTCTGCCTCTGTCTCTGCCTCTGTCTCTGTCCCTGTCCCTCTCCCTGTCCCTGCCGCTGTCTCTGTCTCTGTCTCTGTCTCTGTCCCTGTCTCTGTCTCTGTCTCTGTCTCTGTCTCTGTCTCTGTCTCTGTCTCTGTCTCTGTCTCGGTCTTTGTCTCCGTCACCGTCTCTGTCACTGTCTCTGTCGCTGTCTCTGTCTCTGTCGCTGTCTCTGTCTCTGTCTCCGTCTCTGTCTCTATCTCTGTCCGTGTCTCTGTCTCTGTCTCTGCCTCTGTCGCTGTCTCTTCCTCTGTCTCTTTCTCCGTCTCTGTCCCTGGCTCTGTCTCTGCCTCTGTCTCTGTCTCTGCCTCCGTCTCTGTCTCCGTCTGTGTCTCTGTTTCTGTCTCTGGGTCTCTGTCTGTGTGCGTCTGCCTCTGTCTCCTTGTCTCTGTCTCTGCATATCTGCCTCCGTGCCTATGTCTCTATGTCTCTGTCTCTGTCTCTGTCTCTGTCTCAGTCTCTGTCTCTGTCTCTGTCTCTGTCTCTGTCTCTGTCTCTGCCTCTGTCTCTGCCTCCGTCTCTGTCCCTGGCTCTGTCTCCGCCTCTGTCTCCGTCTCTGTCTCTGTCTCGGTCTTCGTCTCCGTCTCTGTCTCCGCCTCTGCCTCTATCTCCGTCTCTGTGTCTGTCTCTGTCTCTGTCTCTGTCTCTGTCTCTGTCTCTGTCTCTGTCTCTATCTCTGTCTCTGTCTCTGTCTCTGTCTCTGTCACTGCCTCTGTCTCTGTCTCTGTCTCTGTCGCTGTCTCTTCCTCTGTCTCTGTCTCCGTCTCTGTCCCTGGCTCTGTCTCTGTCTCTGCCTCTGTCTCTGTCTCTGCCTCCGTCTCTGTCTCCGTCTGTGTCTCTGTTTCTGTCTCTGGGTCTCTGTCTGTGTGTGTCTGCCTCTGTCTCTTTGTCTCTGTCTCTGCATATCTGCCTCCGTGCCTATGTCTCTATGTCTCTGTCTCTGTCTCTGTCTCTGTCTCTGTCTCAGTCTCTGTCTCTGTGTCTGTCTCTGCCTCTGACTCTGTCTCTGTCTCTGTCTCTGTCTCTGTCTCTGTCTCTGTCTCTGTCTCTGTCTCTGCCTCTGTCTCTGCCTCCGTCTCTGTCCCTGGCTCTGTCTCCGCCTCTGTCTCCGTCTCTGTCTCTGTCTCGGTCTTCGTCTCCGTCTCTGTCTCCGCCTCTGCCTCTATCTCCGTCTCTCTCTCTGTCTCTGTCTCTGTCTCTGTCTCGGTCTCTGTCCCTGGCTCTGTCTCTGCCTCTGTCTCCGTCTCTGTCTCTGTCTCTGTCTCTGTCTCTGTCTCTGTCTCTGTCTCTGTCTCTGTCTCTGTCTCTGTCTCTATCTCTGTCTCTGTCTCTGTCTCTGTCTCTGTCTCTGTCTCTGTCTCTGTCTATGTCTCTGTCTCTGTCTCTGTCTCTGTCTCTGTCTCTGCCTCTGTCTCAGTCTCTGCGTCTGTCTCGGTCTTTGTCTCCGTCTCTGTCTCTGTCTCTGTCTCTGTCACTGTCTCCGTCTCTGCCTCTGTCTCTGTCTCTGTCTCTGTCTCTGTCTCTGTCTCTGTCTTTGTCGCTGTCTCTGCCTCTGTCTCTGTCACTGTGTCTGTCGCTGTTTCTCCCTCCTTCTCTGTCTCCGTCTCTGTCCCTGGATCTGTCTCTGCCTCTGTCTCCGTCTCTGTCTCTGTCTCGATCTTTGTCTCCGTCTCCGTCTCTGTCTCTGTTTCTGTCTCGGTCTCTGTCTCTGTCTCTGTCTTTGCCTCTGTCTCTGTCCCCGTATCTCTCTCTGTCTCTGTTTCTGTCTCGGTCTCTGTCTTTGTCTCTGTCTCTGTCTCTGCCTCTGTCTCTGTCTCTGCCTCTGTCTCTGTCTCTGTCTCTGTCTCAGTCTCTGTCTCTGTCTCTGTCCCTGGCTCTGTCTCTGCCTCTGTCTCCGTCTCTGTCTCTGTCTCTGTCTCTGTCTCTGTCTCCGTCTCTGTCCCTGGCTCTGTCTCTGTCTCTGCCTCTGTCTCTGTCCCTGCCTCTGTCTCTGCCTCTGTCTCCGTCTCTGTCTGTGTCTCGGTCTTTGTCTCCGTCTCTGTCTCTGTCTCTGTCTCTGCCTCTGTCTCTGCCTCTGTCTCTGTCTCTGTCTCTGTCTCTGTCTCTGTCTCTGTCTCTGTCTCTGTCTCTGTCTCTGTCTCTGTCCCTGTCTCTATCTCTGTCTCTGTCTCTGTCTCTGTTTCTGTCTCTGTCCCTGTCCCTGTCTCTGTCTCTGTCTCTGTCTCTGCCTCTGCCTCTGTCTCTGTCTCTGTCTCTGTCTCTGTCTCTGTCTCTGTCTCTGTCTCTGTCTCTGTCTCTGTTTCTGTCTCTGTCCCTGTCCCTGTCTCTGTCTCTGTCTCTGCCTCTGTCTCTATCTCTGTCTCTGTCCCTGTCTCTGTCTCTGTCTCTGTCTCTGTCTCTGTCTCTGTCTATGTCTCTGTCTCTGTCTCTGTCTCTGTCTCTGTCTCTGTCGCTGCCTCTGTCTCTGTCCCCGTATCTGTCTCTGTCTCTGTTTCTGTCTCGGTCTCTGTCTTTGTCTCTGTCTCTGCCTCTGTCTCTGTCTCTGCCTCTGTCTCTGTCTCTGTCTCTGTCTCTGTCTCAGTCTCTGTCTCTGTCTCTGTCCCTGGCTCTGTCTCTGCCTCTGTCTCCGTCTCTGTCTCTGTCTGTGTCTCTGTCTCTGTCTCTGTCTCTGTCGCTGTCTCTGTCTCTGTCTCTGTCTCTGTCCCCGTCTCTGTCTCTGTCTCTGTCTCTGTCTCTGTCTCTGTCTCTGTCTCTGTCTCTGCCTCTGTCTCTGCCTCTGTCTCTGTCCCTGTCCCTCTCCCTGTCCCTGTCGCTGTCTCTGTCTCTGTCTCTGTCTCTGTCTCTGTCTCTGTCTCTGTCTCTGTCTCTGTCTCTGTCTCTGTCTCTGTCTCTGTCTCTGTCTCAGTCTCTGCCTCTGTCTCTGCCTCTGTCTCTGTCACTGCCTCTGTCTCTGTCTCTGTCTCTGTCTCTGTCGCTGTCTCTTCCTCTGTCTCTGTCTCCGTCTCTGTCCCTGTCTCTGTCTCTGTCTCTGTCTCTGTCTCTGTCTCTGTCTCTGTCTCTGTCTCTGTCTCTGTCTCTGTCTCTGTCTCTGTCTATGTCTCTGTCTCTGTCTCTGTCTCTGTCTCTGTCTCTGTCTCTGTCTCTGTCGCTGCCTCTGTCTCTGTCCCCGTATCTGTCTCTGTCTCTTTTTATGTCTCGGTCTCTGTCTTTGTCTCTGTCTCTGCCTCTGTCTCTGTCTCTGCCTCTGTCTCTGTCTCTGTCTCTGTCTCAGTCTCTGTCTCTGTCTCTGTCCCTGGCTCTGTCTCTGCCTCTGTCTCCGTCTGTGTCTCTGTCTGTGTTTCTGTCTCTGTCTCTGTCTCTGTCGCTGTCTCTGTCTCTGTCTCTGTCTCTGTCCCTGTCTCTGTCTCTGTCTCTGTCTCTGTCTCTGTCTCTGTCTCTGTCTCTGTCTCTGTCTTTGTCTCTGTCTCCGTCTCTGTCCCTGGCTCTGTCTCTGTCTCTGTCCCTGTCTCTGTCTCTGTCTCTGTCTCTGTCTCTGTCTCTGTCTCTGTCTCTGTCTCTGTCTCTGTCTCTGTGTCTGTCTCTGTCTCTGTCTCTGTCTCTGTCTCTGTCTCTGTCTCTGTCTCTGTCTCAGTCTCTGTCTCTGTCTCTGTCTCTGTCTCCGTATATGTCTCTGTCTCTGTCTCTGTCTCTGTCTCTGTCTCCGTCTCTGTCTCTGTCTCGGTCTTTGTCTCCGTCTCTGTCTCCGTCTCTGTCTCTGTCTCTGTCTCTGTCTCTGCCTCTGTCTCTGCCTCTGTCTCTGTCCCTGTCCCTCTCCCTGTCCCTGTCGCTGTCTCTGTCTCTGTCTCTGTCTCTGTCCCTGTCTCTGTCTCTGTCTCTGTCTCTGTCTCTGTCTCTGTCTGTGTCTCTGCATCTGTCTCGGTCTTTGTCTCCGTCTCCGTCTCTGTCACTGTCTCTGTCGCTGTCTCTGTCTCTGTCGCTGTCTCTGTCTCTGTCTCTGTCTCCGTCTCTGTCTCTGTCTCTGTCCGTGTCTCTGTCTCTGTCTCTGTCTCTGTCGCTGTCTCTTCCTCTGTCTCTGTCTCCGTCTCTGTCCCTGGCTCTGTCTCTGCCTCTGTCTCTGTCTCTGCCTCCGTCTCTGTCTCCGTCTCTGTCCCTGGCTCTGTCTCTGCCTCTGTCTCTGTCTCTGCCTCCGTCTCTGTCTCCGTCTGTGTCTCTGTTTCTGTCTCTGGGTCTCTGTCTGTGTGCGCCTGCCTCTGTCTCTTTGTCTCTGTCTCTGCATATCTGCCTCCGTGCCTATGTCTCTATGTCTCTGTCTCTGTCTCTGTCTCTGTCTCTGTGTCTGTCTCTGCCTCTGACTCTGTCTCTGTCTCTGTCTCTGTCTCTGTCTCTGTCTCTGTCTCTGTCTCTGTCTCTGTCTCTGTCTCTGTCTCTGTCTCTGTCTCTGTCTCTGCCTCTGTCTCTGCCTCCGTCTCTGTCCCTGGCTCTGTCTCCGCCTCTGTCTCCGTCTCTGTCTCTGTCTCGGTCTTCGTCTCCGTCTCTGTCTCCGCCTCTGCCTCTATCTCCGTCTCTGTCTCTGTCTCTGTCTCTGTCTCTGTCTCTGTCTCTGTCTCTGTCTCTGTCTCTATCTCTGTCTCTGTCTCTGTCTCTGTCTCTGTCACTGCCTCTGTCTCTGTCTCTGTCTCTGTCGCTGTCTCTTCCTCTGTCTCTGTCTCCGTCTCTGTCCCTGGCTCTGTCTCTGCCTCTGTCTCTGTCTCTGCCTCCGTCTCTGTCTCCGTCTGTGTCTCTGTTTCTGTCTCTTTGTCTCTGTCTCTGCATATCTGCCTCCGTGCCTATATCTCTATGTCTCTGTCTCTGTCTCTGCGTCTGTCTCGGTCTTTGTCTCCGTCTCTGTCTCTGTCTCTGTCTCTGTCTCTGTCTCTGTCTCTGTCTCTGTCCCTGTCTCTGTCTCTGTCTCTGTCTCTGTCTCTGTCTCTGTCTCTGTCTCTGTTTCTGTCTCTGTCCCTGTCCCTGTCTCTGTCTCTGCCTCTGTCTCTGCCTCTGTCTCTGTCTCTGTCTCTGTCTCTGTCTCTGTCTCTGTCTCTGTCTCTGTCTCTGTCTCTGTCTCTGTCTCTGTCTCTGTCTCTGTCCCTGTCTCTATCTCTGTCTCTGTCTCTGTCTCTGTCTCTCTTTCTGTCTCTGTCCCTGTCCCTGTCTCTGTCTCTGCCTCTGCCTCTGTCTCTATCTCTGTCTCTGTCCCTGTCTCTGTCTCTGTCTCTGTCTCTGTCTCTGTCTCTGTCTCTGTCTCTGTCTCTGTCTCTGTCTCTGTCTCTGTCTCTCTCTCTGTCTCTGTCTCTGTCTCTGTCTCTGTCTCAGTCTCTGTCTCTGTGTCTGTCTCTGCCTCTGACTCTGTCTCTGTCTCTGTCTCTGTCTCTGTCTCTGTCTCTGTCTCTGCCTCTGTCTCTGCCTCCGTCTCTGTCCCTGGCTCTGTCTCCGCCTCTGTCTCCGTCTCTGTCTCTGTCTCGGTCTTCGTCTCCGTCTCTGTCTCCGCCTCTGCCTCTATCCCCGTCTCTGTCTCTGTCTCTGTCTCTGTCTCTGTCTCGGTCTCTGTCCCTGGCTCTGTCTCTGCCTCTGTCTCCGTCTCTGTCTCTGTCTCGGTCTTTGTCTCCGTCTCTGTCTCCGTCTCTGTCTCTGTCTCTGCCTCTGTCTCTATCTCCGTCTCTGCCTCTGTCTCTGTCTGTGTCTCTGTCTCCGTCTCTGTCTCTGTCTCTGCCTCTATCTCCGTCTCCGTCTCCGTCTCCGTCTCTGTCTCTGTCTCCGTCTCTGTCTATGTCTCTGCCTCTGTCACAGTCTCTGCGTCTGTCTCGGTCTTTGTCTCCGTCTCTGTCTCTGTCTCTGTCTCTGTCTCTGTCTCTGTCTCTGTCCCTGTCTCTGTCTCTGTCTCTGTCTCTGTCTCTGTCTCTGTCTCTGTCTCTGTCTCTGTCTCTGTTTCTGTCTCTGTCCCTGTCCCTGTCTCTGTCTCTGCCTCTGTCTCTGCCTCTGTCTCTGTCTCTGTCTCTGTCTCTGTCTCTGTCTCTGTCTCTGTCTCTGTCTCTGTCTCTGTCCCTGTCTCTATCTCTGTCTCTGTCTCTGTCTCTGTCTCTCTTTCTGTCTCTGTCCCTGTCCCTGTCTCTGTCTCTGCCTCTGCCTCTGTCTCTATCTCTGTCTCTGTCCCTGTCTCTGTCTCTGTCTCTGTCTCTGTCTCTGTCTCTGTCTCTGTCTCTGTCTCTGTCTCTGTCTCTGTCTCTGTCTCTGTCTCTGTCTCTGTCTCTGTCTCTGTCTCTGTCTCTGTCTATGTCTCTGTCTCTGTCTCTGTCTCTGTGTCTGTCGCTGTCCCTCCCTCCTTCTCTGTCTCCGTCTCTGTCCCTGGATCTGTCTCTGCCTCTGTCTCCGTCTCTGTCTCCGTCTCGATCTTTGTCTCCGTCTCCGTCTCTGTCTCTGTTTGTCTCGGTCTCTGTCTCTGTCTCTGTCTTTGCCTCTGTCTCTGTCCCCGTATCTCTCTCTGTCTCTGTCTCTGCCTCTGTCTCTGCCTCTGTCTCTGTCCCTGTCCCTCTCCCTGTCCCTGTCGCTGTGTCTGTCTCTGTCTCTGTCTCTGTCTCTGTCTCTGTCCCTGTCTCTGTCTCTGTCTCTGTCTCTGCCTCTGTCTCTGCCTCTGCCTCTGTCTCTGTCCCTGTCCCTCTCCCTGTCCCTGTCGCTGTCTCTGTCTCTGTCTCTGTCTCTGTCTCTGTCGCTGTCTCTCCCTCTGTCTCTGTCTCTGTCTCCGTCCCTGTCCCTCTCCCTGTCCCTGTCCCTGTCTCTGTCTCTGTCTCTGTCTCTGTCTCTGTCTCTGTCTCTGACCCTGGCTCTGTCTCTGCCTCTGACTCCGTCTCTGTCTCTGTCTCTGTCTCTGTCACTGTGTCTGTCGCTGTTTCTCCCTCCTTCTCTGTCTCCGTCTCTGTCCCTGGATCTGTCTCTGCCTCTGTCTCCGTCTCTGTCTCTGTCTCGATCTTTGTCTCCGTCTCCGTCTCTGTCTCTGTTTCTGTCTCGGTCTCTGTCTCTGTCTCTGTCTTTGCCTCTGTCTCTGTCCCCGTATCTCTCTCTGTCTCTGTTTCTGTCTCGGTCTCTGTCTTTGTCTCTGTCTCTGCCTCTGTCTCTGTCTCTGCCTCTGTCTCTGTCTCTGTCTCTGTCTCAGTCTCTGTCTCTGTCTCTGTCCCTGGCTCTGTCTCTGCCTCTGTCTCCGTCTCTGTCTCTGTCTCTGTCTCTGTCTCTGTCTCCGTCTCTGTCCCTGGCTCTGTCTCTGTCCCTGTCTCTATCTCTGTCTCTGTCTCTGTCTCTGTTTCTGTCTCTGTCCCTGTCCCTGTCTCTGTCTCTGTCTCTGTCTCTGCCTCTGCCTCCGTCTCTGTCTCTGTCTCTGTCTCTGCGTCTGTCTCTGCCTCTGTCTCTGTCTCTGTCTCTGTCTCTGTCTCTGTCTCTGTCTCTGTCTCTGTCTCTGTCTCTGTCTCTGTCTCTGTCTCTGTCCCTGTCTCTATCTCTGTCTCTGTCTCTGTCTCTGTTTCTGTCTCTGTCCCTGTCCCTGTCTCTGTCTCTGTCTCTGTCTCTGCCTCTGCCTCTGTCTCTGTCTCTGTCTCTGTCTCTGTCTCTGTCTCTGTCTCTGTCTCTGTCTCTGTTTCTGTCTCTGTCCCTGTCCCTGTCTCTGTCTCTGTCTCTGCCTCTGTCTCTATCTCTGTCTCTGTCCCTGTCTCTGTCTCTGTCTCTGTCTCTGTCTCTGTCTCTGTCTCTGTCACTGCCTCTGTCTCTGTCTCTGTCTCTGTCTCTGTCGCTGTCTCTTCCTCTGTCTCTGTCTCCGTCTCTGTCTCTGTCTCTGTCTCTGTCTCTGTCTATGTCTCTGTCTCTGTCTCTGTCTCTGTCTCTGTCTCTGTCTCTGTCTTTGTCTCTGCCTCTGTCTCAGTCTCTGCGTCTGTCTCGGTCTTTGTCTCCGTCTGTGTCTCTGTCTCTGTCTCTGTCACTGTCTCCGTCTCTGCCTCTGTCTCTGTCTCTGTCTCTGTCTCTGTCGCTGTCTCTCCCTCTGTCTCTGTCTCTGTCGCTGTCTCTCCCTCTGTCTCTGTCTCTGTCTCCGTCCCTGGCTCTGTCTCTGCCTCTGTCTCCGTCTCTGTCTCTGTCTCTGCCTCTATCTCCGTCTCTGTCTCTGTCTCTGTCTCTGTCTCTGTCTCTGTCTCTGTCTCTGTCTCTGTCTCTGTCTCTGTCTCTGTCTCTGTCTCTGTCTCTGTCCCTGTCACTGCCTCTGTCTCTGTCTCTGTCTCTGTCGCTGTCTCTTCCTCTGTCTCTGTCTCCGTCTCTGTCCCTGGCTCTGTCTCTGCCTCTGTCTCCGTCTCCGTCTGTGTCTCGGTCTTTGTCGCCGTCTCTGTCTCTGCCTCTGTCTCTGTCTCTGTCTCTGTCTCTGTCTCTGTCTCTGTCTCTGTCTCTGTCTCTGCCTCTGTCTCTGCCTCTGTCTCTGTCTCTGTCTCTGTCTATGTCTCTGTCACTGTCTCTGTCTCTGTCTCTGCCTCTGTCTCTGCCCTGCCTCTGTCTCCGTCTCTGTCTCTGTCTCTGTATCTGTCTCTGTCTCTGTCTCTGTCTCTGTCTGTGTCTCTGCCTCTGTCTCGGTCTTTGTCTCCGTCTCTGTTTCTATCTCTGTCTCTGTCGCTGTCTCTGTCTCTGTCGCTGTCTCTGTCTCTGTCTCTGTCTTTGTCTCTGTCTCTGCCTCTGTCTCTGTCTCTGCCTCTGTCTCTGTCTCTGTCTCTGTCTCAGTCTCTGTCTCTGTCTCTGACCCTGGCTCTGTCTCTGCCTCTGACTCCGTCTCTGTCTCTGTCTCTGTCTCTGTCACTGTGTCTGTCGCTGTTTCTCCCTCCTTCTCTGTCTCCGTCTCTGTCCCTGGATCTGTCTCTGCCTCTGTCTCCGTCTCTGTCTCTGTCTCGATCTTTGTCTCCGTCTCCGTCTCTGTCTCTGTTTCTGTCTCGGTCTCTGTCTCTGTCTCTGTCTTTGCCTCTGTCTCTGTCCCCGTATCTCTCTCTGTCTCTGTTTCTGTCTCGGTCTCTGTCTTTGTCTCTGTCTCTGCCTCTGTCTCTGTCTCTGCCTCTGTCTCTGTCTCTGTCTCTGTCTCAGTCTCTGTCTCTGTCTCTGTCCCTGGCTCTGTCTCTGCCTCTGTCTCCGTCTCTGTCTCTGTCTCTGTCTCTGTCTCTGTCTCCGTCTCTGTCCCTGGCTCTGTCTCTGTCCCTGTCTCTATCTCTGTCTCTGTCTCTGTCTCTGTTTCTGTCTCTGTCCCTGTCCCTGTCTCTGTCTCTGTCTCTGTCTCTGCCTCTGTCTCCGTCTCTGTCTCTGTCTCTGTCTCTGCGTCTGTCTCTGCCTCTGTCTCTGTCTCTGTCTCTGTCTCTGTCTCTGTCTCTGTCTCTGTCTCTGTCTCTGTCTCTGTCTCTGTCCCTGTCTCTATCTCTGTCTCTGTCTCTCTCTCTGTTTCTGTCTCTGTCCCTGTCCCTGTCTCTGTCTCTGTCTCTGTCTCTGCCTCTGCCTCTGTCTCTGTCTCTGTCTCTGTCTCTGTCTCTGTCTCTGTCTCTGTCTCTGTCTCTGTTTCTGTCTCTGTCCCTGTCCCTGTCTCTGTCTCTGTCTCTGCCTCTGTCTCTATCTCTGCCTCTGTCCCTGTCTCTGTCTCTGTCTCTGTCTCTGTCTCTGTCTCTGTCTCTGTCTCTGTCACTGCCTCTGTCTCTGTCTCTGTCTCTGTCTCTGTCGCTGTCTCTTCCTCTGTCTCTGTCTCCGTCTCTGTCCCTGTCTCTGTCTCTGTCTCTGTCTCTGTCTCTGTCTCTGTCTCTGTCTCTGTCTCTGTCTCTGTCTCTGTCTCTGTCTCTGTCTCTGTCTCTGTCTATGTCTCTGTCTCTGTCTCTGTCTCTGTCTCTGTCTCTGTCTCTGTCTCTGTCTCTGCCTCTGTCTCTGCCTCTGTCTCTGTCTCTGTCTCTGTCTATGTCTCTGTCACTGTCTCTGTCTCTGTCTCTGCCTCTGTCTCTGCCCTGCCTCTGTCTCCGTCTCTGTCTCTGTCTCTGTATCTGTCTCTGTCTCTGTCTCTGTCTCTGTCTGTGTCTCTGCCTCTGTCTCGGTCTTTGTCTCCGTCTCTGTTTCTATCTCTGTCTCTGTCGCTGTCTCTGTCTCTGTCGCTGTCTCTGTCTCTGTCTCTGTCTCTGTCTCTGTCCCTGTCTCTGTCTCTGTCTCTGTCTCTGTCTCTGTCTCTGTCTCTGTCTCTGTCTCTGTCTCTGTGTCTGTCTCTGTCTCTGTCTCTGTCTCTGTCTCTGTCTCTGTCTCTGTCTCTGTCTCTGTCTCTGTCTCAGTCTCTGTCTCTGTCTCTGTCTCTGTCTCCGTATATGTCTCTGTCTCTGTCTCTGTCTCTGTCTCTGTCTCTGTCTCCGTCTCTGTCTCTGTCTCGGTCTTTGTCTCCGTCTCTGTCTCCGTCTCTGTCTCTGTCTCTGTCTCTGTCTCTGCCTCTGTCTCTGCCTCTGTCTCTGTCCCTGTCCCTCTCCCTGTCCCTGTCGCTGTCTCTGTCTCTGTCTCTGTCTCTGTCCCTGTCTCTGTCTCTGTCTCTGTCTCTGTCTCTGCCTCTGTCTGTGTCTCTGCCTCTGTCTCGGTCTTTGTCTCCGTCTCCGTCTCTGTCACTGTCTCTGTCGCTGTCTCTGTCTCTGTCGCTGTCTCTGTCTCTGTCTCTGTCTCCGTCTCTGTCTCTGTCTCTGTCCGTGTCTCTGTCTCTGTCTCTGTCTCTGTCGCTGTCTCTTCCTCTGTCTCTGTCTCCGTCTCTGTCCCTGGCTCTGTCTCTGCCTCTGTCTCTGTCTCTGCCTCCGTCTCTGTCTCCGTCTGTGTCTCTGTTTCTGTCTCTGGGTCTCTGTCTGTGTGCGTCTGCCTCTGTCTCTTTGTCTCTGTCTCTGCATATCTGCCTCCGTGCCTATGTCTCTATGTCTCTGTCTCTGTCTCTGTCTCTGTCTCTGTGTCTGTCTCTACCTCTGACTCTGTCTCTGTCTCTGTCTCTGTCTCTGTCTCTGTCTCTGTCTCTGTCTCTGTCTCTGTCTCTGTCTCTGTCTCTGTCTCTGTCTCTGTCTCTGCCTCTGTCTCTGCCTCCGTCTCTGTCCCTGGCTCTGTCTCCGCCTCTGTCTCCGTCTCTGTCTCTGTCTCGGTCTTCGTCTCCGTCTCTGTCTCCGCCTCTGCCTCTATCTCCGTCTCTTTCTCTGTCTCTGTCTCTGTCTCTGTCTCTGTCTCTGTCTCTATCTCTGTCTCTGTCTCTGTCTCTGTCTCTGTCAATGCCTCTGTCTCTGTCTCTGTCTCTGTCGCTGTCTCTTCCTCTGTCTCTGTCTCCGTCTCTGTCCCTGGCTCTGTCTCTGCCTCTGTCTCTGTCTCTGCCTCCGTCTCTGTCGCCGTCTGTGTCTCTGTTTCTGTCTCTTTGTCTCTGTCTCTGCATATCTGCCTCCGTGCCTATATCTCTATGTCTCTGTCTCTGTCTCTGTCTCTGTCTCTGTCTCTGTCTCAGTCTCTGTCTCTGTCTCTGTCTGTGTCTCTGCCTCTGTCTCGGTCTTTGTCTCCGTCTCCGTCTCTGTCACTGTCTCTGTCGCTGTCTCTGTCTCTGTCGCTGTCTCTGTCTCTGTCTCTGTCTCTGTCTCTGTCTCTGTCTCTGTCCGTGTCTCTGTCTCTGTCTCTGTCTCTGTCTCTGTCGCTGTCTCTTCCTCTGTCTCTGTCTCCGTCCCTGTCCCTGGCTCTGTCTCTGCCTCTGTCTCTGTCTCTGCCTCCGTCTCTGTCTCCGTCTGTGTCTCTGTTTCTGTCTCTGGGTCTCTGTCTGTGTGTGTCTGCCTCTGTCTCTTTGTCTCTGTCTCTGCATATCTGCCTCCGTGCCTATGTCTCTATGTCTCTGTCTCTGTCTCTGTCTCTGTCTCTGTCTCAGTCTCTGTCTCTGTGTCTGTCTCTGCCTCTGACTCTGTCTCTGTCTCTGTCTCTGTCTCTGCCTCTGTCTCTATCTCCGTCTCTGCCTCTGTCTCTGTCTGTGTCTCTGTCTCCGTCTCTGTCTCTGTCTCTGCCTCTATCTCCGTCTCCGTCTCCGTCTCCGTCTCTGTCTCTGTCTCCGTCTCTGTCTATGTCTCTGCCTCTGTCACAGTCTCTGCGTCTGTCTCGGTCTTTGTCTCCGTCTCTGTCTCTGTCTCTGTCTCTGTCTCTGTCTCTGTCCCTGTCTCTGTCTCTGTCTCTGTCTCTGTCTCTGTCTCTGTCTCTGTCTCTGTCTCTGTCTCTGTTTCTGTCTCTGTCCCTGTCCCTGTCTCTGTCTCTGCCTCTGTCTCTGCCTCTGTCTCTGTCTCTGTCTCTGTCTCTGTCTCTGTCTCTGTCTCTGTCTCTGTCTCTGTCTCTGTCTCTGTCTCTGTCCCTGTCTCTATCTCTGTCTCTGTCTCTGTCTCTGTCTCTCTTTCTGTCTCTGTCCCTGTCCCTGTCTCTGTCTCTGCCTCTGCCTCTGTCTCTATCTCTGTCTCTGTCCCTGTCTCTGTCTCTGTCTCTGTCTCTGTCTCTGTCTCTGTCTCTGTCTCTGTCTCTGTCTCTGTCTCTGTCTCTGTCTCTGTCTCTGTCTCTGTCTCTGTCTCTGTCTCTGTCTCTGTCTATGTCTCTGTCTCTGTCTCTGTCTCTGTGTCTGTCGCTGTCTCTCCCTCCTTCTCTGTCTCCGTCTCTGTCCCTGGATCTGTCTCTGCCTCTGTCTCCGTCTCTGTCTCTGTCTCTGTCTCGATCTTTGTCTCCGTCTCCGTCTCTGTCTCTGTTTGTCTCGGTCTCTGTCTCTGTCTCTGTCTTTGCCTCTGTCTCTGTCCCCGTATCTCTCTCTGTCTCTGTCTCTGCCTCTGTCTCTGCCTCTGTCTCTGTCCCTGTCCCTCTCCCTGTCCCTGTCGCTGTCTCTGTCTCTGTCTCTGTCTCTGTCTCTGTCTCTGTCCCTGTCTCTGTCTCTGTCTCTGTCTCTGCCTCTGTCTCTGCCTCTGCCTCTGTCTCTGTCCCTGTCCCTCTCCCTGTTCCTGTCGCTGTCTCTGTCTCTGTCTCTGTCTCTGTCTCTGTCGCTGTCTCTCCCTCTGTCTCTGTCTCTGTCTCCGTCCCTGTCCCTCTCCCTGTCCCTGTCCCTGTCTCTGTCTCTGTCTCTGTCTCTGTCTCTGTCTCTGTCTCTGACCCTGGCTCTGTCTCTGCCTCTGACTCCGTCTCTGTCTCTGTCTCTGTCTCTGTCACTGTGTCTGTCGCTGTTTCTCCCTCCTTCTCTGTCTCCGTCTCTGTCCCTGGATCTGTCTCTGCCTCTGTCTCCGTCTCTGTCTCTGTCTCGATCTTTGTCTCCGTCTCCGTCTCTGTCTCTGTTTCTGTCTCGGTCTCTGTCTCTGTCTCTGTCTCTGTCTCTGTCCCTGTCACTGCCTCTGTCTCTGTCTCTGTCTCTGTCGCTGTCTCTTCCTCTGTCTCTGTCTCCGTCTCTGTCCCTGGCTCTGTCTCTGCCTCTGTCTCCGTCTCCGTCTGTGTCTCGGTCTTTGTCGCCGTCTCTGTCTCTGCCTCTGTCTCTGTCTCTGTCTCTGTCTCTGTCTCTGTCTCTGTCTCTGTCTCTGTCTCTGTCTCTGTCTCTGTCTCTGTCGCTGCCTCTGTCTCTGTCCCCGTATCTGTCTCTGTCTCTGTTTCTGTCTCGGTCTCTGTCTTTGTCTCTGTCTCTGCCTCTGTCTCTGTCTCTGCCTCTGTCTCTGTCTCTGTCTCTGTCTCAGTCTCTGTCTCTGTCTCTGTCCCTGGCTCTGTCTCTGCCTCTGTCTCCGTCTCTGTCTCTGTCTGTGTTTCTGTCTCTGTCTCTGTCTCTGTCGCTGTCTCTGTCTCTGTCTCTGTCTCTGTCCCTGTCTCTGTCTCTGTCTCTGTCTCTGTCTCTGTCTCTGTCTCTGTCTCTGTCTCTGTCTTTGTCTCTGCCTCTGTCTCAGTCTCTGCGTCCGTCTCGGTCTTTGTCTCCGTCTCTGTCTCTGTCTCTGTCTCTGTCACTGTCTCCGTCTCTGCCTCTGTCTCTGTCTCTGTCTCTGTCTCTGTCGCTGTCTCTCCCTCTGTCTCTGTCTCTGTCTCCGTCCCTGGCTCTGTCTCTGCCTCTGTCTCCGTCTCTGTCTCTGTCTCTGCCTCTATCTCCGTCTCTGTCTCTGTCTCTGTCTCTGTCTCTGTCTCTGTCTCTGTCTCTGTCTCTGTCTCTGTCTCTGTCTCTGTCTCTGTCTCTGTCCCTGTCACTGCCTCTGTCTCTGTCTCTGTCTCTGTCGCTGTCTCTTCCTCTGTCTCTGTCTCCGTCTCTGTCCCTGGCTCTGTCTCTGCCTCTGTCTCCGTCTCCGTCTGTGTCTCGGTCTTTGTCGCCGTCTCTGTCTCTGCCTCTGTCTCTGTCTCTGTCTCTGTCTCTGTCTCTGTCTCTGTCTCTGTCTCTGCCTCTGTCTCTGCCTCTGTCTCTGTCTCCGTCTCTGTCTATGTCTCTGTCACTGTCTCTGTCTCTGTCTCTGCCTCTGTCTCTGCCCTGCCTCTGTCTCCGTCTCTGTCTCTGTCTCTGTATCTGTCTCTGTCTCTGTCTCTGTCTCTGTCTGTGTCTCTGCCTCTGTCTCGGTCTTTGTCTCCGTCTCTGTTTCTATCTCTGTCTCTGTCGCTGTCTCTGTCTCTGTCTCTGTCGCTGTCTCTGTCTCTGTCTCTGTCTCTGTCTCTGTCCCTGTCTCTGTCTCTGTCTCTGTCTCTGTCTCTGTCTCTGTCTCTGTCTCTGTCTCTGTCTCTGTGTCTGTCTCTGTCTCTGTCTCTGTCTCTGTCTCTGTCTCTGTCTCTGTCGCTGTCTCTGTCTCTGTCTCTGTCTCTGTCCCTGTCTCTGTCTCTGTCTCTGTCTCTGTCTCTGTCTCTGTCTCTGTCTGTGTCTCTGCCTCTGTCTCGGTCTTTGTCTCCGTCTCCGTCTCTGTCACTGTCTCTGTCTCTGTCTCTGTCCGTGTCTCTGTCTCTGTCTCTGTCTCTGCCGCTGTCTCTTCCTCTGTCTCTGTCTCCGTCTCTGTCCCTGGCTCTGTCTCTGCCTCTGTCTCTGCCTCTGTCTCTGTCCCTGTCCCTCTCCCTGTCCCTGTCGCTGTCTCTGTCTCTGTCTCTGTCTCTGTCCCTGTCTCTGTCTCTGTCTCTGTCTCTGTCTCTGTCTCTGTCTGTGTCTCTGCCTCTGTCTCGGTCTTTGTCTCCGTCTCCGTCTCTGTCACTGTCTCTGTCGCTGTCTCTGTCTCTGTCGCTGTCTCTGTCTCTGTCTCTGTCTCCGTCTCTGTCTCTGTCTCTGTCCGTGTCTCTGTCTCTGTCTCTGTCTCTGTCGCTGTCTCTTCCTCTGTCTCTGTCTCCGTCTCTGTCCCTGGCTCTGTCTCTGCCTCTGTCTCTGTCTCTGCCTCCGTCTCTGTCTCCGTCTGTGTCTCTGTTTCTGTCTCTGGGTCTCTGTCTGTGTGCGTCTGCCTCTGTCTCTTTGTCTCTGTCTCTGCATATCTGCCTCCGTGCCTATGTCTCTATGTCTCTGTCTCTGTCTCTGTCTCTGTCTCTGTGTCTGTCTCTGCCTCTGTCTCTGTCTCTGCCTCCGTCTCTGTCTCCGTCTGTGTCTCTGTTTCTGTCTCTGGGTCTCTGTCTGTGTGCGTCTGCCTCTGTCTCTTTGTCTCTGTCTCTGCATATCTGCCTCCGTGCCTATGTCTCTATGTCTCTGTCTCTGTCTCTGTCTCTGTCTCTGTGTCTGTCTCTGCCTCTGACTCTGTCTCTGTCTCTGTCTCTGTCTCTGTCTCTGTCTCTGTCTCTGTCTCTGTCTCTGTCTCTGTCTCTGTCTCTGTCTCTGTCTCTGTCTCTGTCTCTGCCTCTGTCTCTGCCTCCGTCTCTGTCCCTGGCTCTGTCTCCGCCTCTGTCTCCGTCTCTGTCTCTGTCTCGGTCTTCGTCTCCGTCTCTGTCTCCGCCTCTGCCTCTATCTCCGTCTCTGTCTCCGTCTCTGTCTCTGTCTGTGTCTCTGTCTCTGTCTCTGTCTCTGTCGCTGTCTCTGTCTCTGTCTCTGTCTCTGTCCCTGTCTCTGTCTCTGTCTCTGTCTCTGTCTCTGTCTCTGTCTCTGTCTCTGTCTCTGTCTCTGTCTCTGCCTCTGTCTCTGCCTCTGTCTCTGTCCCTGTCCCTCTCCCTGTCCCTGTCGCTGTCTCTGTCTCTGTCTCTGTCTCTGTCTCTGTCTCTGTCTCTGTCTCTGTCTCTGTCTCTGTCTCTGTCTCAGTCTCTGCCTCTGTCTCTGCCTCTGTCTCTGTCACTGCCTCTGTCTCTGTCTCTGTCTGTGTCTCTGTCGCTATCTCTTCCTCTGTCTCTGTCTCCGTCTCTGTCCCTGTCTCTGTCTCTGTCTCTGTCTCTGTCTCTGTCTCTGCCTCTGTCTCTGTCTCTGTCTCTGTCTCTGTCTCTGTCTCTGTCTCTGTCTCTGTCTCTGTCTCTGTCTCTGTCTATGTCTCTGTCTCTGTCTCTGTCTCTGTCTCTGTCTCTGTCTCTGTCGCTGCCTCTGTCTCTGTCCCCGTATCTGTCTCTGTCTCTGTTTCTGTCTCGGTCTCTGTCTTTGTCTCTGTCTCTGCCTCTGTCTCTGTCTCTGCCTCTGTCTCTGTCTCTGTCTCTGTCTCAGTCTCTGTCTCTGTCTCTGTCCCTGGCTCTGTCTCTGCCTCTGTCTCCGTCTCTGTCTCTGTCTGTGTTTCTGTCTCTGTCTCTGTCTCTGTCGCTGTCTCTGTCTCTGTCTCTGTCTCTGTCCCTGTCTCTGTCTCTGTCTCTGTCTCTGTCTCTGTCTCTGTCTCTGTCTCTGTCTCTGTCTTTGTCTCTGCCTCTGTCTCAGTCTCTGCGTCTGTCTCGGTCTTTGTCTCCGTCTCTGTCTCTGTCTCTGTCTCTGTCACTGTCTCCGTCTCTGCCTCTGTCTCTGTCTCTGTCTCTGTCTCTGTCTCTGTCTCTGTCTCTGTCTCTGTCTCTGTCTCTGTCTCTGTCTCTGTCTCTGTCTTTGTCTCTGTCCCTGTCCCTCTCCCTCTGCCTGTCGCTGTCTCTGTCTCTGTCTCTGTCTCTGTCTCCGTCTCTGTCCCTGGCTTTGTCTCTGCCTCTGTCTCCGTCTCTGTCTGTGTCTCGGTCTTTGTCTCCGTCTCTGTCTCTGTCTCTGTCTCTGCCTCTGTCTCCGCCTCTGTCTCTGTCCCTGTCCCTCTCCCTGTCCCTGTCGCTGTCTCTGTCTCTGTCTCTGTCTCTGTCTCTGTCTCTGTCTCTGTCTCTGTCTCTGTCTCTGTCTCAGTCTCTGCCTCTGTCTCTGCCTCTGTCTCTGTCACTGCCTCTGTCTCTGTCTCTGTCTCTGTCTCTGTCGCTGTCTCTTCCTCTGTCTCTGTCTCCGTCTCTGTCCCTGGCTCTGTCTCTGTCTCTGTCTCTGTCTCTGTCTCTGTCGGTGTCTCTTCCTCTGTCTCTGTCTCCGTCTCTGTCCCTGGCTCTGTCTCTGCCTCTGTCTCCGTCTCCGTCTGTGTCTCGGTCTCTGTCTCTGTCTCTGTCTCTGTCTCCGTCACTGCCTCTGTCTCTGTCTCTGTCCCTGTCCCTCTCCCTGTCCCTGCCGCTGTCTCTGTCTCTGTCTCTGTCTCTGTCTCTGTCTCTGTCTCTGTCGCTGTCTCTCCCTCTGTCTCTGTCTCTGTCTCCGTCCCTGGCTCTGTCTCTGCCTCTGTCTCCGTCTCTGTCTCTGTCTCTGCCTCTATCTCCGTCTCTGTCTCTGTCTCTGTCTCTGTCTCTGTCTCTGTCTCTGTCTCTGTCTCTGTCTCTGTCTCTGTCTCTGTCTCTGTCTCTGTCCCTGTCACTGCCTCTGTCTCTGTCTCTGTCTCTGTCGCTGTCTCTTCCTCTGTCTCTGTCTCCGTCTCTGTCCCTGGCTCTGTCTCTGCCTCTGTCTCCGTCTCCGTCTGTGTCTCGGTCTTTGTCGCCGTCTCTGTCTCTGCCTCTGTCTCTGTCTCTGTCTCTGTCTCTGTCTCTGCCTCTGTCTCTGTCTCTGTCTCTGCCTCTGTCTCTGCCTCTGTCTCTGTCTCTGTCTCTGTCTATGTCTCTGTCACTGTCTCTGTCTCTGTCTCTGCCTCTGTCTCTGCCCTGCCTCTGTCTCCGTCTCTGTCTCTGTCTCTGTATCTGTCTCTGTCTCTGTCTCTGTCTCTGTCTGTGTCTCTGCCTCTGTCTCGGTCTTTGTCTCCGTCTCTGTTTCTATCTCTGTCTCTGTCGCTGTCTCTGTCTCTGTCGCTGTCTCTGTCTCTGTCTCCGTCTCTGCCTCTGTCTCTGTCTCTGTCCCTGTCTCTGTCTCTGTCTCTGTCTCTGTCTCTGTCTCTGTCTCTGTCTCTGTCTCTGTCTCTGTGTCTGTCTCTGTCTCTGTCTCTGTCTCTGTCTCTGTCTCTGTCTCTGTCTCTGTCTCTGTCTCTGTCTCAGTCTCTGTCTCTGTCTCTGTCTCTGTCTCCGTATATGTCTCTGTCTCTGTCTCTGTCTCTGTCTCTGTCTCCGTCTCTGTCTCTGTCTCGGTCTTTGTCTCCGTCTCTGTCTCCGTCTCTGTCTCTGTCTCTGTCTCTGCCTCTGTCTCTGCCTCTGTCTCTGTCCCTGTCCCTCTCCCTGTCCCTGTCGCTGTCTCTGTCTCTGTCTCTGTCTCTGTCCCTGTCTCTGTCTCTGTCTCTGTCTCTGTCTCTGTCTCTGTCTGTGTCTCTGCCTCTGTCTCGGTCTTTGTCTCCGTCTCCGTCTCTGTCACTGTCTCTGTCGCTGTCTCTGTCTCTGTCGCTGTCTCTGTCTCTGTCTCCGTCTCTGTCTCTGTCTCTGTCCGTGTCTCTGTCTCTGTCTCTGTCTCTGTCGCTGTCTCTTCCTCTGTCTCTGTCTCCGTCTCTGTCCCTGGCTCTGTCTCTGCCTCTGTCTCTGTCTCTGCCTCCGTCTCTGTCTCCGTCTGTGTCTCTGTTTCTGTCTCTGGGTCTCTGTCTGTGTGCGTCTGCCTCTGTCTCTTTGTCTCTGTCTCTGCATATCTGCCTCCGTGCCTATGTCTCTATGTCTCTGTCTCTGTCTCTGTCTCTGTCTCTGTGTCTGTCTCTGCCTCTGACTCTGTCTCTGTCTCTGTCTCTGTCTCTGTCTCTGTCTCTGTCTCTGTCTCTGTCTCTGTCTCTGTCTCTGTCTCTGTCTCTGTCTCTGTCTCTGTCTCTGCCTCTGTCTCTGCCTCCGTCTCTGTCCCTGGCTCTGTCTCCGCCTCTGTCTCCGTCTCTGTCTCTGTCTCGGTCTTCGTCTCCGTCTCTGTCTCCGCCTCTGCCTCTATCTCCGTCTCTGTCTCTGTCTCTGTCTCTGTCTCTGTCTCTGTCTCTGTCTCTGTCTCTATCTCTGTCTCTGTCTCTGTCTCTGTCTCTGTCTCTGTCTCTGTCTCTGTCTGTGTCTCTGCCTCTGTCTCGGTCTTTGTCTCCGTCTCTGTTTCTATCTCTGTCTCTGTCGCTGTCTCTGTCTCTGTCTCTGTCGCTGTCTCTGTCTCTGTCTCTGTCTCTGTCTCTGTCCCTGTCTCTGTCTCTGTCTCTGTCTCTGTCTCTGTCTCTGTCTCTGTCTCTGTCTCTGTCTCTGTGTCTGTCTCTGTCTCTGTCTCTGTCTCTGTCTCTGTCTCTGTCTCTGTCGCTGTCTCTGTCTCTGTCTCTGTCTCTGTCCCTGTCTCTGTCTCTGTCTCTGTCTCTGTCTCTGTCTCTGTCTCTGTCTGTGTCTCTGCCTCTGTCTCGGTCTTTGTCTCCGTCTCCGTCTCTGTCACTGTCTCTGTCTCTGTCTCTGTCCGTGTCTCTGTCTCTGTCTCTGTCTCTGCCGCTGTCTCTTCCTCTGTCTCTGTCTCCGTCTCTGTCCCTGGCTCTGTCTCTGCCTCTGTCTCTGCCTCTGTCTCTGTCCCTGTCCCTCTCCCTGTCCCTGTCGCTGTCTCTGTCTCTGTCTCTGTCTCTGTCCCTGTCTCTGTCTCTGTCTCTGTCTCTGTCTCTGTCTCTGTCTGTGTCTCTGCCTCTGTCTCGGTCTTTGTCTCCGTCTCCGTCTCTGTCACTGTCTCTGTCGCTGTCTCTGTCTCTGTCGCTGTCTCTGTCTCTGTCTCTGTCTCCGTCTCTGTCTCTGTCTCTGTCCGTGTCTCTGTCTCTGTCTCTGTCTCTGTCGCTGTCTCTTCCTCTGTCTCTGTCTCCGTCTCTGTCCCTGGCTCTGTCTCTGCCTCTGTCTCTGTCTCTGCCTCCGTCTCTGTCTCCGTCTGTGTCTCTGTTTCTGTCTCTGGGTCTCTGTCTGTGTGCGTCTGCCTCTGTCTCTTTGTCTCTGTCTCTGCATATCTGCCTCCGTGCCTATGTCTCTATGTCTCTGTCTCTGTCTCTGTCTCTGTCTCTGTGTCTGTCTCTGCCTCTGTCTCTGTCTCTGCCTCCGTCTCTGTCTCCGTCTGTGTCTCTGTTTCTGTCTCTGGGTCTCTGTCTGTGTGCGTCTGCCTCTGTCTCTTTGTCTCTGTCTCTGCATATCTGCCTCCGTGCCTATGTCTCTATGTCTCTGTCTCTGTCTCTGTCTCTGTCTCTGTGTCTGTCTCTGCCTCTGACTCTGTCTCTGTCTCTGTCTCTGTCTCTGTCTCTGTCTCTGTCTCTGTCTCTGTCTCTGTCTCTGTCTCTGTCTCTGTCTCTGTCTCTGTCTCTGTCTCTGTCTCTGCCTCTGTCTCTGCCTCCGTCTCTGTCCCTGGCTCTGTCTCCGCCTCTGTCTCCGTCTCTGTCTCTGTCTCGGTCTTCGTCTCCGTCTCTGTCTCCGCCTCTGCCTCTATCTCCGTCTCTGTCTCCGTCTCTGTCTCTGTCTGTGTCTCTGTCTCTGTCTCTGTCTCTGTCGCTGTCTCTGTCTCTGTCTCTGTCTCTGTCCCTGTCTCTGTCTCTGTCTCTGTCTCTGTCTCTGTCTCTGTCTCTGTCTCTGTCTCTGTCTCTGCCTCTGTCTCTGCCTCTGTCTCTGTCCCTGTCCCTCTCCCTGTCCCTGTCGCTGTCTCTGTCTCTGTCTCTGTCTCTGTCTCAGTCTCTGCCTCTGTCTCTGCCTCTGTCTCTGTCACTGCCTCTGTCTCTGTCTCTGTCTCTGTCTCTGTCGCTATCTCTTCCTCTGTCTCTGTCTCCGTCTCTGTCCCTGTCTCTGTCTCTGTCTCTGTCTCTGTCTCTGTCTCTGCCTCTGTCTCTGTCTCTGTCTCTGTCTCTGTCTCTGTCTCTGTCTCTGTCTCTGTCTCTGTCTCTGTCTCTGTCTATGTCTCTGTCTCTGTCTCTGTCTCTGTCTCTGTCTCTGTCTCTGTCGCTGCCTCTGTCTCTGTCCCCGTATCTGTCTCTGTCTCTGTTTCTGTCTCGGTCTCTGTCTTTGTCTCTGTCTCTGCCTCTGTCTCTGTCTCTGCCTCTGTCTCTGTCTCTGTCTCTGTCTCAGTCTCTGTCTCTGTCTCTGTCCCTGGCTCTGTCTCTGCCTCTGTCTCCGTCTCTGTCTCTGTCTGTGTTTCTGTCTCTGTCTCTGTCTCTGTCGCTGTCTCTGTCTCTGTCTCTGTCTCTGTCCCTGTCTCTGTCTCTGTCTCTGTCTCTGTCTCTGTCTCTGTCTCTGTCTCTGTCTCTGTCTCTGTCTTTGTCTCTGCCTCTGTCTCAGTCTCTGCGTCTGTCTCGGTCTTTGTCTCCGTCTCTGTCTCTGTCTCTGTCTCTGTCACTGTCTCCGTCTCTGCCTCTGTCTCTGTCTCTGTCTCTGTCTCTGTCTCTGTCTCTGTCTCTGTCTCTGTCTCTGTCTCTGTCTCTGTCTCTGTCTTTGTCTCTGTCCCTGTCCCTCTCCCTCTGCCTGTCGCTGTCTCTGTCTCTGTCTCTGTCTCTGTCTCCGTCTCTGTCCCTGGCTTTGTCTCTGCCTCTGTCTCCGTCTCTGTCTGTGTCTCGGTCTTTGTCTCCGTCTCTGTCTCTGTCTCTGTCTCTGCCTCTGTCTCCGCCTCTGTCTCTGTCCCTGTCCCTCTCCCTGTCCCTGTCGCTGTCTCTGTCTCTGTCTCTGTCTCTGTCTCTGTCTCTGTCTCTGTCTCTGTCTCTGTCTCTGTCTCTGTCTCAGTCTCTGCCTCTGTCTCTGCCTCTGTCTCTGTCACTGCCTCTGTCTCTGTCTCTGTCTCTGTCTCTGTCGCTGTCTCTTCCTCTGTCTCTGTCTCCGTCTCTGTCCCTGGCTCTGTCTCTGTCTCTGTCTCTGTCTCTGTCTCTGTCGGTGTCTCTTCCTCTGTCTCTGTCTCCGTCTCTGTCCCTGGCTCTGTCTCTGCCTCTGTCTCCGTCTCCGTCTGTGTCTCGGTCTCTGTCTCTGTCTCTGTCTCTGTCTCCGTCACTGCCTCTGTCTCTGTCTCTGTCCCTGTCCCTCTCCCTGTCCCTGCCGCTGTCTCTGTCTCTGTCTCTGTCTCTGTCTCTGTCTCTGTCTCTGTCGCTGTCTCTCCCTCTGTCTCTGTCTCTGTCTCCGTCCCTGGCTCTGTCTCTGCCTCTGTCTCCGTCTCTGTCTCTGTCTCTGCCTCTATCTCCGTCTCTGTCTCTGTCTCTGTCTCTGTCTCTGTCTCTGTCTCTGTCTCTGTCTCTGTCTCTGTCTCTGTCTCTGTCCCTGTCACTGCCTCTGTCTCTGTCTCTGTCTCTGTCGCTGTCTCTTCCTCTGTCTCTGTCTCCGTCTCTGTCCCTGGCTCTGTCTCTGCCTCTGTCTCCGTCTCCGTCTGTGTCTCGGTCTTTGTCGCCGTCTCTGTCTCTGCCTCTGTCTCTGTCTCTGTCTCTGTCTCTGTCTCTGCCTCTGTCTCTGTCTCTGTCTCTGCCTCTGTCTCTGCCTCTGTCTCTGTCTCTGTCTCTGTCTATGTCTCTGTCACTGTCTCTGTCTCTGTCTCTGCCTCTGTCTCTGCCCTGCCTCTGTCTCCGTCTCTGTCTCTGTCTCTGTATCTGTCTCTGTCTCTGTCTCTGTCTCTGTCTGTGTCTCTGCCTCTGTCTCGGTCTTTGTCTCCGTCTCTGTTTCTATCTCTGTCTCTGTCGCTGTCTCTGTCTCTGTCGCTGTCTCTGTCTCTGTCTCCGTCTCTGTCTCTGTCTCTGTCTCTGTCCCTGTCTCTGTCTCTGTCTCTGTCTCTGTCTCTGTCTCTGTCTCTGTCTCTGTCTCTGTCTCTGTGTCTGTCTCTGTCTCTGTCTCTGTCTCTGTCTCTGTCTCTGTCTCTGTCTCTGTCTCTGTCTCTGTCTCTGTCTCAGTCTCTGTCTCTGTCTCTGTCTCTGTCTCCGTATATGTCTCTGTCTCTGTCTCTGTCTCTGTCTCTGTCTCCGTCTCTGTCTCTGTCTCGGTCTTTGTCTCCGTCTCTGTCTCCGTCTCTGTCTCTGTCTCTGTCTCTGCCTCTGTCTCTGCCTCTGTCTCTGTCCCTGTCCCTCTCCCTGTCCCTGTCGCTGTCTCTGTCTCTGTCTCTGTCTCTGTCCCTGTCTCTATCTCTGTCTCTGTCTCTGTCTCTGTCTCTGTCTGTGTCTCTGCCTCTGTCTCGGTCTTTGTCTCCGTCTCCGTCTCTGTCACTGTCTCTGTCGCTGTCTCTGTCTCTGTCGCTGTCTCTGTCTCTGTCTCCGTCTCTGTCTCTGTCTCTGTCCGTGTCTCTGTCTCTGTCTCTGTCTCTGTCGCTGTCTCTTCCTCTGTCTCTGTCTCCGTCTCTGTCCCTGGCTCTGTCTCTGCCTCTGTCTCTGTCTCTGCCTCCGTCTCTGTCTCCGTCTGTGTCTCTGTTTCTGTCTCTGGGTCTCTGTCTGTGTGCGTCTGCCTCTGTCTCTTTGTCTCTGTCTCTGCATATCTGCCTCCGTGCCTATGTCTCTATGTCTCTGTCTCTGTCTCTGTCTCTGTCTCTGTGTCTGTCTCTGCCTCTGACTCTGTCTCTGTCTCTGTCTCTGTCTCTGTCTCTGTCTCTGTCTCTGTCTCTGTCTCTGTCTCTGTCTCTGTCTCTGTCTCTGTCTCTGCCTCTGTCTCTGCCTCCGTCTCTGTCCCTGGCTCTGTCTCCGCCTCTGTCTCCGTCTCTGTCTCTGTCTCGGTCTTCGTCTCCGTCTCTGTCTCCGCCTCTGCCTCTATCTCCGTCTCTGTCTCTGTCTCTGTCTCTGTCTCTGTCTCTGTCTCTGTCTCTGTCTCTATCTCTGTCTCTGTCTCTGTCTCTGTCTCTGTCACTGCCTCTGTCTCTGTCTCTGTCTCTGTCGCTGTCTCTTCCTCTGTCTCTGTCTCCGTCTCTGTCCCTGGCTCTGTCTCTGCCTCTGTCTCTGTCTCTGCCTCCGTCTCTGTCTCCGTCTGTGTCTCTGTTTCTGTCTCTTTGTCTCTGTCTCTGCATATCTGCCTCCGTGCCTATATCTCTATGTCTCTGTCTCTGTCTCTGTCTCTGTCTCAGTCTCTGTCTCTGTCTCTGTCTCTGTCTGTGTCTCTGCCTCTGTCTGTGTCTCTGCCTCTGTCTCGGTCTTTGTCTCCGTCTCCGTCTCTGTCACTGTCTCTGTCGCTGTCTCTGCCTCTGTCGCTGTCTCTGTCTCTGTCTCTGTCTCTGTCTCTGTCTCTGTCCGTGTCTCTGTCTCTGTCTCTGTCGCTGTCTCTTCCTCTGTCTCTGTCTCCGTCTCTGTCCCTGGCTCTGTCTCTGCCTCTGTCTCTGTCTCTGCCTCCGTCTCTGTCTCCGTCTGTGTCTCTGTTTCTGTCTCTGGGTCTCTGTCTGTGTGTGTCTGCCTCTGTCTCTTTGTCTCTGTCTCTGCATATCTGCCTCCGTGCCTATGTCTCTATGTCTCTGTCTCTGTCTCTGTCTCTGTCTCTGTCTCAGTCTCTGTCTCTGTGTCTGTCTCTGCCTCTGACTCTGTCTCTGTCTCTGTCTCTGTCTCTGTCTCTGTCTCTGTCTCTGCCTCTGTCTCTGCCTCCGTCTCTGTCCCTGGCTCTGTCTCCGCCTCTGTCTCCGTCTCTGTCTCTGTCTCGGTCTTCGTCTCCGTCTCTGTCTCCGCCTCTGCCTCTATCCCCGTCTCTGTCTCTGTCTCTGTCTCTGTCTCTGTCTCGGTCTCTGTCCCTGGCTCTGTCTCTGCCTCTGTCTCCGTCTCTGTCTCTGTCTCGGTCTTTGTCTCCGTCTCTGTCTCCGTCTCTGTCTCTGTCTCTGCCTCTGCCTCTGCCTCTGTCTCTGTCTCTGTCTCTGTCTGTGTCTCTGTCTCCGTCTGTGTCTCTGTCTCTGCCTCTATCTCCGTCTCCGTCTCCGTTTCCGTCTCTGTCTCTGTCTCCGTCTCTGTCTATGTCTCTGCCTCTGTCACAGTCTCTGCGTCTGTCTCGGTCTTTGTCTCCGTCTCTGCCTCTGTCTCTGCCTCTGTCTCTGTCTCTGTCTCTGTCTCTGTCACTGTCTCCGTCTCTGTCTCTGTCTTTGTCTCTGTCCCTGTCCCTCTCCCTGTGCCTGTCGCTGTCTCTGTCTCTGTCTCTGTCTCTGTCTCCGTCTCTGTCCCTGGCTTTGTCTCTGCCTCTGTCTCCGTCTCTGTCTGTGTCTCGGTCTTTGTCTGCGTCTCTGTCTCTGTCTCCGTCTCTGCCTCTGTCTCTGTCTGTGTCTCTGTCTCTGCCTCAGTCTCTGTCTCTGTCTCTGTCACTGTCTCCGTCTCTGCCTCTGTCTCTGTCTCTGCCTCTGTCTCTTTGTCTCTGCCTCTGCATATCTGCCTCCGTGCCTATGTCTCTATGTCTCTGTCTCTGTCTCTGTCTCTGTCTCAGTCTCTGTCTCTGTGTCTGTCTCTGCCTCTGACTCCGTCTCTGTCTCTGTCTCTGTCTCTGTCTCTGTCTCTGTCTCTGTCTCTGTCTCTGTCTCTGCCTCTGTCTCTGCCTCCGTCTCTGTCCCTGGCTCTGTCTCCGCCTCTGTCTCCGTCTCTGTCTCTGTCTCGGTCTTCGTCTCCGTCTCTGTCTCCGCCTCTGCCTCTATCTCCGTCTCTGTCTCTGTCTCTGTCTCTGTCTCTGTCTCGGTCTCTGTCCCTGGCTCTGTCTCTGCCTCTGTCTCCGTCTCTGTCTCTGTCTCGGTCTTTGTCTCCGTCTCTGTCTCCGTCTCTGTCTCTGTCTCTGCCTCTGTCTCTATCTCCGTCTCTGCCTCTGTCTCTGTCTGTGTCTTTGTCTCCGTCTCTGTCTCTGTCTCTGTCTCTGTCACTGTCTCCGTCTCTGCCTCTGTCTCTGTCTCTGTCTCTGTCTCTGTCTCTGTCTCTGTCTCAGTCTCTGTCTCTGTCTCTGTCGCTGTCTCTGCCTCTGTCTCTGTCTCTGTCTCTGTCTCTGTCCCTGTCACTGCCTCTGTCTCTGTCTCTGTCTCTGTCGCTGTCTCTTCCTCTGTCTCTGTCTCCGTCTCTGTCCCTGGCTCTGTCTCTGCCTCTGTCTCCGTCTCCGTCTGTGTCTCGGTCTTTGTCGCCGTCTCTGTCTCTGCCTCTGTCTCTGTCTCCGTCTCTGTCTCTGTCTCTGTCTCTGTCTCTGTCTCTGCCTCTGTCTCTGCCTCTGTCTCTGTTTCTGTCTCTGTCTATGTCTCTGTCACTGTCTCTGTCTCTGTCTCTGCCTCTGTCTCTGCCCTGCCTCTGTCTCTGTCTCTGTCTCTGTCTCTGTCTCTGTCTCTGTCTCTGTCTCTGTCTCTGTCTGTGTCTCTGCCTCTGTCTCGGTCTTTGTCTCCGTCTCTGTTTCTATCTCTGTCTCTGTCGCTGTCTCTGTCTCTGTCGCTGTCTCTGTCTCTGTCTCTGTCTCTGTCTCCGTCCCTGTCTCTGTCTCTGTCTCTGTCTCTGTCTCTGTCTCTGTCTCTGTGTCTGTCTCTGTCTCTGTCTCTGTCTCTGTCTCTGTCTCTGTCTCTGTCTCAGTCTCTGTCTCTGTCTCTGTCTCTGTCTCTGTCTCTGTCTCCGTCTCTGTCTCTGTCTCGGTCTTTGTCTCCGTCTCTGTCTCCGTCTCTGTCTCTGTCTCTGTCTCTGTCTCTGTCTCTGCCTCTGTCTCTGCCTCTGTCTCTGTCCCTGTCCCTCTCCCTGTCCCTGTCGCTGTCTCTGTCTCTGTCTCTGTCTCTGTCCCTGTCTCTGTCTCTGTTTCTGTCTCTGTCTCTGTCTGTGTCTCTGCCTCTGTCTCGGTCTTTGTCTCCGTCTCCGTCTCTGTCACTGTCTCTGTCGCTGTCTCTGTCTCTGTCGCTGTCTCTGTCTCTGTCTCTGTCTCTGTCTCTGTCTCTGTCTCTGTCCGTGTCTCTGTCTCTGTCTCTGTCTCTGTCTCTGTCGCTGTCTCTTCCTCTGTCTCTGTCTCCGTCTCTGTCCCTGGCTCTGTCTCTGCCTCTGTCTCTGTCTCTGCCTCCGTCGCTGTCTCCGTCTGTGTCTCTGTTTCTGTCTCTGGGTCTCTGTCTGTGTGTGTCTGCCTCTGTCTCTTTGTCTCTGTCTCTGCATATCTGCCTCCGTGCCTATGTCTCTATGTCTCTGTCTCTGTCTCTGTCTCTGTCTCAGTCTCTGTCTCTGTGTCTGTCTCTGCCTCTGACTCCGTCTCTGTCTCTGTCTCTGTCTCTGTCTCTGTCTCTGTCTCTGTCTCTGTCTCTGCCTCTGTCTCTGCCTCCGTCTCTGTCCCTGGCTCTGTCTCCGTCTCTGTCTCCGCCTCTGCCTCTATCTCCGTCTCTGTCTCTGTCTCTGTCTCGGTCTCTGTCCCTGGCTCTGTCTCTGCCTCTGTCTCCGTCTCTGTCTCTGTCTCGGTCTTTGTCTCCGTCTCTGTCTCCGTCTCTGTCTCTGTCTCTGCCTCTGTCTCTATCTCCGTCTCTGCCTCTGTCTCTGTCTGTGTCTCTGTCTCTGCCTCAGTCTCTGTCTCTGTCTCTGTCCCTGGCTCTGTCTCCGCCTCTGTCTCCGTCTCTGTCTCTGTCTCGGTCTTCGTCTCCGTCTCTGTCTCCGCCTCTGCCTCTATCTCCGTCTCTGTCTCTGTCTCTGTCTCGGTCTCTGTCCCTGGCTCTGTCCCTGCCTCTGTCTCCGTCTCTGTCTCTGTCTCGGTCTTTGTCTCCGTCTCTGTCTCCGTCTCTGTCTCTGTCTCTGCCTCTGTCTCTATCTCCGTCTCTGCCTCTGTCTCTGTCTGTGTCTCTGTCTCTGCCTCAGTCTCTGTCTCTGTCTCTGTCCCTGGCTCTGTCTCTGCCTCTGTCTCCGTCTCTGTCTCTGTCTCTGTCTCTGTCTCTGTCTCCGTCTCTGTCCCTGTCTCTGTCCCTGCCTCTGTCTCTGTCTCTGTCTCTGTCTCTGTCTCTGTCCCTGTCTCTGTCTCTGTCTCTGTCTCTGTCTCTGTCTCTGTCTCTGTCTCTGTCTCTGTCTCTGTTTCTGTCTCTGTCCCTGTCCCTGTCTCTGTCTCTGTCTCTGTCTCTGCCTCTGCCTCTGTCTCTGTCTCTGTCTCTGTCTCTGTCTCTGTCTCTGTCTCTGTCTCTGTCTCTGTCTCTGTCTCTATCTCTGTCTCTGTCTCTGTCTCTGTCTCTGTCTCTGTCTCTGTCTCTGTCTATGTCTCTGTCTCTGTCTCTGTCTCTGTCTCTGTCTCTGCCTCTGTCTCAGTCTCTGCGTCTGTCTCGGTCTTTGTCTCCGTCTCTGTCTCTGTCTCTGTCTCTGTCACTGTCTCCGTCTCTGCCTCTGTCTCTGTCTCTGTCTCTGTCTCTGTCTCTGTCTCTGTCTCTGTCTCTGTCGCTGTCTCTGCCTCTGTCTCTGTCACTGTGTCTGTCGCTGTTTCTCCCTCCTTCTCTGTCTCCGTCTCTGTCCCTGGATCTGTCTCTGCCTCTGTCTCCGTCTCTGTCTCTGTCTCGATCTTTGTCTCCGTCTCCGTCTCTGTCTCTGTTTCTGTCTCGGTCTCTGTCTCTGTCTCTGTCTTTGCCTCTGTCTCTGTCCCCGTATCTCTCTCTGTCTCTGTTTCTGTCTCGGTCTCTGTCATTGTCTCTGTCTCTGCCTCTGTCTCTGTCTCTGCCTCTGTCTCTGTCTCTGTCTCTGTCTCAGTCTCTGTCTCTGTCTCTGTCCCTGGCTCTGTCTCTGCATCTGTCTCCGTCTCTGTCTCTGTCTCTGTCTCTGTCTCTGTCTCTGTCTCCGTCTCTGTCCCTGGCTCTGTCTCTGTCTCTGTCGCTGTCTCTCCCTCTGTCTCTGTCTCTGTCTCCGTCCCTGTCCCTCTCCCTGTCCCTGTCCCTGTCTCTGTCTCTGTCTCTGTCTCTGTCTCTGTCTCTGTCTCTGTCTCTGACCCTGGCTCTGTCTCTGCCTCTGACTCCGTCTCTGTCTCTGTCTCTGTCTCTGTCACTGTGTCTGTCGCTGTTTCTCCCTCCTTCTCTGTCTCCGTCTCTGTCCCTGGATCTGTCTCTGCCTCTGTCTCCGTCTCTGTCTCTGTCTCGATCTTTGTCTCCGTCTCCGTCTCTGTCTCTGTTTCTGTCTCGGTCTCTGTCTCTGTCTCTGTCTCTGTCTCTGTCCCTGTCACTGCCTCTGTCTCTGTCTCTGTCTCTGTCGCTGTCTCTTCCTCTGTCTCTGTCTCCGTCTCTGTCCCTGGCTCTGTCTCTGCCTCTGTCTCCGTCTCCGTCTGTGTCTCGGTCTTTGTCGCCGTCTCTGTCTCTGCCTCTGTCTCTGTCTCTGTCTCTGTCTCTGTCTCTGTCTCTGTCTCTGTCTCTGTCTCTGTCTCTGTCTCTGTCTTTGTCTCTGCCTCTGTCTCAGTCTCTGCGTCCGTCTCGGTCTTTGTCTCCGTCTCTGTCTCTGTCTCTGTCTCTGTCACTGTCTCCGTCTCTGCCTCTGTCTCTGTCTCTGTCTCTGTCTCTGTCGCTGTCTCTCCCTCTGTCTCTGTCTCTGTCTCCGTCCCTGGCTCTGTCTCTGCCTCTGTCTCCGTCTCTGTCTCTGTCTCTGCCTCTATCTCCGTCTCTGTCTCTGTCTCTGTCTCTGTCTCTGTCTCTGTCTCTGTCTCTGTCTCTGTCTCTGTCTCTGTCTCTGTCCCTGTCACTGCCTCTGTCTCTGTCTCTGTCTCTGTCGCTGTCTCTTCCTCTGTCTCTGTCTCCGTCTCTGTCCCTGGCTCTGTCTCTGCCTCTGTCTCCGTCTCCGTCTGTGTCTCGGTCTTTGTCGCCGTCTCTGTCTCTGCCTCTGTCTCTGTCTCTGCCTCTGTCTCTGTCTCTGTCTCTGTCTCAGTCTCTGTCTCTGTCTCTGTCCCTGGCTCTGTCTCTGCCTCTGTCTCCGTCTCTGTCTCTGTCTGTGTTTCTGTCTCTGTCTCTGTCTCTGTCGCTGTCTCTGTCTCTGTCTCTGTCTCTGTCCCTGTCTCTGTCTCTGTCTCTGTCTCTGTCTCTGTCTCTGTCTCTGTCTCTGTCTCTGTCTTTGTCTCTGCCTCTGTCTCAGTCTCTGCGTCCGTCTCGGTCTTTGTCTCCGTCTCTGTCTCTGTCTCTGTCTCTGTCACTGTCTCCGTCTCTGCCTCTGTCTCTGTCTCTGTCTCTGTCTCTGTCGCTGTCTCTCCCTCTGTCTCTGTCTCTGTCTCCGTCCCTGGCTCTGTCTCTGCCTCTGTCTCCGTCTCTGTCTCTGTCTCTGCCTCTATCTCCGTCTCTGTCTCTGTCTCTGTCTCTGTCTCTGTCTCTGTCTCTGTCTCTGTCTCTGTCTCTGTCTCTGTCTCTGTCTCTGTCTCTGTCTCTGTCTCTGTCTCTGTCTCTGTCCCTGTCACTGCCTCTGTCTCTGTCTCTGTCTCTGTCTCTGTCTCTGTCTGTGTCTCTGCCTCTGTCTCGGTCTTTGTCTCCGTCTCTGTTTCTATCTCTGTCTCTGTCGCTGTCTCTGTCTCTGTCTCTGTCGCTGTCTCTGTCTCTGTCTCTGTCTCTGTCTCTGTCCCTGTCTCTGTCTCTGTCTCTGTCTCTGTCTCTGTCTCTGTCTCTGTCTCTGTCTCTGTCTCTGTGTCTGTCTCTGTCTCTGTCTCTGTCTCTGTCTCTGTCTCTGTCTCTGTCGCTGTCTCTGTCTCTGTCTCTGTCTCTGTCCCTGTCTCTGTCTCTGTCTCTGTCTCTGTCTCTGTCTCTGTCTCTGTCTGTGTCTCTGCCTCTGTCTCGGTCTTTGTCTCCGTCTCCGTCTCTGTCACTGTCTCTGTCTCTGTCTCTGTCCGTGTCTCTGTCTCTGTCTCTGTCTCTGCCGCTGTCTCTTCCTCTGTCTCTGTCTCCGTCTCTGTCCCTGGCTCTGTCTCTGCCTCTGTCTCTGCCTCTGTCTCTGTCCCTGTCCCTCTCCCTGTCCCTGTCGCTGTCTCTGTCTCTGTCTCTGTCTCTGTCCCTGTCTCTGTCTCTGTCTCTGTCTCTGTCTCTGTCTCTGTCTGTGTCTCTGCCTCTGTCTCGGTCTTTGTCTCCGTCTCCGTCTCTGTCACTGTCTCTGTCGCTGTCTCTGTCTCTGTCGCTGTCTCTGTCTCTGTCTCTGTCTCCGTCTCTGTCTCTGTCTCTGTCCGTGTCTCTGTCTCTGTCTCTGTCTCTGTCGCTGTCTCTTCCTCTGTCTCTGTCTCCGTCTCTGTCCCTGGCTCTGTCTCTGCCTCTGTCTCTGTCTCTGCCTCCGTCTCTGTCTCCGTCTGTGTCTCTGTTTCTGTCTCTGGGTCTCTGTCTGTGTGCGTCTGCCTCTGTCTCTTTGTCTCTGTCTCTGCATATCTGCCTCCGTGCCTATGTCTCTATGTCTCTGTCTCTGTCTCTGTCTCTGTCTCTGTGTCTGTCTCTGCCTCTGTCTCTGTCTCTGCCTCCGTCTCTGTCTCCGTCTGTGTCTCTGTTTCTGTCTCTGGGTCTCTGTCTGTGTGCGTCTGCCTCTGTCTCTTTGTCTCTGTCTCTGCATATCTGCCTCCGTGCCTATGTCTCTATGTCTCTGTCTCTGTCTCTGTCTCTGTCTCTGTGTCTGTCTCTGCCTCTGACTCTGTCTCTGTCTCTGTCTCTGTCTCTGTCTCTGTCTCTGTCTCTGTCTCTGTCTCTGTCTCTGTCTCTGTCTCTGTCTCTGTCTCTGTCTCTGCCTCTGTCTCTGCCTCCGTCTCTGTCCCTGGCTCTGTCTCCGCCTCTGTCTCCGTCTCTGTCTCTGTCTCGGTCTTCGTCTCCGTCTCTGTCTCCGCCTCTGCCTCTATCTCCGTCTCTGTCTCCGTCTCTGTCTCTGTCTGTGTCTCTGTCTCTGTCTCTGTCTCTGTCGCTGTCTCTGTCTCTGTCTCTGTCTCTGTCCCTGTCTCTGTCTCTGTCTCTGTCTCTGTCTCTGTCTCTGTCTCCGTCTCTGTCCCTGTCTCTGCCTCTGTCTCTGTCTCTGTCTCTGTCTCTGCCTCTGTCTCTGTCTCTGTCTCTGTCTCTGTCTCTGTCTCTGTCTCTGTCTCTGTCTCTGTCTCTGTCTCTGTCTATGTCTCTGTCTCTGTCTCTGTCTCTGTCTCTGTCTCTGTCTCTGTCGCTGCCTCTGTCTCTGTCCCCGTATCTGTCTCTGTCTCTGTTTCTGTCTCGGTCTCTGTCTTTGTCTCTGTCTCTGCCTCTGTCTCTGTCTCTGCCTCTGTCTCTGTCTCTGTCTCTGTCTCAGTCTCTGTCTCTGTCTCTGTCCCTGGCTCTGTCTCTGCCTCTGTCTCCGTCTCTGTCTCTGTCTGTGTTTCTGTCTCTGTCTCTGTCTCTGTCGCTGTCTCTGTCTCTGTCTCTGTCTCTGTCCCTGTCTCTGTCTCTGTCTCTGTCTCTGTCTCTGTCTCTGTCTCTGTCTCTGTCTCTGTCTTTGTCTCTGCCTCTGTCTCAGTCTCTGCGTCTGTCTCGGTCTTTGTCTCCGTCTCTGTCTCTGTCTCTGTCTCTGTCACTGTCTCCGTCTCTGCCTCTGTCTCTGTCTCTGTCTCTGTCTCTGTCTCTGTCTCTGTCTCTGTCTCTGTCTCTGTCTCTGTCTCTGTCTCTGTCTTTGTCTCTGTCCCTGTCCCTCTCCCTCTGCCTGTCGCTGTCTCTGTCTCTGTCTCTGTCTCTGTCTCCGTCTCTGTCCCTGGCTTTGTCTCTGCCTCTGTCTCCGTCTCTGTCTGTGTCTCGGTCTTTGTCTCCGTCTCTGTCTCTGTCTCTGTCTCTGCCTCTGTCTCCGCCTCTGTCTCTGTCCCTGTCCCTCTCCCTGTCCCTGTCGCTGTCTCTGTCTCTGTCTCTGTCTCTGTCTCTGTCTCTGTCTCTGTCTCTGTCTCTGTCTCAGTCTCTGCCTCTGTCTCTGCCTCTGTCTCTGTCACTGCCTCTGTCTCTGTCTCTGTCTCTGTCTCTGTCGCTGTCTCTTCCTCTGTCTCTGTCTCCGTCTCTGTCCCTGGCTCTGTCTCTGTCTCTGTCTCTGTCTCTGTCTCTGTCGGTGTCTCTTCCTCTGTCTCTGTCTCCGTCTCTGTCCCTGGCTCTGTCTCTGGCTCTGTCTCTGCCTCTGTCTCCGTCTCCGTCTGTGTCTCGGTCTCTGTCTCTGTCTCTGTCTCTGTCTCTGTCACTGCCTCTGTCTCTGTCTCTGTCCCTGTCCCTGCCGCTGTCTCTGTCTCTGTCTCTGTCTCTGTCTCTGTCTCTGTCTCTGTCTCTGTCTCTGTCTCTGTCTCTGTCTCTGTCCCTGTCACTGCCTCTGTCTCTGTCTCTGTCTCTGTCGCTGTCTCTTCCTCTGTCTCTGTCTCCGTCTCTGTCCCTGGCTCTGTCTCTGCCTCTGTCTCCGTCTCCGTCTGTGTCTCGGTCTTTGTCGCCGTCTCTGTCTCTGCCTCTGTCTCTGTCTCTGTCTCTGTCTCTGTCTCTGTCTCTGTCTCTGTCTCTGTCTCTGCCTCTGTCTCTGCCTCTGTCTCTGTCTCTGTCTCTGTCTATGTCTCTGTCACTGTCTCTGTCTCTGTCTCTGCCTCTGTCTCTGCCCTGCCTCTGTCTCCGTCTCTGTCTCTGTCTCTGTATCTGTCTCTGTCTCTGTCTCTGTCTCTGTCTGTGTCTCTGCCTCTGTCTCGGTCTTTGTCTCCGTCTCTGTTTCTATCTCTGTCTCTGTCGCTGTCGCTGTCTCTGTCTCTGTCGCTGTCTCTGTCTCTGTCTCTGTCTCTGTCTCTGTCTCTGTCTCTGTCCCTGTCTCTGTCTCTGTCTCTGTCTCTGTCTCTGTCTCTGTCTCTGTCTCTGTCTCTGTCTCTGTCTCTGTGTCTGTCTCTGTCTCTGTCTCTGTCTCTGTCTCTGTCTCTGTCTCTGTCTCTGTCTCTGTCTCTGTCTCTGTCTCAGTCTCTGTCTCTGTCTCTGTCTCTGTCTCCGTATATGTCTCTGTCTCTGTCTCTGTCTCTGTCTCTGTCTCCGTCTCTGTCTCTGTCTCGGTCTTTGTCTCCGTCTCTGTCTCCGTCTCTGTCTCTGTCTCTGTCTCTGCCTCTGTCTCTGCCTCTGTCTCTGTCCCTGTCCCTCTCCCTGTCCCTGTCGCTGTCTCTGTCTCTGTCTCTGTCTCTGTCCCTGTCTCTGTCTCTGTCTCTGTCTCTGTCTCTGTCTCTGTCTGTGTCTCTGCCTCTGTCTCGGTCTTTGTCTCCGTCTCCGTCTCTGTCACTGTCTCTGTCGCTGTCTCTGTCTCTGTCGCTGTCTCTGTCTCTGTCTCCGTCTCTGTCTCTGTCTCTGTCCGTGTCTCTGTCTCTGTCTCTGTCTCTGTCGCTGTCTCTTCCTCTGTCTCTGTCTCCGTCTCTGTCCCTGGCTCTGTCTCTGCCTCTGTCTCTGTCTCTGTCTCTGCCTCCGTCTCTGTCTCCGTCTGTGTCTCTGTTTCTGTCTCTGGGTCTCTGTCTGTGTGCGTCTGCCTCTGTCTCTTTGTCTCTGTCTCTGCATATCTGCCTCCGTGCCTATGTCTCTATGTCTCTGTCTCTGTCTCTGTCTCTGTCTCTGTGTCTGTCTCTGCCTCTGACTCTGTCTCTGTCTCTGTCTCTGTCTCTGTCTCTGTCTCTGTCTCTGTCTCTGTCTCTGTCTCTGTCTCTGTCTCTGTCTCTGTCTCTGTCTCTGCCTCTGTCTCTGCCTCCGTCTCTGTCCCTGGCTCTGTCTCCGCCTCTGTCTCCGTCTCTGTCTCTGTCTCGGTCTTCGTCTCCGTCTCTGTCTCCGCCTCTGCCTCTATCTCCGTCTCTGTCTCTGTCTCTGTCTCTGTCTCTGTCTCTGTCTCTGTCTCTGTCTCTATCTCTGTCTCTGTCTCTGTCTCTGTCTCTGTCACTGCCTCTGTCTCTGTCTCTGTCTCTGTCGCTGTCTCTTCCTCTGTCTCTGTCTCCGTCTCTGTCCCTGGCTCTGTCTCTGCCTCTGTCTCTGTCTCTGCCTCCGTCTCTGTCTCCGTCTGTGTCTCTGTTTCTGTCTCTTTGTCTCTGTCTCTGCATATCTGCCTCCGTGCCTATGTCTCTATGTCTCTGTCTCTGTCTCTGTCTCTGTCTCTGTCTCAGTCTCTGTCTCTGTGTCTGTCTCTGCCTCTGACTCTGTCTCTGTCTCTGTCTCTGTCTCTGTCTCTGTCTCTGTCTCTGCCTCTGTCTCTGCCTCCGTCTCTGTCCCTGGCTCTGTCTCCGCCTCTGTCTCCGTCTCTGTCTCTGTCTCGGTCTTCGTCTCCGTCTCTGTCTCCGCCTCTGCCTCTATCTCCGTCTCTACTCTGTCTCTGTCTCTGTCTCTGTCTCGGTCTCTGTCCCTGGCTCTGTCTCTGCCTCTGTCTCCGTCTCTGTCTCTGTCTCGGTCTTTGTCTCCGTCTCTGTCTCCGTCTCTGTCTCTGTCTCTGCCTCTGTCTCTATCTCCGTCTCTGCCTCTGTCTCTGTCTGTGTCTTTGTCTCCGTCTCTGTCTCTGTCTCTGTCTCTGTCACTGTCTCCGTCTCTGCCTCTGTCTCTGTCTCTGTCTCTGTCTCTGTCTCTGTCTCTGTCTCAGTCTCTGTCTCTGTCTCTGTCGCTGTCTCTGCCTCTGTCTCTGTCTCTGTCTCTGTCTCTGTCCCTGTCACTGCCTCTGTCTCTGTCTCTGTCTCTGTCGCTGTCTCTTCCTCTGTCTCTGTCTCCGTCTCTGTCCCTGGCTCTGTCTCTGCCTCTGTCTCCGTCTCCGTCTGTGTCTCGGTCTTTGTCGCCGTCTCTGTCTCTGCCTCTGTCTCTGTCTCCGTCTCTGTCTCTGTCTCTGTCTCTGTCTCTGCCTCTGTCTCTGCCTCTGTCTCTGTTTCTGTCTCTGTCTATGTCTCTGTCACTGTCTCTGTCTCTGTCTCTGCCTCTGTCTCTGCCCTGCCTCTGTCTCTGTCTCTGTCTCTGTATCTGTCTCTGTCTCTGTCTCTGTCTCTGTCTCTGTCTGTGTCTCTGCCTCTGTCTCGGTCTTTGTCTCCGTCTCTGTTTCTATCTCTGTCTCTGTCGCTGTCTCTGTCTCTGTCGCTGTCTCTGTCTCTGTCTCTGTCTCTGTCTCCGTCCCTGTCTCTGTCTCTGTCTCTGTCTCTGTCTCTGTCTCTGTCTCTGTCTCTGTCTCTGTGTCTGTCTCTGTCTCTGTCTCTGTCTCTGTCTCTGTCTCTGTCTCTGTCTCAGTCTCTGTCTCTGTCTCTGTCTCTGTCTCTGTCTCTGTCTCTGTCTCCGTCTCTGTCTCTGTCTCGGTCTTTGTCTCCGTCTCTGTCTCCGTCTCTGTCTCTGTCTCTGTCTCTGCCTCTGTCTCTGCCTCTGTCTCTGTCCCTGTCCCTCTCCCTGTCCCTGTCGCTGTCTCTGTCTCTGTCTCTGTCTCTGTCCCTGTCTCTGTCTCTGTTTCTGTCTCTGTCTCTGTCTGTGTCTCTGCCTCTGTCTCGGTCTTTGTCTCCGTCTCCGTCTCTGTCACTGTCTCTGTCGCTGTCTCTGTCTCTGTCGCTGTCTCTGTCTCTGTCTCTGTCTCTGTCTCTGTCTCTGTCTCTGTCTCTGTCCGTGTCTCTGTCTCTGTCTCTGTCTCTGTCTCTGTCGCTGTCTCTTCCTCTGTCTCTGTCTCCGTCTCTGTCCCTGGCTCTGTCTCTGCCTCTGTCTCTGTCTCTGCCTCCGTCGCTGTCTCCGTCTGTGTCTCTGTTTCTGTCTCTGGGTCTCTGTCTGTGTGTGTCTGCCTCTGTCTCTTTGTCTCTGTCTCTGCATATCTGCCTCCGTGCCTATGTCTCTATGTCTCTGTCTCTGTCTCTGTCTCTGTCTCAGTCTCTGTCTCTGTGTCTGTCTCTGCCTCTGACTCCGTCTCTGTCTCTGTCTCTGTCTCTGTCTCTGTCTCTGTCTCTGTCTCTGTCTCTGTCTCTGTCGCTGTCTCTCCCTCTGTCTCAGTCTCTGTCTCCGTCCCTGTCCCTCTCCCTGTCCCTGTCCCTGTCTCTGTCTCCGTCTCTGTCTCTGTCTCTGTCTCTGTCTCTGTCTCTGTCTCTGACCCTGGCTCTGTCTCTGCCTCTGACTCCGTCTCTGTCCCTGTCTCGGTCTTTGTCTCCGTCTCTGACTCCGTCTCTGTCTCTGTCTCTGCCTCTGTCTCTATCTCCGTCTCTGCCTCTGTCTCTGTCTGTGTCTCTGTCTCTGTCTCTGTCTCTGTCTCTGTCTCTGTCTCTGTCTCTGTCTCTGTCTCTGTCGCTGTCTCTGCCTCTGTCTCTGTCTCTGTGTCTGTCGCTGTCTCTCCCTCCTTCTCTGTCTCCGTCTCTGTCCCCGGATCTGTCTCTGCCTCTGTCTCCGTCTCTGTCTCTGTCTCGATCTTTGTCTCCGTATCCGTCTCTGTCTCTGTCTCTGTCTCCGTCTCTGTCTCTGTCTCTGTCTTTGCCTCTGTCTCTGTCCCCGTATCTGTCTCTGTCTCTGTTTCTGTCTCGGTCTCTGTCTTTGTCTCTGTCTCTGCCTCTGTCTCTGTCTCTGCCTCTGTCTCTGTCTCTGTCTCTGTCTCAGTCTCTGTCTCTGTCTCTGTCCCTGTCCCTCTCCCTGTCCCTGTCGCTGTCTCTGTCTCTGTCTCTGTCTCTGTCTCTGTCGCTGTCTCTCCATCTGTCTCTGTCTCTGTTTCCGTCCCTGTCCCTCTCCCTGTCCCTGTCCCTGTCTCTGTCTCTGTCTCTGTCTCTGTCTCTGTCTCTGTCTCTGTCTCTGACCCTGGCTCTGTCTCTGCCTCTGACTCCGTCTCTGTCTCTGTGTCGGTCTTTGTCTCCGTCTCTGACTCCGTCTCTGTCTCTGTCTCTGCCTCTGTCTCTATCTCCGTCTCTGCCTCTGTCTCTGTCTGTGTCTCTGTCTCTGTCTCTGTCTCTGTCTCTCTCTCTGTCTCAGTCTCTGTCTCTGTCTCTGTCGCTGTCTCTGCCTCTGTCTCTGTCTCTGTGTCTGTCGCTGTCTCTCCCTCCTTCTCTGTCTCCGTCTCTGTCCCTGGATCTGTCTCTGCCTCTGTCTCCGTCTCTGTCTCTGTCTCGATCTTTGTCTCCGTCTCCGTCTCTGTCTCTGTTTGTCTCGGTCTCTGTCTCTGTCTCTGTCTTTGCCTCTGTCTCTGTCCCCGTATCTCTCTCTGTCTCTGTCTCTGCCTCTGTCTCTGCCTCTGTCTCTGTTCCTGTCCCTCTCCCTGTCCCTGTCGCTGTCTCTGTCTCTGTCTCTGTCTCTGTCTCTGTCTCTGTCCCTGTCTCTGTCTCTGTCTCTGTCTCTGTCTCTGCCTCTGTCTCTGCCTCTGTCTCTGTCCCTGTCCCTCTCCCTGTCCCTGTCGCTGTCTCTGTCTCTGTCTCTGTCTCTGTCTCTGTCGCTGTCTCTCCCTCTGTCTCTGTCTCTGTCTCCGTCCCTGTCCCTCTCCCTGTCCCTGTCCCTGTCTCTGTCTCTGTCTCTGTCTCTGTCTCTGTCTCTGTCTCTGTCTCTGTCTCTGTCTCTGACCCTGGCTCTGTCTCTGCATCTGACTCCGTCTCTGTCTCTGTCTCGGTCTTTGTCTCCGTCTCTGACTCCGTCTCTGTCTCTGTCTCTGCCTCTGTCTCTATCTCCATCTCTGCCTCTGTCTCTGTCTGTGTTTCTGTCTCTGTCTCTGTCTCTGTCTCTGTCGCTGTCTCTGCCTCTGTCTCTGTCTCTGTGTCTGTCGCTGTCTCTCCCTCCTTCTCTGTCTCCGTCTCTGTCCCCGGATCTGTCTCTGCCTCTGTCTCCGTCTCTGTCTCTGTCTCGATCTTTGTCTCCTTATCCGTCTCTGTCTCTGTCTCTGTCTCCGTCTCTGTCTCTGTCTCTGTCTTTGCCTCTGTCTCTGTCCCCGTATCTGTCTCTGTCTCTGTTTCTGTCTCGGTCTCTGTCTCGGTCTCTGTCTTTGTCTCTGTCTCTGCCTCTGTCTCTGTCTCTGCCTCTGTCTCTGTCTCTGTCTCTGTCTCAGTCTCTGTCTCTGTCTCTGTCCCTGTCCCTCTCCCTGTCCCTGTCGCTGTCTCTGTCTCTGTCTCTGTCTCTGTCTCTGTCGCTGTCTCTCCATCTGTCTCTGTCTCTGTCTCCGTCCCTGTCCCTCTCCCTGTCCCTGTCCCTGTCTCTGTCTCTGTCTCTGTCTCTGTCTCTGTCTCTGTCTCTGTCTCTGACCCTGGCTCTGTCTCTGCCTCTGACTCCGTCTCTGTCTCTGTCTCGGTCTTTGTCTCCGTCTCTGACTCCGTCTCTGTCTCTGTCTCTGCCTCTGTCTCTGCCTCTGTCTCTGTTCCTGTCCCTCTCCCTGTCCCTGTCGCTGTCTCTGTCTCTGTCTCTGTCCCTGTCTCTGTCTCTGTCCCTGTCTCTGTCTCTGTCTCTGTCTCTGCCTCTGTCTCTGCCTCTGTCTCTGTCCCTGTCCCTCTCCCTGTCCCTGTCGCTGTCTCTGTCTCTGTCTCTGTCTCTGTCTCTGTCGCTGTCTCTCCCTCTGTCTCTGTCTCTGTCTCCGTCCCTGTCCCTCTCCCTGTCCCTGTCCCTGTCTCTGTCTCTGTCTCTGTCTCTGTCTCTGTCTCTGTCTCTGTCTCTGACCCTGGCTCTGTCTCTGCATCTGACTCCGTCTCTGTCTCTGTCTCGGTCTTTGTCTCCGTCTCTGACTCCGTCTCTGTCTCTGTCTCGGTCTTTGTCTCCGTCTCTGACTCCGTCTCTGTCTCTGTCTCTGCCTCTGTCTCTATCTCCATCTCTGCCTCTGTCTCTGTCTGTGTTTCTGTCTCTGTCGCTGTCTCCGTCTCTGTCTCTGTCTCTGTCTCTGTCGCTGTCTCTGCCTCTGTCTCTGTCTCTGTGTCTGTCGCTGTCTCTCCCTCCTTCTCTGTTTCCGTCTCTGTCCCCGGATCTGTCTCTGCCTCTGTCTCCGTCTCTGTCTCTGTCTCGATCTTTGTCTCCGTATCCGTCTCTGTCTCTGTCTCTGTCTCCGTCTCTGTCTCTCTCTGTCTTTGCCTCTGTCTCTGTCCCCGTATCTGTTTCTGTCTCGGTCTCTGTCTCGGTCTCTGTCTTTGTCTCTGTCTCTGCCTCTGTCTCTGTCTCTGCCTCTGTCTCTGTCTCTGTCTCTGTCTCAGTCTCTGTCTCTGTCTCTGTCCCTGTCCCTCTCCCTGTCCCTGTCGCTGTCTCTGTCTCTGTCTCTGTCTCTGTCTCTGTCGCTGTCTCTCCATCTGTCTCTGTCTCTGTCTCCGTCCCTGTCCCTCTCCCTGTCCCTGTCCCTGTCTCTGTCTCTGTCTCTGTCTCTGTCTCTGTCTCTGTCTCTGTCTCTGACCCTGGCTCTGTCTCTGCCTCTGACTCCGTCTCTGTCTCTGTCTCGGTCTTTGTCTCCGTCTCTGACTCCGTCTCTGTCTCTGTCGCTGCCTCTGTCTCTATCTCCGTCTCTGCCTCTGTCTCTGTCTGTGTCTCTGTCTCTGTCTCTGTCTCTGTCTCTGTCTCTGTCTCTGTCTCTGTCTCTGTCTCTGTCGCTGTCTCTGCCTCTGTCTCTGTCTCTGTGTCTGTCGCTGTCTCTCCCTCCTTCTCTGTCTCCGTCTCTGTCCCCGGATCTGTCTCTGCCTCTGTCTCCGTCTCTGTCTCTGTCTCGATCTTTGTCTCCGTATCCGTCTCTGTCTCTGTCTCTGTCTCCGTCTCTGTCTCTGTCTCTGTCTTTGCCTCTGTCTCTGTCCCCGTATCTGTCTCTGTCTCTGTTTCTGTCTCGGTCTCTGTCTTTGTCTCTGTCTCTGCCTCTGTCTCTGTCTCTGCCTCTGTCTCTGTCTCTGTCTCTGTCTCAGTCTCTGTCTCTGTCTCTGTCCCTGGCTCTGTCTCTGCCTCTGTCTCCGTCTCTGTCTCTGTCTGTGTCTCTGTCTCTGTCTCTGTCTCTGTCGCTGTCTCTGTCTCTGTCTCTGTCTCTGTCCCTGTCTCTGTCTCTGTCTCTGTCTCTGTCTCTGTCTCTGTCTCTGTCTCTGCCTTTGTCTCTGCCTCTGTCTCAGTCTCTGCGTCTGTCTCGGTCTTTGTCTCCGTCTCTGTCTCTGTCTCTGTCTCTGTCACTGTCTCCGTCTCTGCCTCTGTCTCTGTCTCTGTCTCTGTCTCTGTCTCTGTCTCTGTCTCCGTCTCTGTCTCTGTCTCTGTCTCTGTCTCTGTCTTTGTCTCTGTCCCTGTCCCTCTCCCTGTGCCTGTCGCTGTCTCTGTCTCTGTCTCTGTCTCTGTCTCCGTCTCTGTCCCTGGCTTTGTCTCTGCCTCTGTCTCCGTCTCTGTCTGTGTCTCGGTCTTTGTCTCCGTCTCTGTCTCTGTCTCTGTCTCTGCCTCTGTCTCTGCCTCTGTCTCTGTCCCTGTCCCTCTCCCTGTCCCTGTCGCTGTCTCTGTCTCTGTCTCTGTCTCTGTCTCTGTCTCTGTCTCTGTCTCTGTCTCTGTCTCTGTCTCTGTCTCTGTCTCTGCCTCTGTCTCTGCCTCTGTCTCTGTCACTGCCTCTGTCTCTGTCTCTGTCTCTGTCTCTGTCGCTGTCTCTTCTTCTGTCTCTGTCTCCGTCTCTGTCCCTGGCTCTGTCTCTGCCTCTATCTCCGTCTCTGTCTCTGTCTCTGTCTCTGTCTCTGTCTCTGTCTCTGTCTCTGTCTCTGTCTCTGTCTCTGTCTCTGTCTCTGTCTCTGTCTCTGTCCCTGTCACTGCCTCTGTCTCTGTCTCTGTCTCTGTCTCTGTCGCTGTCTGTTCCTCTGCCTCTGTCTCCGTCTCTGTCCCTGGCTCTGTCTCTGCCTCTGTCTCCGTCTCCGTCTGTGTCTCGGTCTTTGTCGCCGTCTCTGTCTCTGCCTCTGTCTCTGTCTCTGTCTCTGTCTCTGTGTCTGTCTCTGTCTCAGCCTCTGTCTCTGCCTCTGCCTCTATCTCCGTCTCTGTCTCTGTCTCTGTCTCTGTCTCTGTCTCTGTCTCTGTCTCTGTCTCTGTCTCTGTCTCTGTCTCTGTCTCTGTCTCTGTCTCTGTCCCTGTCACTGCCTCTGTCTCTGTCTCTGTCTCTGTCTCTGTCGCTGTCTGTTCCTCTGTCTCTGTCTCCGTCTCTGTCCCTGGCTCTGTCTCTGCCTCTGTCTCCGTCTCCGTCTGTGTCTCGGTCTTTGTCGCCGTCTCTGTCTCTGCCTCTGTCTCTGTCTCTGTCTCTGTCTCTGTGTCTGTCTCTGTCTCAGCCTCTGTCTCTGCCTCTGTCTCTGTCTCTGTCTCTGTCTATGTCTCTGTCACTGTCTCTGTCTCTGTCTCTGCCTCTGTCTCTGCCCTGCCTCTGTCTCCGTCTCTGTCTCTGTCTCTGTCTCTGTCTCTGTCTCTGTCTCTGTCTCTGTCTCTGTCTCTGTCTCTGTCTCTGTCTGTGTCTCTGCCTCTGTCTCGGTCTTTGTCTCCGTCTCTGTTTCTATCTCTGTCTCTGTCGCTGTCTCTGCCTCTGTCTCTGTCTCTGTCTCTGCCTCTGTCTCTGTCTCTGTCTCTGTCTCAGTCTCTGTCTCTGTCTCTGTCCCTGGCTCTGTCTCTGCCTCTGTCTCCGTCTCTGTCTCTGTCTGTGTCTCTGTCTCTGTCTCTGTCTCTGTCGCTGTCTCTGTCTCTGTCTCTGTCTCTGTCCCTGTCTCTGTCTCTGTCTCTGTCTCTGTCTCCGTCTCTGTCCCTGGCTTTGTCTCTGCCTCTGTCTCCGTCTCTGTCTGTGTCTCGGTCTTTGTCTCCGTCTCTGTCTCTGTCTCTGTCTCTGCCTCTGTCTCTGCCTCTGTCTCTGTCCCTGTCCCTCTCCCTGTCCCTGTCGCTGTCTCTGTCTCTGTCTCTGTCTCTGTCTCTGTCTCTGTCTCTGTCTCTGTCTCTGTCTCTGTCTCTGTCTCTGTCTCTGCCTCTGTCTCTGCCTCTGTCTCTGTCACTGTCTCTTCCTCTGTCTCTGTCTCCGTCTCTGTCCCTGGCTCTGTCTCTGCCTCTATCTCCGTCTCTGTCTCTGTCTCTGTCTCTGTCTCTGTCTCTGTCTCTGTCTCTGTCTCTGTCTCTGTCTCTGTCTCTGTCTCTGTCTCTGTCTCTGTCCCTGTCACTGCCTCTGTCTCTGTCTCTGTCTCTGTCTCTGTCGCTGTCTGTTCCTCTGTCTCTGTCTCCGTCTCTGTCCCTGGCTCTGTCTCTGCCTCTGTCTCCGTCTCCGTCTGTGTCTCGGTCTTTGTCGCCGTCTCTGTCTCTGCCTCTGTCTCTGCCTCTGTCTCTGTCCCTGTCCCTCTCCCTGTCCCTGTCGCTGTCTCTGTCTCCGTCTCTGTCTCTGTCCCTGTCTCTGCCTCTGTCTCGGTCTTTGTCTCCGTCTCCGTCTCTGTCACTGTCTCTGTCGCTGTCTCTGTCTCTGTCGCTGTCTCTGTCTCTGTCTCTGTCTCTGTCTCTGTCTCTGTCCGTGTCTCTGTCTCTGTCTCTGTCTCTGTCGCTGTCTCTTCCTCTGTCTCTGTCTCCGTCTCTGTCCCTGGCTCTGTCTCTGCCTCTGTCTCTGTCTCTGCCTCCGTCTCTGTCTCCGTCTGTGTCTCTGTTTCTGTCTCTGGGTCTCTGTCTGTGTGCGTCTGCCTCTGTCTCTTTGTCTCTGTCTCTGCATATCTGCCTCCGTGCCTATGTCTCTATGTCTCTGTCTCTGTCTCTGTCTCTGTCTCAGTCTCTGTTCTTGTCTCTGTCTCTGTCTCTGTCTCTGTCATTGCCTCTGTCTCTGTCTCTGTCTCTGTCGCTGTCTCTTCCTCTGTCTCTGTCTCCGTCTCTGTCCCTGGCTCTGTCTCTGCCTCTGTCTCTGTCTCTGCCTCCGTCTCTGTCTCCGTCTGTGTCTCTGTTTCTGCCTCTGTCTCTATCTCCGTCTCTGCCTCTGTCTCTGTCTCTGTCTCTGTCTCTGCCTCTGTCTCTGCCTCCGTCTCTGTCCCTGGCTCTGTCTCCGCCTCTGTCTCCGTCTCTGTCTCTGTCTCGGTCTTCGTCTCCGTCTCTGTCTCCGCCTCTGCCTCTATCTCCGTCTCTGTCTCTGTCTCTGTCTCGGTCTCTGTCCCTGGCTCTGTCTCTGCCTCTGTCTCCGTCTCTGTCTCTGTCTCGGTCTTTGTCTCCGTCTCTGTCTCCGTCTCTGTCTCTGTCTCTGCCTCTGTCTCTATCTCCGTCTCTGCCTCTGTCTCTGTCTGTGTCTCTGTCTCTGCCTCAGTCTCTGTCTCTGTCTCTGTCCCTGGCTCTGTCTCCGCCTCTGTCTCCGTCTCTGTCTCTGTCTCGGTCTTCGTCTCCGTCTCTGTCTCCGCCTCTGCCTCTATCTCCGTCTCTGTCTCTGTCTCTGTCTCGGTCTCTGTCCCTGGCTCTGTCTCTGTCTCTGTCTCTGTCTCTGTCTCTGTCTCTGTCTCTGTCTCTGTCTCTGTCTCTGTCTCTGTCTCTGTTTCTGTCTCTGTCTCTGTCCCTGTCTCTGTCTCTGTCTCTGTCTCTGCCTCTGCCTCTGTCTCTGTCTCTGTCTCTGTCTCTGTCTCTGTCTCTGTCTCTGTCCCTGTCTCTGTCTCTGTCTCTGTCTCTGCCTCTGTCTCTGCCTCTGTCTCTGTCCCTGTCCCTCTACCTGTCCCTGTCGCTGTCTCTGTCTCTGTCTCTGTCTCTGTCTCTGTCGCTGTCTCTCCCTCTGTCTCTGTCTCTGTCTCCGTCCCTGTCCCTCTCCCTGTCCCTGTCCCTGTCTCTGTCTCTGTCTCTGTCTCTGTCTCTGTCTCTGTCTCTGTCTCTGTCTCTGTCCCTGTCACTGCCTCTGTCTCTGTCTCTGTCTCTGTCTCTGTCGCTGTCTGTTCCTCTGTCTCTGTCTCCGTCTCTGTCCCTGGCTCTGTCTCTGCCTCTGTCTCCGTCTCCGTCTGTGTCTCGGTCTTTGTCGCCGGCTCTGTCTCTGCCTCTGTCTCTGTCTCTGTCTCTGTCTCTGTGTCTGTCTCTGTCTCAGCCTCTGTCTCTGCCTCTGTCTCTGTCTCTGTCTCTGTCTATGTCTCTGTCACTGTCTCTGTCTCTGTCTCTGCCTCTGTCTCTGCCCTGCCTCTGTCTCCGTCTCTGTCTCTGTCTCTGTCTCTGTCTCTGTCTCTGTCTCTGTCTCTGTCTCTGTCTCTGTCTCTGTCTCTGTCTCTGTCTGTGTCTCTGCCTCTGTCTCGGTCTTTGTCTCCGTCTCTGTTTCTATCTCTGTCTCTGTCGCTGTCTCTGTCTCTGTCGCTGTCTCTGTCTCTGTCTCTGCCTCTGTCTCTGCCTCTGTCTCTGTCCCTGTCCCTCTCCCTGTCCCTGTCGCTGTCTCTGTCTCCGTCTCTGTCTCTGTCCCTGTCTCTGCCTCTGTCTCTGTCTCTGTCTCTGTCTGTGTCTCTGCCTCTGTCTCGGTCTTTGTCTCCGTCTCCGTCTCTGTCACTGTCTCTGTCGCTGTCTCTGTCTCTGTCGCTGTCTCTGTCTCTGTCTCTGTCTCTGTCTCTGTCTCTGTCTCTGTCCGTGTCTCTGTCTCTGTCTCTGTCTCTGTCGCTGTCTCTTCCTCTGTCTCTGTCTCCGTCTCTGTCCCTGGCTCTGTCTCTGCCTCTGTCTCTGTCTCTGCCTCCGTCTCTGTCTCCGTCTGTGTCTCTGTTTCTGTCTCTGGGTCTCTGTCTGTGTCTCTGTCTCTGTCTCAGTCTCTGTCTCTGTCTCTGTCTCTGTCTCTGTCTATGTCACTGCCTCTGTCTCTGTCTCTGTCTCTGTCGCTGTCTCTTCCTCTGTCTCTGTCTCCGTCTCTGTCCCTGGCTCTGTCTCTGCCTCTGTCTCTGTCTCTGCCTCCGTCTCTGTCTCCGTCTGTGTCTCTGTTTCTGCCTCTGTCTCTATCTCCGTCTCTGCCTCTGTCTCTGTCTCTGTCTCTGTCTCTGCCTCTGTCTCTGCCTCCGTCTCTGTCCCTGGCTCTGTCTCCGCCTCTGTCTCCGTCTCTGTCTCTGTCTCGGTCTTCGTCTCCGTCTCTGTCTCCGCCTCTGCCTCTATCTCCGTCTCTGTCTCTGTCTCTGTCTCGGTCTCTGTCCCTGGCTCTGTCTCTGCCTCTGTCTCCGTCTCTGTCTCTGTCTCGGTCTTTGTCTCCGTCTCTGTCTCCGTCTCTGTCTCTGTCTCTGCCTCTGTCTCTATCTCCGTCTCTGCCTCTGTCTCTGTCTGTGTCTCTGTCTTTGCCTCAGTCTCTGTCTCTGTCTCTGTCCCTGGCTCTGTCTCCGCCTCTGTCTCCGTCTCTGTCTCTGTCTCGGTCTTCGTCTCCGTCTCTGTCTCCGCCTCTGCCTCTATCTCCGTCTCTGTCTCTGTCTCTGTCTCGGTCTCTGTCCCTGGCTCTGTCTCTGTCTCTGTCTCTGTCTCTGTCTCTGTCTCTGTCTCTGTCTCTGTCTCTGTTTCTGTCTCTGTCCCTGTCCCTGTCTCTGTCTCTGTCTCTGTCTCTGCCTCTGCCTCTGTCTCTGTCTCTGTCTCTGTCTCTGTCTCTGTCTCTGTCTCTGTCTCTGTCTCTGTCTCTATCTCTGTCTCTGTCTCTGTCTCTGTCTCTGTCTCTGTCTCTGTATCTGTCTATGTCTCTGTCTCTGTCTCTGTCTCTGTCTCTGTCGCTGCCTCTGTCTCAGTCTCTGCGTCTGTCTCGGTCTTTGTCTCCGTCTCTGTCTCTGTCTCTGTCTCTGTCACTGTCTCCGTCTCTGCCTCTGTCTCTGTCTCTGTCTCTGTCTCTGTCTCTGTCTCTGTCTCTGTCGCTGTCTCTGCCTCTGTCTCTGTCACTGTGTCTGTCGCTGTTTCTCCCTCCTTCTCTGTCTCCGTCTCTGTCCCTGGATCTGTCTCTGCCTCTGTCTCCGTCTCTGTCTCTGTCTCGATCTTTGTCTCCGTCTCCGTCTCTGTCTCTGTTTCTGTCTCGGCCTCTGTCTCTGTCTCTGTCTCCGTCTCTGTCTGTGTCTCGGTCTTTGTCTCCGTCTCTGTCTCTGTCTCTGTCTCTGCCTCTGTCTCTGCCTCTGTCTCTGTCTCTGTCTCTGTCTCTGTCTCTGTCTCTGTCTCTGTCTCTGTCTCTGTCTCTGTCTCTGTCCCTGTCTCTATCTCTGTCTCTGTCTCTGTCTCTGTCTCTGTTTCTGTCTCTGTCCCTGTCCCTGTCACTGTCTCCGTCTCTGCCTCTGTCTCTGTCTCTGTCTCTGTCTCTGTCTCTGTCTCTGTCTCTGTCTCAGTCTCTGTCTCTGTCTCTGTCGCTGTCTCTGGCTCTGTCTCTGTCTCTGTGTCTGTCGCTGTCTCTCCCTCCTTCTCTGTCTCCGTCTCTGTCCCTGGATCTGTCTCTGCCTCTGTCTCCGTCTCTGTCTCTGTCTCGATCTTTGTCTCCGTCTCCGTCTCTGTCTCTGTTTGTCTCGGTCTCTGTCTCTGTCTCTGTCTTTGCCTCTGTCTCTGTCCCCGTATCTCTCTCTGTCTCTGTCTCTGCCTCTGTCTCTGCCTCTGTCTCTGTCCCTGTCCCTCTCCCTGTCCCTGTCGCTGTCTCTGTCTCTGTCTCTGTCTCTGTCTCTGTCTCTGTCCCTGTCTCTGTCTCTGTCTCTGTCTCTGCCTCTGTCTCTGCCTCTGTCTCTGTCCCTGTCCCTCTACCTGTCCCTGTCGCTGTCTCTGTCTCTGTCTCTGTCTCTGTCTCTGTCGCTGTCTCTCCCTCTGTCTCTGTCTCTGTCTCCGTCCCTGTCCCTCTCCCTGTCCCTGTCCCTGTCTCTGTCTCTGTCTCTGTCTCTGTCTCTGTCTCTGCCTCTGTCTCTATCTCCGTCTCTGCCTCTGACTCTGTCTGTGTCTCTGTCTCTGTCTCTGTCTCTGTCTCTGTCTCTGTCTCAGTCTCTGTCTCTGTCTCTGTCGCTGTCTCTGCCTCTGTCTCTGTCTCTGTGTCTGTCGCTGTCTCTCCCTCCTTCTCTGTCTCCGTCTCTGTCCCTGGATCTGTCTCTGCCTCTGTCTCCGTCTCTGTCTCTGTCTCGATCTTTGTCTCCGTCTCCGTCTCTGTCTCTGTTTGTCTCGGTCTCTGTCTCTGTCTCTGTCTTTGCCTCTGTCTCTGTCCCCGTATCTCTCTCTGTCTCTGTCTCTGCCTCTGTCTCTGCCTCTGTCTCTGTCCCTGTCCCTCTCCCTGTCCCTGTCGCTGTCTCTGTCTCTGTCTCTGTCTCTGTCTCTGTCTCTGTCCCTGTCTCTGTCTCTGTCTCTGTCTCTGCCTCTGTCTCTGCCTCTGTCTCTGTCCCTGTCCCTCTCCCTGTCCCTGTCGCTGTCTCTGTCTCTGTCTCTGTCTCTGTCTCTGTCTCTGTCGCTGTCTCTCCCTCTGTCTCTGTCTCTGTCTCCGTCCCTGTCCCTCTCCCTGTCCCTGTCCCTGTCTCTGTCTCTGTCTCTGTCTCTGTCTCTGTCTCTGTCTCTGTCTCTGACCCTGGCTCTGTCTCTGCCTCTGACTCCGTCTCTGTCTCTGTCTCGGTCTTTGTCTCCGTCTCTGACTCCGTCTCTGTCTCTGTCTCTGCCTCTGTCTCTATCTCCGTCTCTGCCTCTGTCTCTGTCTGTGTCTCTGTCTCTGTCTCTGTCTCTGTCTCTGTCTCTGTCTCTGTCTCTGTCTCTGTCTCTGTCTCTGTCGCTGTCTCTGCCTCTGTCTCTGTCTCTGTGTCTGTCGCTGTCTCTCCCTCCTTCTCTGTCTCCGTCTCTGTCCCCGGATCTGTCTCTGCCTCTGTCTCCGTCTCTGTCTCTGTCTCGATCTTTGTCTCCGTATCCGTCTCTGTCTCTGTCTCTGTCTCCGTCTCTGTCTCTGTCTCTGTCTTTGCCTCTGTCTCTGTCCCCGTATCTGTCTCTGTCTCTGTTTCTGTCTCGGTCTCTGTCTCGGTCTCTGTCTTTGTCTCTGTCTCTGCCTCTGTCTCTGTCTCTGCCTCTGTCTCTGTCTCTGTCTCTGTCTCAGTCTCTGTCTCTGTCTCTGTCCCTGTCCCTCTCCCTGACCCTCTCGCTGTCTCTGTCTCTGTCTCTGTCTCTGTCTCTGTCGCTGTCTCTCCATCTGTCTCTGTCTCTGTCTCCGTCCCTGTCCCTCTCCCTGTCCCTGTCCCTGTCTCTGTCTCTGTCTCTGTCTCTGTCTCTGTCTCTGTCTCTGTCTCTGTCTCTGTCTCTGTCGCTGTCTCTCCATCTGTCTCTGTCTCTGTCTCCGTCCCTGTCCCTCTCCCTGTCCCTGTCCCTGTCTCTGTCTCTGTCGCTGTCTCTGTCTCTGTCTCTGTCTCTGTCTCTGTCTCTGTCTCAGTCTCTGTCTCTGTGTCTGTATCTGCCTCTGACTCCGTCTCTGTCTCTGTCTCTGTCTCTGTCTCTGTCTCTGTCTCTGTCTCTGTCTCTGTCTCTGTCTCTGCCTCTGTCTCTGCCTCCGTCTCTGTCCCTGGCTCTGTCTCCGCCTCTGTCTCCGTCTCTGTCTCTGTCTCGGTCTTCGTCTCCGTCTCTGTCTCCGCCTCTGCCTCTATCTCCGTCTCTGTCTCTGTCTCTGTCTCTGTCTCTGTCTCGGTCTCTGTCCCTGGCTCTGTCTCTGCCTCTGTCTCCGTCTCTGTCTCTGTCTCGGTCTTTGTCTCCGTCTCTGTCTCCGTCTCTGTCTCTGTCTCTGCCTCTGTCTCTATCTCCGTCTCTGCCTCTGTCTCTGTCTGTGTCTCTGTCTCTGTCTCTGTCTCTGTCTCTGCCTCTGTCTCAGTCTCTGCGTCTGTCTCGGTCTTTGTCTCCGTCTCTGTCTCTGTCTCTGTCTCTGTCACTGTCTCCGTCTCTGCCTCTGTCTCTGTCTCTGTCTCTGTCTCTGTCTCTGTCTGTGTCTCTGTCGCTGTCTCTGCCTCTGTCTCTGTCACTGTGTCTGTCGCTGTTTCTCCCACCTTCTCTGTCTCCGTCTCTGTCCCTGGATCTGTCTCTGCCTCTGTCTCCGTCTCTGTCTCTGTCTCGATCTTTGTCTCCGACTCCGTCTCTGTCTCTGTTTCTGTCTCGGTCTCTGTCTCTGTCTCTGTCTTTGCCTCTGTCTCTGTCCCCGTATCTCTCTCTGTCTCTGCTTCTGTCTCGGTCTCTGTCTTTGTCTCTGTCTCTGTCTCTGTCTCTGTCTCTGTCTCTGTCTCTGTCTCAGTCTCTGTCTCTGTCTCTGTCCCTGGCTCTGTCTCTGCCTCTGTCTCCGTCTCTGTCTGTGTCTCGGTCTTTGTCTCCGTCTCTGTCTCTGTCTCTGTCTCTGCCTCTGTCTCTGCCTCTGTCTCTGTCTCTGTCTCTGTCTCTGTCTCTGTCTCTGTCTCTGTCTCTGTCTCTGTCTCTGTCTCTGTCTCTGTCTCTGTCCCTGTCTCTATCTCTGTCTCGGTCTTTGTCTCCGTCTCTGTCTCTGTCTCTGTCTCTGTCACTGTCTCCGTCTCTGCCTCTGTCTCTGTCTCTGTCTCTGTCTCTGTCTCTGTCTCTGTCTCTGTCGCTGTCTCTGCCTCTGTCTCTGTCACTGTGTCTGTCGCTGTTTCTCCCACCTTCTCTGTCTCCGTCTCTGTCCCTGGATCTGTCTCTGCCTCTGTCTCCGTCTCTGTCTCTGTCTCGATCTTTGTCTCCGACTCCGTCTCTGTCTCTGTTTCTGTCTCGGTCTCTGTCTCTGTCTCTGTCTTTGCCTCTGTCTCTGTCCCCGTATCTCTCTCTGTCTCTGCTTCTGTCTCGGTCTCTGTCTTTGTCTCTGTCTCTGCCTCTGTCTCTGTCTCTGTCTCTGTCTCAGTCTCTGTCTCTGTCTCTGTCCCTGGCTCTGTCTCTGCCTCTGTCTCCGTCTCTGTCTCTGTCTCTGTCTCTGTCTCTGTCTCCGTCTCTGTCCCTGGCTCTGTCTCTGCCTCTGTCTCTGTCCCTGCCTCTGTCTCTGCCTCTGTCTCCGTCTCTGTCTGTGTCTCGGTCTTTGTCTCCGTCTCTGTCTCTGTCTCTGTCTCTGCCTCTGTCTCTGCCTCTGTCTCTGTCTCTGTCTCTGTCTCTGTCTCTGTCTCTGTCTCTGTCTCTGTCTCTGTCTCTGTCTCTGTCCCTGTCTCTATCTCTGTCTCTGTCTCTGTCTCTGTCTCTGTTTCTGTCTCTGTCCCTGTCCCTGTCTCTGTCTCTGTCTCTGCCTCTGTCTCTATCTCTGTCTCTGTCCCTGTCTCTGTCTCTGTCTCTGTCTCTGTCTCTGTCTCTGTCTCTGTCTCTGTCTCTGTCTCTGTCTCTGTCTCTGTCTCTGTCTCTGTCTCTGTCTCTGTCTCTGTCTCTGTCTCTGTCTATGTCTCTGTCTCTGTCTCTGTCTCTGTCTCTGTCTCTGCCTCTGTCTCAGTCTCTGCGTATGTCTCGGTCTTTGTCTCCGTCTCTGTCTCTGTCTCTGTCTCTGTCACTGTCTCCGTCTCTGCCTCTGTCTCTGTCTCTGTCTCTGTCTCTGTCTCTGTCTCTGTCTCTGTCTCTGTCTCTGTCTCTGTCTCAGTCTCTGTCTCTGTCTCTGTCGCTGTCTCTGCCTCTGTCTCTGTCTCTGTGTCTGTCGCTGTCTCTCCCTCCTTCTCTGTCTCCGTCTCTGTCCCTGGATCTGTCTCTGCCTCTGTCTCCGTCTCTGTCTCTGTCTCGATCTTTGTCTCCGTCTCCTTCTCTGTCTCTGTTTGTCTCGGTCTCTGTCTCTGTCTCTGTCTTTGCCTCTGTCTCTGTCCCCGTATCTCTCTCTGTCTCTGTCTCTGCCTCTGTCTCTGTCCCTGTCCCTCTCCCTGTCCCTGTCGCTGTCTCTGTCTCTGTCTCTGTCTCTGTCTCTGTCGCTGTCTCTCCCTCTGTCTCTGTCTCTGTCTCCGTCCCTGTCCCTCTCCCTGCCCCTGTCCCTGTCTCTGTCTCTGTCTCTGTCTCTGTCTCTGTCTCTGTCTCTGACCCTGGCTCTGTCTCTGCCTCTGACTCCGTCTCTGTCTCTGTCTCGGTCTTTGTCTCCGTCTCTGACTCCGTCTCTGTCTCTGTCTCTGCCTCTGTCTCTATCTCCGTCTCTGCCTCTGTCTCTGTCTGTGTCTCTGTCTCTGTCTCTGTCTCTGTCTCTGTCTCTGTCTCTGTCTCTGTCTCTGTCTCTGTCGCTGTCTCTGCCTCTGTCTCTGTCTCTGTGTCTGTCGCTGTCTCTCCCTCCTTCTCTGTCTCCGTCTCTGTCCCCGGATCTGTCTCTGCCTCTGTCTCCGTCTCTGTCTCTGTCTCGATCTTTGTCTCCATATCCGTCTCTGTCTCTGTCTCTGTCTCCGTCTCTGTCTCTGTCTCTGTCTTTGCCTCTGTCTCTGTCCCCGTATCTGTCTCTGTCTCTGTTTCTGTCTCGGTCTCTGTCTTTGTCTCTGTCTCTGCCTCTGTCTCTGTCTCTGCCTCTGTCTCTGTCTCTGTCTCTGTCTCTGTCTCTGTCTCTGTCTCTGTCCCTGGCTCTGTCTCTGCCTCTGTCTCCGTCTCTGTCTCTGTCTGTGTCTCTGTCTCTGTCTCTGTCTCTGTCGCTGTCTCTGTCTCTGTCTCTGTCTCTGTCCCTGTCTCTGTCTCTGTCTCTGTCTCTGTCTCTGTCTCTGTCTCTGTCTTTGTCTCTGCCTCTGTCTCAGTATCTGCGTCTGTCTCGGTCTTTGTCTCCGTCTCTGTCTCTGTCTCTGTCTCTGTCACTGTCTCCGTCTCTGCCTCTGTCTCTGTCTCTGTCTCTGTCTCTGTCTCTGTCTCTGTCTCTGTCTCTGTCTCTGTCTCTGTCTCTGTCTCTGTCTCTGTCTTTGTCTCTGTCCCTGTCCCTCTCCCTGTGCCTGTCGCTGTCTCTGTCTCTGTCTCTGTCTCTGTCTCCGTCTCTGTCCCTGGCTTTGTCTCTGCCTCTGTCTCCGTCTCTGTCTGTGTCTCGGTCTTTGTCTCCGTCTCTGTCTCTGTCTCTGTCTCTGCCTCTGTCTCTGCCTCTGTCTCTGTCCCTGTCCCTCTCCCTGTCCCTGTCGCTGTCTCTGTCTCTGTCTCTGTCTCTGTCTCTGTCTCTGTCTCTGTCTCTGTCTCTGTCTCTGCCTCTGTCTCTGCCTCTGTCTCTGTCACTGCCTCTGTCTCTGTCTCTGTCTCTGTCTCTGTCGCTGTCTCTTCCTCTGTCTCTGTCTCCGTCTCTGTCCCTGGCTCTGTCTCTGTCTCTGTCTCTGTCTCTGTCTCTGTCTCTGTCGCTGTCTCTTCCTCTGTCTCTGTCTCCGTCTCTGTCCCTGGCTCTGTCTCTGCCTCTGTCTCCGTCTCCGTCTGTGTCTCGGTCTCTGTCTCTGTCTCTGCCTCTGTCTCTGTCTCTGTCTCTGTCTCTGTCTCTGTCTCTGCCTCTGTCTCTGCCTCTGTCTCTGTCTCTGTCTCTGTCTATGTCTCTGTCACTGTCTCTGTCTCTGTCTCTGCCTCTGTCTCTGCCCTGCCTCTGTCTCTGTCTCTGTCTCTGTCTCTGTCTCTGTCTCTGTCTCTGTCTCTGTCTCTGTCTCTGTCTCTGTCTGTGTCTCTGCCTCTGTCTCGGTCTTTGTCTCCGTCTCTGTTTCTATCTCTGTCTCTGTCGCTGTCTCTGTCTCTGTCGCTGTCTCTGTCTCTGTCTCTGTCTCTGTCTCTGTCCCTGTCTCTGTCTCTGTCTCTGTCTCTGTCTCTGTCTCTGTCTCTGTCTCTGTCTCTGTCTCTGTCTCTGTCTCTGTGTCTGTCTCTGTCTCTGTCTCTGTCTCTGTCTCTGTCTCTGTCTCTGTCTCTGTCTCAGTCTCTGTCTCTGTCTCTGTCTCTGTCTCTGTCTCTGTCTCTGTCTCTGTCTCTGTCTCCGTCTCTGTCTCTGTCTCGGTCTTTGTCTACGTCCCTGTCTCCGTCTCTGTCTCTGTCTCTGTCTCTGCCTCTTTCTCTGCCTCTGTCTCTGTCCCTGTCCCTCTCCCTGTCCCTGTCGCTGTCTCAGTCTCTGTCTCTGTCTCTGTCCCTGTCTCTGTCTCTGTCTCTGTCTCTGTCTCTGTCTGTGTCTCTGCCTCTGTCTCGGTTTTTGTCTCCGTCTCCGTCTCTGTCACTGTCTCTGTCGCTGTCTCTGTCTCTGTCGCTGTCTCTGTCTCTGTCTCTGTCTCTGTCTCTGTCTCTGTCTCTGTCCGTGTCTCTGTCTCTGTCTCTGTCTCTGTCTCTGTCGCTGTCTCTTCCTCTGTCTCTGTCTCCGTCTCTGTCCCTGGCTCTGTCTCTGCCTCTGTCTCTGTCTCTGTCTCTGTCTCTGTCTCTGTCTCTGTCTCTGTCTCTGTCTCCGTCTCTGTCTCTGTCTCGGTCTTCGTCTCCGTCTCTGTCTCCGCCTCTGCCTCTATCTCCGTCTCTGTCTCTGTCTCTGTCTCTGTCTCTGTCTCTGTCTCTGTCTCTGTCTATGTCTCTGTCTCTGTCTCTGTCTCTGTCTCTGCCTCAGTCTCTGCCCTGCCTCTGTCTCTGTCTCTGTCTCTGTCTGTGCCTCTGCCTCTGTCTCGGTCTTTGTCTCCGTCTCTGTTTCTGTCTCTGTCTCTGTTTCAGTCTCAGTCTCTGCCTCTGTCTCTGTCTCTGTCTCTGTCTCTGTGTCTGTCTCTGTCTCTGTCTCTGTCTCTGTCTCTGTCTCTGTCTCTGTCTCTGTCTCTGTCTCTGTCTCTGTCTCTGTCTCTGTATCTGTCTCTGTCTCTGTCTCTGTCTCTGTCTCTGTCTCTGTCTCTGTCTCTGTCTCTGTCTACGTATCTGTCTGTGTCTCTGTCTCTGTCTCTGTCTCTGTCTCTGTCTCATCTCTCTCTCTGTCTCCGTCTCTGTCACTGTCTCTGTCGCTGTCTCTGTCCCTGTCTCTGTCTATGCCTCTGTCTCTGTATCTGTCTCTGTCTCTGTCTCCGTCTCTCTCTCTGTCGCTGTCTCTCCCTCTGTCTCTCTCTGTCGCTGTCTCCCCCTCTGTCTCTGTCTCCGTCTCTGTCCCTGGCTCTGACTCTGCCTCTGTTTCCGTCTCTGTCTCTGTCTCGGTCTCTGTCTCTGTCTCTGTCACTGTCTCTGTCTCTGTCGCTGTCTCTGTCTCTGTCTCTGTCTCTGTCTCTGTCTCTGTCTCTGTGTCTGTCTCTGTCTCTGTCTCTGTCTCTGTCTCTGTCTCTGTCTCTGTCTCTGTCTCTGTCTCTGTCTCTGTCTCTGTCTCTGTCTTTGTCTCCGTCCTTGTCTCCGTCTTTGTCTCCTGCCCCTCTGTCTCTGTCTCGGTCTCTGTCTCTGTCTCTGTCTCTGTCTCGGTCTCTGTCTCTGTCTCTGTCTCTGTCTCTGTCTCTGTCTCTGTCTCTGTCGCTGTCTCTGTCTCTGTCTCTGTCTCTGTCTCTGTCTCTGTCTCTGTGTCTGTCTCTGTCTCTGTCTCTGTCTCTGTCTCTGTCTCTGTCTCTGTCTCTGTGTCTGTCTCTGTCTCTGTCTCTGTCTCTGTCTCTGTCTCTGTCTCTGTCTCTGTCTCTGTCTCTGTCTCTGTCTCTGTCTCTGTCTCTGTCTCTGTCTCAGTCTCTGTCTCTGTCTCTGTCTCTGCCTCTGCCTCTGTCTCTGTCTCTGTCTCTGTCTCGCTCTCTGTCTCTGTCTCTGTCTCTGTCTCTGTCTCTGTCTCTATCTCTGTCTCTGTCTCTGTCTCTGTCTCTGTCTCTGTCTCTGTCTCTGTCTCTGTCTATGTCTCTGTCTCTGTCTCTGTCTCTGTCTCTGTCTCTGCCTCTGTCTCAGTCTCTGCGTCTGTCTCGGTCTTTGTCTCCGTCTCTGTCTCTGTCTCTGTCTCTGTCACTGTCTCCGTCTCTGCCTCTGTCTCTGTCTCTGTCTCTGTCTCTGTCTCTGTCTCTGTCTCTGTCGCTGTCTCTGCCTCTGTCTCTGTCACTGTGTCTGTCGCTGTTTCTCCCACCTTCTCTGTCTCCGTCTCTGTCCCTGGATCTGTCTCTGCCTCTGTCTCCGTCTCTGTCTCTGTCTCGATCTTTGTCTCCGACTCCGTCTCTGTCTCTGTTTCTGTCTCGGTCTCTGTCTCTGTCTCTGTCTTTGCCTCTGTCTCTGTCCCCGTATCTCTCTCTGTCTCTGCTTCTGTCTCGGTCTCTGTCTTTGTCTCTGTCTCTGCCTCTGTCTCTGTCTCTGTCTCTGTCTCAGTCTCTGTCTCTGTCTCTGTCCCTGGCTCTGTCTCTGCCTCTGTCTCCGTCTCTGTCTCTGTCTCTGTCTCTGTCTCTGTCTCTGTCTCCGTCTCTGTCCCTGGCTCTGTCTCTGCCTCTGTCTCTGTCCCTGCCTCTGTCTCTGCCTCTGTCTCCGTCTCTGTCTGTGTCTCGGTCTTTGTCTCCGTCTCTGTCTCTGTCTCTGTCTCTGCCTCTGTCTCTGCCTCTGTCTCTGTCTCTGTCTCTGTCTCTGTCTCTGTCTCTGTCTCTGTCTCTGTCTCTGTCTCTGTCTCTGTCCCTGTCTCTATCTCTGTCTCTGTCTCTGTCTCTGTCTCTGTTTCTGTCTCTGTCCCTGTCCCTGTCTCTGTCTCTGTCTCTGCCTCTGTCTCTATCTCTGTCTCTGTCCCTGTCTCTGTCTCTGTCTCTGTCTCTGTCTCTGTCTCTGTCTCTGTCTCTGTCTCTGTCTCTGTCTCTGTCTCTGTCTCTGTCTCTGTCTCTGTCTCTGTCTCTGTCTCTGTCTCTGTCTCTGTCTCTGTCTATGTCTCTGTCTCTGTCTCTGTCTCTGTCTCTGTCTCTGCCTCTGTCTCAGTCTCTGCGTATGTCTCGGTCTTTGTCTCCGTCTCTGTCTCTGTCTCTGTCTCTGTCACTGTCTCCGTCTCTGCCTCTGTCTCTGTCTCTTTCTCTGTCTCTGTCTCTGTCTCTGTCTCTGTCTCTGTCTCTGTCTCAGTCTCTGTCTCTGTCTCTGTCGCTGTCTCTGCCTCTGTCTCTGTCTCTGTGTCTGTCGCTGTCTCTCCCTCCTTCTCTGTCTCCGTCTCTGTCCCTGGATCTGTCTCTGCCTCTGTCTCCGTCTCTGTCTCTGTCTCGATCTTTGTCTCCGTCTCCTTCTCTGTCTCTGTTTGTCTCGGTCTCTGTCTCTGTCTCTGTCTTTGCCTCTGTCTCTGTCCCCGTATCTCTCTCTGTCTCTGTCTCTGCCTCTGTCTCTGTCCCTGTCCCTCTCCCTGTCCCTGTCGCTGTCTCTGTCTCTGTCTCTGTCTCTGTCTCTGTCGCTGTCTCTCCCTCTGTCTCTGTCTCTGTCTCCGTCCCTGTCCCTCTCCCTGCCCCTGTCCCTGTCTCTGTCTCTGTCTCTGTCTCTGTCTCTGTCTCTGTCTCTGACCCTGGCTCTGTCTCTGCCTCTGACTCCGTCTCTGTCTCTGTCTCGGTCTTTGTCTCCGTCTCTGACTCCGTCTCTGTCTCTGTCTCTGCCTCTGTCTCTATCTCCGTCTCTGCCTCTGTCTCTGTCTGTGTCTCTGTCTCTGTCTCTGTCTCTGTCTCTGTCTCTGTCTCTGTCTCTGTCTCTGTCTCTGTCTCTGTCGCTGTCTCTGCCTCTGTCTCTGTCTCTGTGTCTGTCGCTGTCTCTCCCTCCTTCTCTGTCTCCGTCTCTGTCCCCGGATCTGTCTCTGCCTCTGTCTCCGTCTCTGTCTCTGTCTCGATCTTTGTCTCCGTATCCGTCTCTGTCTCTGTCTCTGTCTCCGTCTCTGTCTCTGTCTCTGTCTTTGCCTCTGTCTCTGTCCCCGTATCTGTCTCTGTCTCTGTTTCTGTCTCGGTCTCTGTCTTTGTCTCTGTCTCTGCCTCTGTCTCTGTCTCTGCCTCTGTCTCTGTCTCTGTCTCTGTCTCTGTCTCTGTCTCTGTCTCTGTCCCTGGCTCTGTCTCTGCCTCTGTCTCCGTCTCTGTCTCTGTCTGTGTCTCTGTCTCTGTCTCTGTCTCTGTCGCTGTCTCTGTCTCTGTCTCTGTCTCTGTCCCTGTCTCTGTCTCTGTCTCTGTCTCTGTCTCTGTCTCTGTCTCTGTCTCTGTCTCTGTCTCTGTCGCTGTCTCTTCCTCTGTCTCTGTCTCCGTCTCTGTCCCTGGCTCTGTCTCTGCCTCTGTCTCCGTCTCCGTCTGTGTCTCGGTCTCTGTCTCTGTCTCTGCCTCTGTCTCTGTCTCTGTCTCTGTCTCTGTCTCTGTCTCTGCCTCTGTCTCTGCCTCTGTCTCTGTCTCTGTCTCTGTCTATGTCTCTGTCACTGTCTCTGTCTCTGTCTCTGCCTCTGTCTCTGCCCTGCCTCTGTCTCTGTCTCTGTCTCTGTCTCTGTCTCTGTCTCTGTCTCTGTCTCTGTCTCTGTCTCTGTCTCTGTCTCTGTCTCTGTCTGTGTCTCTGCCTCTGTCTCGGTCTTTGTCTCCGTCTCTGTTTCTATCTCTGTCTCTGTCGCTGTCTCTGTCTCTGTCGCTGTCTCTGTCTCTGTCTCTGTCTCTGTCTCTGTCCCTGTCTCTGTCTCTGTCTCTGTCTCTGTCTCTGTCTCTGTCTCTGTCTCTGTCTCTGTCTCTGTCTCTGTCTCTGTCTCTGTGTCTGTCTCTGTCTCTGTCTCTGTCTCTGTCTCTGTCTCTGTCTCTGTCTCTGTCTCAGTCTCTGTCTCTGTCTCTGTCTCTGTCTCTGTCTCTGTCTCTGTCTCTGTCTCTGTCTCTGTCTCCGTCTCTGTCTCTGTCTCGGTCTTTGTCTCCGTCCCTGTCTCCGTCTCTGTCTCTGTCTCTGTCTCTGCCTCTGTCTCTGCCTCTGTCTCTGTCCCTGTCCCTCTCCCTGTCCCTGTCGCTGTCTCAGTCTCTGTCTCTGTCTCTGTCCCTGTCTCTGTCTCTGTCTCTGTCTCTGTCTCTGTCTGTGTCTCTGCCTCTGTCTCGGTTTTTGTCTCCGTCTCCGTCTCTGTCACTGTCTCTGTCGCTGTCTCTGTCTCTGTCGCTGTCTCTGTCTCTGTCTCTGTCTCTGTCTCTGTCTCTGTCTCTGTCCGTGTCTCTGTCTCTGTCTCTGTCTCTGTCGCTGTCTCTTCCTCTGTCTCTGTCTCCGTCTCTGTCCCTGGCTCTGTCTCTGCCTCTGTCTCTGTCTCTGTCTCTGTCTCTGTCTCTGTCTCTGTCTCTGTCTCTGTCTCTGTCTCTGTCTCTGTCTCTGCCTCTGTCTCTGCCTCCGTCTCTGTCCCTGGCACTGTCTCCGCCTCTGTCTCCGTCTCTGTCTCTGTCTCGGTCTTCGTCTCCGTCTCTGTCTCCGCCTCCGCCTCTATCTCCGTCTCTGTCTCTGTCTCTGTCTCTGTCTCTGTCTCTGTCTCTGTCTATGTCTCTGTCTCTGTCTCTGTCTCTGTCTCTGCCTCTGTCTCTGCCCTGCCTCTGTCTCTGTCTCTGTCTCTGTCTGTGCCTCTGCCTCTGTCTCGGTCTTTGTCTCCGTCTCTGTTTCTGTCTCTGTCTCTGTTTCAGTCTCAGTCTCTGCCTCTGTCTCTGTCTCTGTCTCTGTCTCTGTCTCTGTCTCTGTCTCTGTCTCTGTCTCTGTGTCTGTCTCTGTCTCTGTCTCTGTCTCTGTCTCTGTCTCTGTCTCTGTCTCTGTCTCTGTCTCTGTCTCTGTCTCTGTCTCTGTCTCTGTCTCAGTCTCTGTCTCTGTCTCTGTCTCTGTCTCCGTCCCTGGCTCTGTCTCTGCCTCTGTCTCCGTCTCTGTCTCTGTCTCTGCCTCTATCTCCGTCTCTGTCTCTGTCTCTGTCTCTGTCTCTGTCTCTGTCTCTGTCTCTGTCTCTGTCTACGTATCTGTCTCTGTCTCTGTCTCTGTCTCTGTCTCTGTCTCTGTCTCATCTCTCTCTCTGTCTCCGTCTCTGTCACTGTCTCTGTCGCTGTCTCTGTCCCTGTCTCTGTCTATGCCTCTGTCTCTATATCTGTCTCTGTCTCTGTCTCCGTCTCTCTCTCTGTCGCTGTCTCTCCCTCTGTCTCTGTCTCTGTCGCTGTCTCCCCCTCTGTCTCTGTCTCCGTCTCTGTCCCTGGCTCTGACTCTGCCTCTGTTTCCGTCTCTGTCTCTGTCTCGGTCTCTGTCTCTGTCTCTGTCACTGTCTCTGTCTCTGTCGCTGTCTCTGTCTCTGTCTCTGTCTCTGTCTCTGTCTCTGTCTCTGTCTCTGTGTCTGTCTCTGTCTCTGTCTCTGTGTCTGTCTCTGTCTCTGTCTCTGTCTCTGTCTCTGTCTCTGTCTCTGTCTCTGTCTCTGTCTCTGTCTCCGTCTTTGTCTCCGTCCTTGTCTCCGTCTTTGTCTCCTGCCCCTATGCCTCCGACTTTGTCGCCTGCCCCTCTGTCTCTGTCTCGGTCTCTGTCTCTGTCTCTGTCTCTGTCTCTGTCTCTGTCTCTGTCTCTGTCTCTGTCTCTGTCTCTGTCTCTTTCTCTGTCTCTGTCTCTGCCTCTGCCTCTGTCTCTGCCTCTGTCTCTGTCCCTGTCCCTCTCCCTGTCCCTGTCGCTGCCTCCGTCTCTGTCTCTGTCTCTGTCTATGTCACTGCCTCTGTCTCTGTCTCTGTCTCTGTCGCTGTCTCTTCCTCTGTCTCTGTCTCCGTCTCTGTCCCTGGCTCTGTCTCTGCCTCTGTCTCTGTCTCTGCCTCCGTCTCTGTCTCCGTCTGTGTCTCTGTTTCTGCCTCTGTCTCTATCTCCGTCTCTGCCTCTGTCTCTGTCTCTGTCTCTGTCTCTGCCTCTGTCTCTGCCTCCGTCTCTGTCCCTGGCTCTGTCTCCGCCTCTGTCTCCGTCTCTGTCTCTGTCTCGGTCTTCGTCTCCGTCTCTGTCTCCGCCTCTGCCTCTATCTCCGTCTCTGTCTCTGTCTCTGTCTCGGTCTCTGTCCCTGGCTCTGTCTCTGCCTCTGTCTCCGTCTCTGTCTCTGTCTCGGTCTTTGTCTCCGTCTCTGTCTCCGTCTCTGTCTCTGTCTCTGCCTCTGTCTCTATCTCCGTCTCTGCCTCTGTCTCTGTCTGTGTCTCTGTCTTTGCCTCAGTCTCTGTCTCTGTCTCTGTCCCTGGCTCTGTCTCCGCCTCTGTCTCCGTCTCTGTCTCTGTCTCGGTCTTCGTCTCCGTCTCTGTCTCCGCCTCTGCCTCTATCTCCGTCTCTGTCTCTGTCTCTGTCTCGGTCTCTGTCCCTGGCTCTGTCTCTGTCTCTGTCTCTGTCTCTGTCTCTGTCTCTGTCTCTGTCTCTGTCTCTGTTTCTGTCTCTGTCCCTGTCCCTGTCTCTGTCTCTGTCTCTGTCTCTGCCTCTGCCTCTGTCTCTGTCTCTGTCTCTGTCTCTGTCTCTGTCTCTGTCTCTGTCTCTGTCTCTATCTCTGTCTCTGTCTCTGTCTCTGTCTCTGTCTCTGTCTCTGTATCTGTCTATGTCTCTGTCTCTGTCTCTGTCTCTGTCTCTGTCTCTGCCTCTGTCTCAGTCTCTGCGTCTGTCTCGGTCTTTGTCTCCGTCTCTGTCTCTGTCTCTGTCTCTGTCACTGTCTCCGTCTCTGCCTCTGTCTCTGTCTCTGTCTCTGTCTCTGTCTCTGTCTCTGTCTCTGTCGCTGTCTCTGCCTCTGTCTCTGTCACTGTGTCTGTCGCTGTTTCTCCCTCCTTCTCTGTCTCCGTCTCTGTCCCTGGATCTGTCTCTGCCTCTGTCTCCGTCTCTGTCTCTGTCTCGATCTTTGTCTCCGTCTCCGTCTCTGTCTCTGTTTCTGTCTCGGCCTCTGTCTCTGTCTCTGTCTCCGTCTCTGTCTGTGTCTCGGTCTTTGTCTCCGTCTCTGTCTCTGTCTCTGTCTCTGCCTCTGTCTCTGCCTCTGTCTCTGTCTCTGTCTCTGTCTCTGTCTCTGTCTCTGTCTCTGTCTCTGTCTCTGTCTCTGTCTCTGTCCCTGTCTCTATCTCTGTCTCTGTCTCTGTCTCTGTCTCTGTTTCTGTCTCTGTCCCTGTCCCTGTCACTGTCTCCGTCTCTGCCTCTGTCTCTGTCTCTGTCTCTGTCTCTGTCTCTGTCTCTGTCTCTGTCTCAGTCTCTGTCTCTGTCTCTGTCGCTGTCTCTGGCTCTGTCTCTGTCTCTGTGTCTGTCGCTGTCTCTCCCTCCTTCTCTGTCTCCGTCTCTGTCCCTGGATCTGTCTCTGCCTCTGTCTCCGTCTCTGTCTCTGTCTCGATCTTTGTCTCCGTCTCCGTCTCTGTCTCTGTTTGTCTCGGTCTCTGTCTCTGTCTCTGTCTTTGCCTCTGTCTCTGTCCCCGTATCTCTCTCTGTCTCTGTCTCTGCCTCTGTCTCTGCCTCTGTCTCTGTCCCTGTCCCTCTCCCTGTCCCTGTCGCTGTCTCTGTCTCTGTCTCTGTCTCTGTCTCTGTCTCTGTCCCTGTCTCTGTCTCTGTCTCTGTCTCTGCCTCTGTCTCTGCCTCTGTCTCTGTCCCTGTCCCTCTACCTGTCCCTGTCGCTGTCTCTGTCTCTGTCTCTGTCTCTGTCTCTGTCGCTGTCTCTCCCTCTGTCTCTGTCTCTGTCTCCGTCCCTGTCCCTCTCCCTGTCCCTGTCCCTGTCTCTGTCTCTGTCTCTGTCTCTGTCTCTGTCTCTGTCTCTGACCCTGGCTCTGTCTCTGCCTCTGACTCCGTCTCTGTCTCTGTCTCGGTCTTTGTCTCCGTCTCTGACTCCGTCTCTGTCTCTGTCTCTGCCTCTGTCTCTATCTCCGTCTCTGCCTCTGTCTCTGTCTGTGTCTCTGTCTCTGTCTCTGTCTCTGTCTCTGTCTCTGTCTCTGTCGCTGTCTCTCCATCTGTCTCTGTCTCTGTCTCCGTCCCTGTCCCTCTCCCTGTCCCTGTCCCTGTCTCTGTCTCTGTCTCTGTCTCTGTCTCTGTCTCTGTCTCTGTCTCTGAACCTGGCTCTGTCTCTGCCTCTGACTCCGTCTCTGTCTCTGTCTCGGTCTTTGTCTCCGTCTCTGACTCCGTCTCTGTCTCTGTCTCTGCCTCTGTCTCTATCTCCGTCTCTGCCTCTGACTCTGTCTGTGTCTCTGTCTCTGTCTCTGTCTCTGTCTCTGTCTCTGTCTCAGTCTCTGTCTCTGTCTCTGTCGCTGTCTCTGCCTCTGTCTCTGTCTCTGTGTCTGTCGCTGTCTCTCCCTCCTTCTCTGTCTCCGTCTCTGTCCCTGGATCTGTCTCTGCCTCTGTCTCCGTCTCTGTCTCTGTCTCGATCTTTGTCTCCGTCTCCGTCTCTGTCTCTGTTTGTCTCGGTCTCTGTCTCTGTCTCTGTCTTTGCCTCTGTCTCTGTCCCCGTATCTCTCTCTGTCTCTGTCTCTGCCTCTGTCTCTGCCTCTGTCTCTGTCCCTGTCCCTCTCCCTGTCCATGTCGTTGTCTCTGTCTCTGTCTCTGTCTCTGTCTCTGTCTCTGTCCCTGTCTCTGTCTCTGTCTCTGTCTCTGCCTCTGTCTCTGCCTCTGTCTCTGTCCCTGTCCCTCTCCCTGTCCCTGTCGCTGTCTCTGTCTCTGTCTCTGTCTCTGTCTCTGTCGCTGTCTCTCCCTCTGTCTCTGTCTCTGTCTCCGTCCCTGTCCCTCTCCCTGTCCCTGTCCCTGTCTCTGTCTCTGTCTCTGTCTCTGTCTCTGTCTCTGTCTCTGTCTCTGTCTCTGACCCTGGCTCTGTCTCTGCCTCTGACTCCGTCTCTGTCTCTGTCTCGGTCTTTGTCTCCGTCTCTGACTCCGTCTCTGTCTCTGTCTCTGCCTCTGTCTCTATCTCCGTCTCTGCCTCTGTCTCTGTCTGTGTCTCTGTCTCTGTCTCTGTCTCTGTCTCTGTCTCTGTCTCTGTCTCTGTCTCTGTCTCTGTCTCTGTCGCTGTCTCTGCCTCTGTCTCTGTCTCTGTGTCTGTCGCTGTCTCTCCCTCCTTCTCTGTCTCCGTCTCTGTCCCCGGATCTGTCTCTGCCTCTGTCTCCGTCTCTGTCTCTGTCTCGATCTTTGTCTCCGTATCCGTCTCTGTCTCTGTCTCTGTCTCCGTCTCTGTCTCTGTCTCTGTCTTTGCCTCTGTCTCTGTCCCCGTATCTGTCTCTGTCTCTGTTTCTGTCTCGGTCTCTGTCTCGGTCTCTGTCTTTGTCTCTGTCTCTGCCTCTGTCTCTGTCTCTGCCTCTGTCTCTGTCTCTGTCTCTGTCTCAGTCTCTGTCTCTGTCTCTGTCCCTGTCCCTCTCCCTGACCCTCTCGCTGTCTCTGTCTCTGTCTCTGTCTCTGTCTCTGTCGCTGTCTCTCCATCTGTCTCTGTCTCTGTCTCCGTCCCTGTCCCTCTCCCTGTCCCTGTCCCTGTCTCTGTCTCTGTCTCTGTCTCTGTCTCTGTCTCTGTCTCTGTCTCTGTCTCTGTCTCTGTCTCTGTCGCTGTCTCTCCATCTGTCTCTGTCTCTGTCTCCGTCCCTGTCCCTCTCCCTGTCCCTGTCCCTGTCTCTGTCTCTGTCGCTGTCTCTGTCTCTGTCTCTGTCTCTGTCTCTGTCTCTGTCTCAGTCTCTGTCTCTGTGTCTGTATCTGCCTCTGACTCCGTCTCTGTCTCTGTCTCTGTCTCTGTCTCTGTCTCTGTCTCTGTCTCTGTCTCTGTCTCTGTCTCTGCCTCTGTCTCTGCCTCCGTCTCTGTCCCTGGCTCTGTCTCCGCCTCTGTCTCCGTCTCTGTCTCTGTCTCGGTCTTCGTCTCCGTCTCTGTCTCCGCCTCTGCCTCTATCTCCGTCTCTGTCTCTGTCTCTGTCTCTGTCTCTGTCTCTGTCTCGGTCTCTGTCCCTGGCTCTGTCTCTGCCTCTGTCTCCGTCTCTGTCTCTGTCTCGGTCTTTGTCTCCGTCTCTGTCTCCGTCTCTGTCTCTGTCTCTGCCTCTGTCTCTATCTCCGTCTCTGCCTCTGTCTCTGTCTGTGTCTCTGTCTCTGTCTCAGTCTCTGTCTCTGTCTCTGTCCCTGGCTCTGTCTCTGCCTCTGTCTCCGTCTCTGTCTCTGTCTCTGTCTCTGTCTCTGTCTCCGTCTCTGTCCCTGTCTCTGTCCCTGCCTCTGTCTCTGTCTCTGTCTCTGTCTCTGTCCCTGTCTCTGTCTCTGTCTCTGTCTCTGTCTCTGTCTCTGTTTCTGTCTCTGTCCCTGTCCCTGTCTCTGTCTCTGTCTCTGTCTCTGCCTCTGCCTCTGTCTCTGTCTCTGTCTCTGTCTCGCTCTCTGTCTCTGTCTCTGTCTCTGTCTCTGTCTCTGTCTCCATCTCTGTCTCTGTCTCTGTCTCTGTCTCTGTCTCTGTCTCTGTCTATGTCTCTGTCTCTGTCTCTGTCTCTGTCTCTGTCTCTGCCTCTGTCTCAGTCTCTGCGTCTGTCTCGGTCTTTGTCTCCGTCTCTGTCTCTGTCTCTGTCTCTGTCACTGTCTCCGTCTCTGCCTCTGTCTCTGTCTCTGTCTCTGTCTCTGTCTCTGTCTCTGTCTCTGTCGCTGTCTCTGCCTCTGTCTCTGTCACTGTGTCTGTCGCTGTTTCTCCCACCTTCTCTGTCTCCGTCTCTGTCCCTGGATCTGTCTCTGCCTCTGTCTCCGTCTCTGTCTCTGTCTCGATCTTTGTCTCCGACTCCGTCTCTGTCTCTGTTTCTGTCTCGGTCTCTGTCTCTGTCTCTGTCTTTGCCTCTGTCTCTGTCCCCGTATCTCTCTCTGTCTCTGCTTCTGTCTCGGTCTCTGTCTTTGTCTCTGTCTCTGCCTCTGTCTCTGTCTCTGTCTCTGTCTCAGTCTCTGTCTCTGTCTCTGTCCCTGGCTCTGTCTCTGCCTCTGTCTCCGTCTCTGTCTCTATCTCTGTCTCTGTCTCTGTCTCCGTCTCTGTCCCTGGCTCTGTCTCTGCCTCTGTCTCTGTCCCTGCCTCTGTCTCTGCCTCTGTCTCCGTCTCTGTCTGTGTCTCGGTCTTTGTCTCCGTCTCTGTCTCTGTCTCTGTCTCTGCCTCTGTCTCTGCCTCTGTCTCTGTCTCTGTCTCTGTCTCTGTCTCTGTCTCTGTCTCTGTCTCTGTCTCTGTCTCTGTCTCTGTCTCTGTCCCTGTCTCTATCTCTGTCTCGGTCTTTGTCTCCGTCTCTGTCTCTGTCTCTGTCTCTGTCACTGTCTCCGTCTCTGCCTCTGTCTCTGTCTCTGTCTCTGTCTCTGTCTCTGTCTCTGTCTCTGTCGCTGTCTCTGCCTCTGTCTCTGTCACTGTGTCTGTCGCTGTTTCTCCCACCTTCTCTGTCTCCGTCTCTGTCCCTGGATCTGTCTCTGCCTCTGTCTCCGTCTCTGTCTCTGTCTCGATCTTTGTCTCCGACTCCGTCTCTGTCTCTGTTTCTGTCTCGGTCTCTGTCTCTGTCTCTGTCTTTGCCTCTGTCTCTGTCCCCGTATCTCTCTCTGTCTCTGCTTCTGTCTCGGTCTCTGTCTTTGTCTCTGTCTCTGCCTCTGTCTCTGTCTCTGTCTCTGTCTCAGTCTCTGTCTCTGTCTCTGTCCCTGGCTCTGTCTCTGCCTCTGTCTCCGTCTCTGTCTCTGTCTCTGTCTCTGTCTCTGTCTCCGTCTCTGTCCCTGGCTCTGTCTCTGCCTCTGTCTCTGTCCCTGCCTCTGTCTCTGCCTCTGTCTCCGTCTCTGTCTGTGTCTCGGTCTTTGTCTCCGTCTCTGTCTCTGTCTCTGTCTCTGCCTCTGTCTCTGCCTCTGTCTCTGTCTCTGTCTCTGTCTCTGTCTCTGTCTCTGTCTCTGTCTCTGTCTCTGTCTCTGTCTCTGTCCCTGTCTCTATCTCTGTCTCTGTCTCTGTCTCTGTCTCTGTTTCTGTCTCTGTCCCTGTCCCTGTCTCTGTCTCTGTCTCTGCCTCTGTCTCTATCTCTGTCTCTGTCCCTGTCTCTGTCTCTGTCTCTGTCTCTGTCTCTGTCTCTGTCTCTGTCTCTGTCTCTGTCTCTGTCTCTGTCTCTGTCTCTGTCTCTGTCTCTGTCTCTGTCTCTGTCTCTGTCTATGTCTCTGTCTCTGTCTCTGTCTCTGTCTCTGTCTCTGCCTCTGTCTCAGTCTCTGCGTATGTCTCGGTCTTTGTCTCCGTCTCTGTCTCTGTCACTGTCTCCGTCTCTGCCTCTGTCTCTGTCTCTGTCTCTGTCTCTGTCTCTGTCTCTGTCTCTGTCTCTGTCTCTGTCTCAGTCTCTGTCTCTGTCTCTGTCGCTGTCTCTGCCTCTGTCTCTGTCTCTGTGTCTGTCGCTGTCTCTCCCTCCTTCTCTGTCTCCGTCTCTGTCCCCGGATCTGTCTCTGCCTCTGTCTCCGTCTCTGTCTCTGTCTCGATCTTTGTCTCCGTATCCGTCTCTGTCTCTGTCTCTGTCTCCGTCTCTGTCTCTGTCTCTGTCTTTGCCTCTGTCTCTGTCCCCGTATCTGTCTCTGTCTCTGTTTCTGTCTCGGTCTCTGTCTTTGTCTCTGTCTCTGCCTCTGTCTCTGTCTCTGCCTCTGTCTCTGTCTCTGTCTCTGTCTCTGTCTCTGTCTCTGTCTCTGTCCCTGGCTCTGTCTCTGCCTCTGTCTCCGTCTCTGTCTCTGTCTGTGTCTCTGTCTCTGTCTCTGTCTCTGTCGCTGTCTCTGTCTCTGTCTCTGTCTCTGTCCCTGTCTCTGTCTCTGTCTCTGTCTCTGTCTCTGTCTCTGTCTCTGTCTCTGTCTTTGTCTCTGCCTCTGTCTCAGTATCTGCGTCTGTCTCGGTCTTTGTCTCCGTCTCTGTCTCTGTCTCTGTCTCTGTCACTGTCTCCGTCTCTGCCTCTGTCTCTGTCTCTGTCTCTGTCTCTGTCTCTGTCTCTGTCTCTGTCTCTGTCTCTGTCTCTGTCTCTGTCTTTGTCTCTGTCCCTGTCCCTCTCCCTGTGCCTGTCGCTGTCTCTGTCTCTGTCTCTGTCTCTGTCTCCGTCTCTGTCCCTGGCTTTGTCTCTGCCTCTGTCTCCGTCTCTGTCTGTGTCTCGGTCTTTGTCTCCGTCTCTGTCTCTGTCTCTGTCTCTGCCTCTGTCTCTGCCTCTGTCTCTGTCCCTGTCCCTCTCCCTGTCCCTGTCGCTGTCTCTGTCTCTGTCTCTGTCTCTGTCTCTGTCTCTGTCTCTGTCTCTGTCTCTGTCTCTGTCTCTGCCTCTGTCTCTGCCTCTGTCTCTGTCACTGCCTCTGTCTCTGTCTCTGTCTCTGTCTCTGTCGCTGTCTCTTCCTCTGTCTCTGTCTGCGTCTCTGTCCCTGGCTCTGTCTCTGTCTCTGTCTCTGTCTCTGTCTCTGTCTCTGTCGCTGTCTCTTCCTCTGTCTCTGTCTCCGTCTCTGTCCCTGGCTCTGTCTCTGCCTCTGTCTCCGTCTCCGTCTGTGTCTCGGTCTCTGTCTCTGTCTCTGCCTCTGTCTCTGTCTCTGTCTCTGTCTCTGTCTCTGTCTCTGCCTCTGTCTCTGCCTCTGTCTCTGTCTCTGTCTCTGTCTATGTCTCTGTCACTGTCTCTGTCTCTGTCTCTGCCTCTGTCTCTGCCCTGCCTCTGTCTCTGTCTCTGTCTCTGTCTCTGTCTCTGTCTCTGTCTCTGTCTCTGTCTCTGTCTCTGTCTCTGTCTGTGTCTCTGCCTCTGTCTCGGTCTTTGTCTCCGTCTCTGTTTCTATCTCTGTCTCTGTCGCTGTCTCTGTCTCTGTCGCTGTCTCTGTCTCTGTCTCTGTCTCTGTCTCTGTCCCTGTCTCTGTCTCTGTCTCTGTCTCTGTCTCTGTCTCTGTCTCTGTCTCTGTCTCTGTCTCTGTCTCTGTCTCTGTGTCTGTCTCTGTCTCTGTCTCTGTCTCTGTCTCTGTCTCTGTCTCTGTCTCTGTCTCAGTCTCTGTCTCTGTCTCTGTCTCTGTCTCTGTCTCTGTCTCTGTCTCTGTCTCTGTCTCCGTCTCTGTCTCTGTCTCGGTCTTTGTCTCCGTCCCTGTCTCCGTCTCTGTCTCTGTCTCTGTCTCTGCCTCTGTCTCTGCCTCTGTCTCTGTCCCTGTCCCTCTCCCTGTCCCTGTCGCTGTCTCAGTCTCTGTCTCTGTCTCTGTCCCTGTCTCTGTCTCTGTCTCTGTCTCTGTCTCTGTCTGTGTCTCTGCCTCTGTCTCGGTTTTTGTCTCCGTCTCCGTCTCTGTCACTGTCTCTGTCGCTGTCTCTGTCTCTGTCGCTGTCTCTGTCTCTGTCTCTGTCTCTGTCTCTGTCTCTGTCTCTGTCCGTGTCTCTGTCTCTGTCTCTGTCTCTGTCGCTGTCTCTTCCTCTGTCTCTGTCTCCGTCTCTGTCCCTGGCTCTGTCTCTGCCTCTGTCTCTGTCTCTGTCTCTGTCTCTGTCTCTGTCTCTGTCTCTGTCTCTGTCTCTGTCTCTGTCTCTGTCTCTGCCTCTGTCTCTGCCTCCGTCTCTGTCCCTGGCACTGTCTCCGCCTCTGTCTCCGTCTCTGTCTCTGTCTCGGTCTTCGTCTCCGTCTCTGTCTCCGCCTCCGCCTCTATCTCCGTCTCTGTCTCTGTCTCTGTCTCTGTCTCTGTCTCTGTCTCTGTCTATGTCACTGTCTCTGTCTCTGTCTCTGTCTCTGCCTCTGTCTCTGCCCTGCCTCTGTCTCTGTCTCTGTCTCTGTCTGTGCCTCTGCCTCTGTCTCGGTCTTTGTCTCCGTCTCTGTTTCTGTCTCTGTCTCTGTTTCAGTCTCAGTCTCTGCCTCTGTCTCTGTCTCTGTCTCTGTCTCTGTCTCTGTCTCTGTCTCTGTCTCTGTCTCTGTGTCTGTCTCTGTCTCTGTCTCTGTCTCTGTCTCTGTCTCTGTCTCTGTCTCTGTCTCTGTCTCTGTCTCTGTCTCAGTCTCTGTCTCTGTCTCTGTCTCTGTCTCCGTCCCTGGCTCTGTCTCTGCCTCTGTCTCCGTCTCTGTCTCTGTCTCTGCCTCTATCTCCGTCTCTGTCTCTGTCTCTGTCTCTGTCTCTGTCTCTGTCTCTGTCTCTGTCTCTGTCTACGTATCTGTCTCTGTCTCTGTCTCTGTCTCTGTCTCTGTCTCTGTCTCATCTCTCTCTCTGTCTCCGTCTCTGTCACTGTCTCTGTCGCTGTCTCTGTCCCTGTCTCTGTCTATGCCTCTGTCTCTATATCTGTCTCTGTCTCTGTCTCCGTCACTCTCTCTGTCGCTGTCTCTCCCTCTGTCTCTGTCTCTGTCGCTGTCTCCCCCTCTGTCTCTGTCTCCGTCTCTGTCCCTGGCTCTGACTCTGCCTCTGTTTCCGTCTCTGTCTCTGTCTCGGTCTCTGTCTCTGTCTCTGTCACTGTCTCTGTCTCTGTCGCTGTCTCTGTCTCTGTCTCTGTCTCTGTCTCTGTGTCTGTCTCTGTCTCTGTCTCTGTGTCTGTCTCTGTCTCTGTCTCTGTCTCTGTCTCTGTCTCTGTCTCTGTCTCTGTCTCCGTCTTTGTCTCCGTCCTTGTCTCCGTCTTTGTCTCCTGCCCCTATGCCTCCGACTTTGTCGCCTGTCCCTCTGTCTCTGTCTCGGTCTCTGTCTCTGTCTCTGTCTCTGTCTCTGTCTCTGTCTCTGTCTCTGTCTCTGTCTCTGTCTCTGTCTCTTTCTCTGTCTCTGTCTCTGTCTCTGCCTCTGTCTCTGCCTCTGTCTCTGTCCCTGTCCCTCTCCCTGTCCCTGTCGCTGCCTCTGTCTCTGTCTCTGTCTCTGTCTCTGTCTCTGTCTCTGTCTCTGTCTCTGTCTCTGCCACTGTCTCTGCCTCTGTCTCTGTCACTGCCTCTGTCTCTGTCTCTGTCTCTGTCTCTGTCGCTGTCTCTTCCTCTGTCTCTGTCTCCGTCTCTGTCCCTGGCTCTGTCTCTGCCTCTGTCTCCGTCTCCGTCTGTGTCTCGGTCTCTGTCTCGGTCTTTGTCTCCATCTCCGTCTCTGTCACTGTCTCTGTCGCTGTCTCTGTCTCTGTCGCTGTCTCTGTCTCTGTCTCTGTCTCTGTCTCTGTCTCTGTCCGTGTCTCTGTCTCTGTCTCTGCCTCTGTCTCTGCCTCCGTCTCTGTCCCTGGCACTGTCTCCGCCTCTGTCTCCGTCTCCGTCTCTGTCTCTGTCTCTGTCTCTGTCTCTGTCTCTGTCTCTGTCTCTGTCTATGTCTCTGTCTCTGTCTCTGTCTCTGTCTCTGCCTCAGTCTCTGCCCTGCCTCTGTCTCTGTCTCTGTCTCTGTCTGTGCCTCTGCCTCTGTCTCGGTCTTTGTCTCCGTCTCTGTTTCTGTCTCTGTCTCTGTTTCAGTCTCAGTCTCTGCCTCTGTCTCTGTCTCTGTCTCTGTCTCTGTGTCTGTCTCTGTCTCTGTCTCTGTCTCTGTCTCTGTCTCTGTCTCTGTCTCTGTCTCTGTCTCTGTCTCTGTCTCTGTCTCTGTCTCTGTATCTGTCTCTGTCTCTGTCTCTGTCTCTGTCTCTGTCTCTGTCTCTGTCTCTGTCTCTGTCTACGTATCTGTCTGTGTCTCTGTCTCTGTCTCTGTCTCTGTCTCTGTCTCATCTCTCTCTCTGTCTCCGTCTCTGTCACTGTCTCTGTCGCTGTCTCTGTCCCTGTCTCTGTCTATGCCTCTGTCTCTGTATCTGTCTCTGTCTCTGTCTCCGTCTCTCTCTCTGTCGCTGTCTCTCCCTCTGTCTCTCTCTGTCGCTGTCTCCCCCTCTGTCTCTGTCTCCGTCTCTGTCCCTGGCTCTGACTCTGCCTCTGTTTCCGTCTCTGTCTCTGTCTCGGTCTCTGTCTCTGTCTCTGTCACTGTCTCTGTCTCTGTCGCTGTCTCTGTCTCTGTCTCTGTCTCTGTCTCTGTCTCTGTCTCTGTGTCTGTCTCTGTCTCTGTCTCTGTCTCTGTCTCTGTCTCTGTCTCTGTCTCTGTCTCTGTCTCTGTCTCTGTCTCTGTCTCTGTCTTTGTCTCCGTCCTTGTCTCCGTCTTTGTCTCCTGCCCCTCTGTCTCTGTCTCGGTCTCTGTCTCTGTCTCTGTCTCTGTCTCGGTCTCTGTCTCTGTCTCTGTCTCTGTCTCTGTCTCTGTCTCTGTCTCTGTCTCTGTCGCTGTCTCTGTCTCTGTCTCTGTCTCTGTCTCTGTCTCTGTCTCTGTGTCTGTCTCTGTCTCTGTCTCTGTCTCTGTCTCTGTCTCTGTCTCTGTCTCTGTGTCTGTCTCTGTCTCTGTCTCTGTCTCTGTCTCTGTCTCTGTCTCTGTCTCTGTCTCTGTCTCTGTCTCTGTCTCTGTCTCTGTCTCTGTCTCAGTCTCTGTCTCTGTCTCTGTCTCTGCCTCTGCCTCTGTCTCTGTCTCTGTCTCTGTCTCGCTCTCTGTCTCTGTCTCTGTCTCTGTCTCTGTCTCTGTCTCTATCTCTGTCTCTGTCTCTGTCTCTGTCTCTGTCTCTGTCTCTGTCTATGTCTCTGTCTCTGTCTCTGTCTCTGTCTCTGTCTCTGCCTCTGTCTCAGTCTCTGCGTCTGTCTCGGTCTTTGTCTCCGTCTCTGTCTCTGTCTCTGTCTCTGTCACTGTCTCCGTCTCTGCCTCTGTCTCTGTCTCTGTCTCTGTCTCTGTCTCTGTCTCTGTCTCTGTCGCTGTCTCTGCCTCTGTCTCTGTCTCTGTGTCTGTCGCTGTCTCTCCCTCCTTCTCTGTCTCCGTCTCTGTCCCCGGATCTGTCTCTGCCTCTGTCTCCGTCTCTGTCTCTGTCTCGATCTTTGTCTCCGTATCCGTCTCTGTCTCTGTCTCTGTCTCCGTCTCTGTCTCTGTCTCTGTCTTTGCCTCTGTCTCTGTCCCCGTATCTGTCTCTGTCTCTGTTTCTGTCTCGGTCTCTGTCTTTGTCTCTGTCTCTGCCTCTGTCTCTGTCTCTGCCTCTGTCTCTGTCTCTGTCTCTGTCTCTGTCTCTGTCTCTGTCTCTGTCCCTGGCTCTGTCTCTGCCTCTGTCTCCGTCTCTGTCTCTGTCTGTGTCTCTGTCTCTGTCTCTGTCTCTGTCGCTGTCTCTGTCTCTGTCTCTGTCTCTGTCCCTGTCTCTGTCTCTGTCTCTGTCTCTGTCTCTGTCTCTGTCTCTGTCTCTGTCTTTGTCTCTGCCTCTGTCTCAGTATCTGCGTCTGTCTCGGTCTTTGTCTCCGTCTCTGTCTCTGTCTCTGTCTCTGTCACTGTCTCCGTCTCTGCCTCTGTCTCTGTCTCTGTCTCTGTCTCTGTCTCTGCCTCTGTCTCAGTCTCTGCGTCTGTCTCGGTCTTTGTCTCCGTCTCTGTCTCTGTCTCTGTCTCTGTCACTGTCTCCGTCTCTGCCTCTGTCTCTGTCTCTGTCTCTGTCTCTGTCTCTGTCTCTGTCTCTGTCGCTGTCTCTGCCTCTGTCTCTGTCTCTGTGTCTGTCGCTGTCTCTCCCTCCTTCTCTGTCTCCGTCTCTGTCCCCGGATCTGTCTCTGCCTCTGTCTCCGTCTCTGTCTCTGTCTCGATCTTTGTCTCCGTATCCGTCTCTGTCTCTGTCTCTGTCTCCGTCTCTGTCTCTGTCTCTGTCTTTGCCTCTGTCTCTGTCCCCGTATCTGTCTCTGTCTCTGTTTCTGTCTCGGTCTCTGTCTTTGTCTCTGTCACTGCCTCTGTCTCTGTCTCTGTCTCTGTCTCTGTCGCTGTCTCTTCCTCTGTCTCTGTCTCCGTCTCTGTCCCTGGCTCTGTCTCTGCCTCTGTCTCCGTCTCCGTCTGTGTCTCGGTCTCTGTCTCGGTCTTTGTCTCCATCTCCGTCTCTGTCACTGTCTCTGTCGCTGTCTCTGTCTCTGTCGCTGTCTCTGTCTCTGTCTCTGTCTCTGTCTCTGTCTCTGTCCGTGTCTCTGTCTCTGTCTCTGTCTCTGTCTCTGTCGCTGTCTCTTCCTCTGTCTCTGTCTCCGTCTCTGTCCCTGGCTCTGTCTCTGCCTCTGTCTCTGTCTCTGCCTCCGTCTCTGTCTCCGTCTGTGTCTCTGTTTCTGTCTCTGGGTCTCTGTCTGTGTGCGTCTGCCTCTGTCTCTTTGTCTCTGTCTCTGCATATCTGCCTCCGTGCCTATGTCTCTATGTCTCTGTCTCTGTCTCTGTCTCTGTCTCAGTCTCTGTCTCTGTGTCTGTCTCTGCCTCTGACTCTGTCTCTGTCTCTGTCTCTGTCTCTGTCTCTGTCTCTGTCTCTGTCTCTGCCTCTGTCTCTGTCTCTGCCTCTGTCTCTGCCTCCGTCTCTGTCCCTGGCACTGTCTCCGCCTCTGTCTCCGTCTCTGTCTCTGTCTCGGTCTTCGTCTCCGTCTCTGTCTCCGCCTCTGCCTCTATCTCCGTCTCTGTCTCTGTCTCTGTCTCTGTCTCTGTCTCTGTCTCTGTCTCTGTCTCTGTCTATGTCTCTGTCTCTGTCTCTGTCTCTGTCTCTGCCTCAGTCTCTGCCCTGCCTCTGTCTCTGTCTCTGTCTCTGTCTGTGCCTCTGCCTCTGTCTCGGTCTTTGTCTCCGTCTCTGTTTCTGTCTCTGTCTCTGTTTCAGTCTCAGTCTCTGCCTCTGTCTCTGTCTCTGTCTCTGTCTCTGTGTCTGTCTCTGTCTCTGTCTCTGTCTCTGTCTCTGTCTCTGTCTCTGTCTCTGTCTCTGTCTCTGTCTCTGTCTCTGTCTCTGTATCTGTCTCTGTCTCTGTCTCTGTCTCTGTCTCTGTCTCTGTCTCTGTCTCTGTCTCTGTCTACGTATCTGTCTGTGTCTCTGTCTCTGTCTCTGTCTCTGTCTCTGTCTCATCTCTCTCTCTGTCTCCGTCTCTGTCACTGTCTCTGTCGCTGTCTCTGTCCCTGTCTCTGTCTATGCCTCTGTCTCTGTATCTGTCTCTGTCTCTGTCTCCGTCTCTCTCTCTGTCGCTGTCTCTCCCTCTGTCTCTCTCTGTCGCTGTCTCCCCCTCTGTCTCTGTCTCCGTCTCTGTCCCTGGCTCTGACTCTGCCTCTGTTTCCGTCTCTGTCTCTGTCTCGGTCTCTGTCTCTGTCTCTGTCACTGTCTCTGTCTCTGTCGCTGTCTCTGTCTCTGTCTCTGTCTCTGTCTCTGTCTCTGTCTCTGTGTCTGTCTCTGTCTCTGTCTCTGTCTCTGTCTCTGTCTCTGTCTCTGTCTCTGTCTCTGTCTCTGTCTCTGTCTCTGTCTCTGTCTCTGTCTCTGTCTCTGTCTCTGTCTTTGTCTCCGTCCTTGTCTCCGTCTTTGTCTCCTGCCCCTCTGTCTCTGTCTCGGTCTCTGTCTCTGTCTCTGTCTCTGTCTCGGTCTCTGTCTCTGTCTCTGTCTCTGTCTCTGTCTCTGTCTCTGTCTCTGTCTCTGTCGCTGTCGCTGTCTCTGTCTCTGTCTCTGTCTCTGTCTCTGTCTCTGTCTCTGTGTCTGTCTCTGTCTCTGTCTCTGTCTCTGTCTCTGTCTCTGTCTCTGTGTCTGTCTCTGTCTCTGTCTCTGTCTCTGTCTCTGTCTCTGTCTCTGTCTCTGTCTCTGTCTCTGTCTCTGTCTCTGTCTCTGCCTCTGCCTCTGTCTCTGTCTCTGTCTCTGTCTCGCTCTCTGTCTCTGTCTCTGTCTCTGTCTCTGTCTCTGTCTCTATCTCTGTCTCTGTCTCTGTCTCTGTCTCTGTCTCTGTCTCTGTCTATGTCTCTGTCTCTGTCTCTGTCTCTGTCTCTGTCTCTGCCTCTGTCTCAGTCTCTGCGTCTGTCTCGGTCTTTGTCTCCGTCTCTGTCTCTGTCTCTGTCTCTGTCACTGTCTCCGTCTCTGCCTCTGTCTCTGTCTCTGTCTCTGTCTCTGTCTCTGTCTCTGTCTCTGTCGCTGTCTCTGCCTCTGTCTCTGTCACTGTGTCTGTCGCTGTTTCTCCCACCTTCTCTGTCTCCGTCTCTGTCCCTGGATCTGTCTCTGCCTCTGTCTCCGTCTCTGTCTCTGTCTCGATCTTTGTCTCCGACTCCGTCTCTGTCTCTGTTTCTGTCTCGGTCTCTGTCTCTGTCTCTGTCTTTGCCTCTGTCTCTGTCCCCGTATCTCTCTCTGTCTCTGCTTCTGTCTCGGTCTCTGTCTTTGTCTCTGTCTCTGCCTCTGTCTCTGTCTCTGTCTCTGTCTCAGTCTCTGTCTCTGTCTCTGTCCCTGGCTCTGTCTCTGCCTCTGTCTCCGTCTCTGTCTCTGTCTCTGTCTCTGTCTCTGTCTCCGTCTCTGTCCCTGGCTCTGTCTCTGCCTCTGTCTCTGTCCCTGCCTCTGTCTCTGCCTCTGTCTCCGTCTCTGTCTGTGTCTCGGTCTTTGTCTCCGTCTCTGTCTCTGTCTCTGTCTCTGCCTCTGTCTCTGCCTCTGTCTCTGTCTCTGTCTCTGTCTCTGTCTCTGTCTCTGTCTCTGTCTCTGTCTCTGTCTCTGTCTCTGTCTCTGTCCCTGTCTCTATCTCTGTCTCTGTCTCTGTCTCTGTCTCTGTTTCTGTCTCTGTCCCTGTCCCTGTCTCTGTCTCTGTCTCTGCCTCTGTCTCTATCTCTGTCTCTGTCCCTGTCTCTGTCTCTGTCTCTGTCTCTGTCTCTGTCTCTGTCTCTGTCTCTGTCTCTGTCTCTGTCTCTGTCTCTGTCTCTGTCTCTGTCTCTGTCTCTGTCTCTGTCTCTGTCTCTGTCTATGTCTCTGTCTCTGTCTCTGTCTCTGTCTCTGTCTCTGCCTCTGTCTCAGTCTCTGCGTATGTCTCGGTCTTTGTCTCCGTCTCTGTCTCTGTCTCTGTCTCTGTCACTGTCTCCGTCTCTGCCTCTGTCTCTGTCTCTTTCTCTGTCTCTGTCTCTGTCTCTGTCTCTGTCTCTGTCTCTGTCTCAGTCTCTGTCTCTGTCTCTGTCGCTGTCTCTGCCTCTGTCTCTGTCTCTGTGTCTGTCGCTGTCTCTCCCTCCTTCTCTGTCTCCGTCTCTGTCCCTGGATCTGTCTCTGCCTCTGTCTCCGTCTCTGTCTCTGTCTCGATCTTTGTCTCCGTCTCCTTCTCTGTCTCTGTTTGTCTCGGTCTCTGTCTCTGTCTCTGTCTTTGCCTCTGTCTCTGTCCCCGTATCTCTCTCTGTCTCTGTCTCTGCCTCTGTCTCTGTCCCTGTCCCTCTCCCTGTCCCTGTCGCTGTCTCTGTCTCTGTCTCTGTCTCTGTCTCTGTCGCTGTCTCTCCCTCTGTCTCTGTCTCTGTCTCCGTCCCTGTCCCTCTCCCTGCCCCTGTCCCTGTCTCTGTCTCTGTCTCTGTCTCTGTCTCTGTCTCTGTCTCTGACCCTGGCTCTGTCTCTGCCTCTGACTCCGTCTCTGTCTCTGTCTCGGTCTTTGTCTCCGTCTCTGACTCCGTCTCTGTCTCTGTCTCTGCCTCTGTCTCTATCTCCGTCTCTGCCTCTGTCTCTGTCTGTGTCTCTGTCTCTGTCTCTGTCTCTGTCTCTGTCTCTGTCTCTGTCTCTGTCTCTGTCTCTGTCGCTGTCTCTGCCTCTGTCTCTGTCTCTGTGTCTGTCGCTGTCTCTCCCTCCTTCTCTGTCTCCGTCTCTGTCCCCGGATCTGTCTCTGCCTCTGTCTCCGTCTCTGTCTCTGTCTCGATCTTTGTCTCCGTATCCGTCTCTGTCTCTGTCTCTGTCTCCGTCTCTGTCTCTGTCTCTGTCTTTGCCTCTGTCTCTGTCCCCGTATCTGTCTCTGTCTCTGTTTCTGTCTCGGTCTCTGTCTTTGTCTCTGTCTCTGCCTCTGTCTCTGTCTCTGCCTCTGTCTCTGTCTCTGTCTCTGTCTCTGTCTCTGTCTCTGTCTCTGTCCCTGGCTCTGTCTCTGCCTCTGTCTCCGTCTCTGTCTCTGTCTGTGTCTCTGTCTCTGTCTCTGTCTCTGTCGCTGTCTCTGTCTCTGTCTCTGTCTCTGTCCCTGTCTCTGTCTCTGTCTCTGTCTCTGTCTCTGTCTCTGTCTCTGTCTTTGTCTCTGCCTCTGTCTCAGTATCTGCGTCTGTCTCGGTCTTTGTCTCCGTCTCTGTCTCTGTCTCTGTCTCTGTCACTGTCTCCGTCTCTGCCTCTGTCTCTGTCTCTGTCTCTGTCTCTGTCTCTGTCTCTGTCTCTGTCTCTGTCTCTGTCTCTGTCTCTGTCTTTGTCTCTGTCCCTGTCCCTCTCCCTGTGCCTGTCGCTGTCTCTGTCTCTGTCTCTGTCTCTGTCTCCGTCTCTGTCCCTGGCTTTGTCTCTGCCTCTGTCTCCGTCTCTGTCTGTGTCTCGGTCTTTGTCTCCGTCTCTGTCTCTGTCTCTGTCTCTGCCTCTGTCTCTGCCTCTGTCTCTGTCCCTGTCCCTCTCCCTGTCCCTGTCGCTGTCTCTGTCTCTGTCTCTGTCTCTGTCTCTGTCTCTGTCTCTGTCTCTGTCTCTGTCTCTGTCTCTGCCTCTGTCTCTGCCTCTGTCTCTGTCACTGCCTCTGTCTCTGTCTCTGTCTCTGTCTCTGTCGCTGTCTCTTCCTCTGTCTCTGTCTCCGTCTCTGTCCCTGGCTCTGTCTCTGTCTCTGTCTCTGTCTCTGTCTCTGTCTCTGTCGCTGTCTCTTCCTCTGTCTCTGTCTCCGTCTCTGTCCCTGGCTCTGTCTCTGCCTCTGTCTCCGTCTCCGTCTGTGTCTCGGTCTCTGTCTCTGTCTCTGCCTCTGTCTCTGTCTCTGTCTCTGTCTCTGTCTCTGTCTCTGCCTCTGTCTCTGCCTCTGTCTCTGTCTCTGTCTCTGTCTATGTCTCTGTCACTGTCTCTGTCTCTGTCTCTGCCTCTGTCTCTGCCCTGCCTCTGTCTCTGTCTCTGTCTCTGTCTCTGTCTCTGTCTCTGTCTCTGTCTCTGTCTCTGTCTCTGTCTCTGTCTCTGTCTCTGTCTGTGTCTCTGCCTCTGTCTCGGTCTTTGTCTCCGTCTCTGTTTCTATCTCTGTCTCTGCCTCTGTCTCTGTCTCTGTCTCTGTCTCTGTCTCTGTCTCTGTCTCTGTCTCTGTCTCTGTCTCTGTCTCTGTCTCTGCCTCTGTCTCTGCCTCCGTCTCTGTCCCTGGCACTGTCTCCGCCTCTGTCTCCGTCTCTGTCTCTGTCTCGGTCTTCGTCTCCGTCTCTGTCTCCGCCTCCGCCTCTATCTCCGTCTCTGTCTCTGTCTCTGTCTCTGTCTCTGTCTCTGTCTCTGTCTATGTCTCTGTCTCTGTCTCTGTCTCTGTCTCTGCCTCTGTCTCTGCCCTGCCTCTGTCTCTGTCTCTGTCTCTGTCTGTGCCTCTGCCTCTGTCTCGGTCTTTGTCTCCGTCTCTGTTTCTGTCTCTGTCTCTGTTTCAGTCTCAGTCTCTGCCTCTGTCTCTGTCTCTGTCTCTGTCTCTGTCTCTGTCTCTGTCTCTGTCTCTGTCTCTGTGTCTGTCTCTGTCTCTGTCTCTGTCTCTGTCTCTGTCTCTGTCTCTGTCTCTGTCTCTGTCTCTGTCTCTGTCTCAGTCTCTGTCTCTGTCTCTGTCTCTGTCTCCGTCCCTGGCTCTGTCTCTGCCTCTGTCTCCGTCTCTGTCTCTGTCTCTGCCTCTATCTCCGTCTCTGTCTCTGTCTCTGTCTCTGTCTCTGTCTCTGTCTCTGTCGCTGTCTCTGTCTCTGTCTCTGTCTCTGTCTCTGTCTCTGTCTCTGTCTCTGTGTCTGTCTCTGTCTCTGTCTCTGTGTCTGTCTCTGTCTCTGTCTCTGTCTCTGTCTCTGTCTCTGTCTCTGTCTCTGTCTCTGTCTCCGTCTTTGTCTCCGTCCTTGTCTCCGTCTTTGTCTCCTGCCCCTATGCCTCCGACTTTGTCGCCTGCCCCTCTGTCTCTGTCTCGGTCTCTGTCTCTGTCTCTGTCTCTGTCTCTGTCTCTGTCTCTGTCTCTGTCTCTGTCTCTGTCTCTGTCTCTTTCTCTGTCTCTGTCTCTGCCTCTGCCTCTGTCTCTGCCTCTGTCTCTGTCCCTGTCCCTCTCCCTGTCCCTGTCGCTGCCTCTGTCTCTGTCTCTGTCTCTGTCTCTGTCTCTGTCTCTCTCTCTGTCTCTGTCTCTGCCACTGTCTCTGCCTCTGTCTCTGTCACTGCCTCTGTCTCTGTCTCTGTCTCTGTCTCTGTCGCTGTCTCTTCCTCTGTCTCTGTCTCCGTCTCTGTCCCTGGCTCTGTCTCTGCCTCTGTCTCCGTCTCCGTCTGTGTCTCGGTCTCTGTCTCTGTCTCTGCCTCTGTCTCTGTCTCTGTCTCTGTCTCTGTCTCTGTCTCTGTCTCTGTCTCTGTCTCTGCCTCTGTCTCTGCCTCTGTCTCTGTCTCTGTCTCTGTCTATGTCTCTGTCACTGTCTCTGTCTCTGTCTCTGACTCTGTCTCTGCCCTGCCTCTGTCTCTGTCTCTGTCTCTGTCTCTGTCTCTGTCTCCGTATATGTCTCTGTCTCTGTCTCTGTCTCTGTCTCTGTCTCTGTCTCTGTCTCCGTCTCTGTCTCTGTCTCGGTCTTTGTCTCCGTCCCTGTCTCCGTCTCTGTCTCTGTCTCTGTCTCTGCCTCTGTCTCTGCCTCTGTCTCTGTCCCTGTCCCTCTCCCTGTCCCTGTCGCTGTCTCTGTCTCTGTCTCTGTCTCTGTCCCTGTCTCTGTCTCTGTCTCTGTCTCTGTCTCTGTCTGTGTCTCTGCCTCTGTCTCGGTCTTTGTCTCCATCTCCGTCTCTGTCACTGTCTCTGTCGCTGTCTCTGTCTCTGTCGCTGTCTCTGTCTCTGTCTCTGTCTCTGTCTCTGTCTCTGTCCGTGTCTCTGTCTCTGTCTCTGTCTCTGTCTCTGTCGCTGTCTCTTCCTCTGTCTCTGTCTCCGTCTCTGTCCCTGGCTCTGTCTCTGCCTCTGTCTCTGTCTCTGCCTCCGTCTCTGTCTCCGTCTGTGTCTCTGTTTCTGTCTCTGGGTCTCTGTCTGTGTGCGTCTGCCTCTGTCTCTTTGTCTCTGTCTCTGCATATCTGCCTCCGTGCCTATGTCTCTATGTCTCTGTCTCTGTCTCTGTCTCTGTCTCAGTCTCTGTCTCTGTGTCTGTCTCTGCCTCTGACTCTGTCTCTGTCTCTGTCTCTGTCTCTGTCTCTGTCTCTGTCTCTGTCTCTGCCTCTGTCTCTGTCTCTGCCTCTGTCTCTGCCTCCGTCTCTGTCCCTGGCACTGTCTCCGCCTCTGTCTCCGTCTCTGTCTCTGTCTCGGTCTTCGTCTCCGTCTCTGTCTCCGCCTCTGCCTCTATCTCCGTCTCTGTCTCTGTCTCTGTCTCTGTCTCTGTCTCTGTCTCTGTCTCTGTCTATGTCTCTGTCTCTGTCTCTGTCTCTGTCTCTGCCTCAGTCTCTGCCCTGCCTCTGTCTCTGTCTCTGTCTCTGTCTGTGCCTCTGCCTCTGTCTCGGTCTTTGTCTCCGTCTCTGTTTCTGTCTCTGTCTCTGTTTCAGTCTCAGTCTCTGCCTCTGTCTCTGTCTCTGTCTCTGTCTCTGTGTCTGTCTCTGTCTCTGTCTCTGTCTCTGTCTCTGTCTCTGTCTCTGTCTCTGTCTCTGTCTCTGTCTCTGTCTCTGTCTCTGTATCTGTCTCTGTCTCTGTCTCTGTCTCTGTCTCTGTCTCTGTCTCTGTCTCTGTCTCTGTCTACGTATCTGTCTGTGTCTCTGTCTCTGTCTCTGTCTCTGTCTCTGTCTCATCTCTCTCTCTGTCTCCGTCTCTGTCACTGTCTCTGTCGCTGTCTCTGTCCCTGTCTCTGTCTATGCCTCTGTCTCTGTATCTGTCTCTGTCTCTGTCTCCGTCTCTCTCTCTGTCGCTGTCTCTCCCTCTGTCTCTCTCTGTCGCTGTCTCCCCCTCTGTCTCTGTCTCCGTCTCTGTCCCTGGCTCTGACTCTGCCTCTGTTTCCGTCTCTGTCTCTGTCTCGGTCTCTGTCTCTGTCTCTGTCACTGTCTCTGTCTCTGTCGCTGTCTCTGTCTCTGTCTCTGTCTCTGTCTCTGTCTCTGTCTCTGTGTCTGTCTCTGTCTCTGTCTCTGTCTCTGTCTCTGTCTCTGTCTCTGTCTCTGTCTCTGTCTCTGTCTCTGTCTCTGTCTTTGTCTCCGTCCTTGTCTCCGTCTTTGTCTCCTGCCCCTATGCCTCCGACTTTGTCGCCTGCCCCTCTGTCTCTGTCTCGGTCTCTGTCTCTGTCTCTGTCTCTGTCTCTGTCTCTGTCTCTGTCTCTGTCTCTGTCGCTGTCTCTGTCTCTGTCTCTGTCTCTGTCTCTGTCTCTGTCTCTGTCTCTGTGTCTGTCTCTGTCTCTGTCTCTGTCTCTGTCTCTGTCTCTGTCTCTGTCTCTGTGTCTGTCTCTGTCTCTGTCTCTGTCTCTGTCTCTGTCTCTGTCTCTGTCTCTGTCTCTGTCTCTGTCTCTGTCTCTGTCTCTGTCTCTGTCTCTGTCTCAGTCTCTGTCTCTGTCTCTGTCTCTGTCTCTGTCTCCGTATATGTCTCTGTCTCTGTCTCTGTCTCTGTCTCTGTCTCTGTCTCCGTCTCTGTCTCTGTCTCGGTCTTTGTCTCCGTCCCTGTCTCCGTCTCTGTCTCTGTCTCTGTCTCTGCCTCTGTCTCTGCCTCTGTCTCTGTCCCTGTCCCTCTCCCTGTCCCTGTCGCTGTCTCTGTCTCTGTCTCTGTCTCTGTCCCTGCCTCTGTCTCTGTCTCTGTCTCTGTCTCTGTCTCTGTCTCTGTCTGTGTCTCTGCCTCTGTCTCGGTCTTTGTCTCCGTCTCCGTCTCTGTCACTGTCTCTGTCGCTGTCTCTGTCTCTGTCGCTGTCTCTGTCTCTGTCTCTGTCTCTGTCTCTGTCTCTGTCCGTGTCTCTGTCTCTGTCTCTGTCTCTGTCGCTGTCTCTTCCTCTGTCTCTGTCTCCGTCTCTGTCCCTGGCTCTGTCTCTGCCTCTGTCTCTGTCTCTGCCTCCGTCTCTGTCTCCGTCTGCGTCTCTGTTTCTGTCTCTGGGTCTCTGTCTGTGTGCGTCTGCCTCTGTCTCTTTGTCTCTGTCTCTGCATATCTGCCTCCGTGCCTATGTCTCTATGTCTCTGTCTCTGTCTCTGTCTCTGTCTCAGTCTCTGTCTCTGTGTCTGTCTCTGTCTCTGTCTCTGTCGCTGTCTCTTCCTCTGTCTCTGTCTCCGTCTCTGTCCCTGGCTCTGTCTCTGCCTCTGTCTCTGTCTCTGCCTCCGTCTCTGTCTCCGTCTGTGTCTCTGTTTCTGTCTCCGGGTCTCTGTCTGTGTGCGTCTGCCTCTGTCTCTTTGTCTCTGTCTCTGCATATCTGCCTCCGTGCCTATGTCTCTATGTCTCTGTCTCTGTCTCTGTCTCTGTCTCAGTCTCTGTCTCTGTGTCTGTCTCTGCCTCTGACTCTGTCTCTGTCTCTGTCTCTGTCTCTGTCTCTGTCTCTGTCTCTGTCTCTGTCTCTGTCTCTGTCTCTGCCTCTGTCTCTGCCTCCGTCTCTGTCCCTGGCACTGTCTCCGCCTCTGTCTCCGTCTCTGTCTCTGTCTCGGTCTTCGTCTCCGTCTCTGTCTCCGCCTCTGCCTCTATCTCCGTCTCTGTCTCTGTCTCTGTCTCTGTCTCTGTCTCTGTCTATGTCTCTGTCTCTGTCTCTGTCTCTGTCTCTGCCTCTGTCTCTGCCCTGCCTCTGTCTCTGTCTCTGTCTCTGTCTGTGCCTCTGCCTCTGTCTCGGTCTTTGTCTCCGTCTCTGTTTCTGTCTCTGTCTCTGTTTCAGTCTCAGTCTCTGCCTCTGTCTCTGTCTCTGTCTCTGTCTCTGTCTCTGTCTCTGTCTCTGTCTCTGTCTCTGTCTCTGTCTCTGTCACTGCCTCTGTCTCTGTCTCTGTCTATGTCTCTGTCTCTGTCTCTGTCTCTGTCTCTGCCTCTGTCTCTGCCCTGCCTCTGTCTCTGTCTCTGTCTCTGTCTCTGTCTGTGCCTCTGCCTCTGTCTCGGTCTTTGTCTCCGTCTCTGTTTCTGTCTCTGTCTCTGTTTCAGTCTCAGTCTCTGTCTCTGTCTCTGTCTCTGTCTCTGTCTCTGTGTCTGTCTCTGTCTCTGTCTCTGTCTCTGTCTCTGTCTCTGTCTCTGTCTCTGTCTCTGTCTCTGTCTCTGTCTCTGTCTCTGTCTCTGTCTCTGTCTCTGCCTCTGTCTCTGTCTCTGTCTCTGTCTCTGTCTCTGTCTACGTATCTGTCTCTGTCTCTGTCTCTGTCTCTGTCTCTGTCTCTGTCTCATCTCTCTCTCTGTCTCTGTCTCTGTCGCTGTCTCTCCCTCTGTCTCTGTCTCTGTCTCCGTCCCTGTCTCTGTCTCTGCCTCTGTCTCCGTCTCTGTCTCTGTCTCTGCCTCTATCTCCGTCTCTGGCTCTGTCTCTGTCTCTGTCTCTGCCTCTGTCTCTGTCTCCGTCTCTGTTTCTATTTCTGTCTCTGTCGCTGTCTCTGTCTCTGTCGCTGTCTCTGTCTCTGTCTCTGTCTCTGTCTCTGTCTCTGTCTCTGTCTCTGTCTCTGTCTCTGTCTCTGTCTCTGTCTCTGTCTGTGTCTCTGCCTCTGTCTCTGTCTCTGCCTCTGTCTCTGCCCTGCCTCTGTCTCTGTCCCTGTCTCTGTCTCTGTCTCTGTCGCTGTCTCTTCCTCTGTCTCTGTCTCAGTCTCAGTCTCTGTCTCTGTCTCTGTCTCTGTCTCTGTCTCTGTCTCTGTCTCAGTCTCTGTCTCTGTGTCTGTCTCTGCCTCTGACTCTGTCTCTGTCTCTGTCTCTGTCTCTGTCTCTGTCTCTGTCTCTGTCTCTGTCTCTGTCTCTGTCTCTGTCTCTGTCTCTGTCTCTGTCTCTGTCTCTGTCTCTGCCTCTGTCTCTGCCTCCGTCTCTGTCCCTGGCACTGTCTCCGCCTCTGTCTCCGTCTCTGTCTCTGTCTCGGTCTTCGTCTCCGTCTCTGTCTCCGCCTCTGCCTCTATCTCCGTCTCTGTCTCTGTCTCTGCCTCTGTCTCTGTCTCTGTCTCTGTCTGTGCCTCTGCCTCTGTCTCGGTCTTTGTCTCCGTCTGTGTTTCTGTCTCTGTCTCTGTTTCAGTCTCAGTCTCTGCCTCTGTCTCTGTCTCTGTCTCTGTCTCTGTCTCTGTGTCTGTCTCTGTCTCTGTCTCTGTCTCTGTCTCTGTCTCTGTCTCTGTCCCTGTCTCTGTCTCTGTCTCTGTATCTGTCTCTGTCTCTGTCTCTGTCTCTGTCTCTGTCTCTGTCTCTGTCTCTGTCTCTGTCTACGTATCTGTCTCTGTCTCTGTCTCTGTCTCTGTCTCTGTCTCTGTCTCTGTCTCATCTCTCTCTCTGTCTCCGTCTCTGTCACTGTCTCTGTCGCTGTCTCTGTCCCTGTCTCTGTCTATGCCTCTGTCTCTGTATCTGTCTCTGTCTCTGTCTCCGTCTCTCTCTCTGTCGCTGTCTCTCCCTCTGTCTCTGTCTCTGTCGCTGTCTCCCCCTCTGTCTCTGTCTCTGTCTCTGTCTCTGTCTCTGTCTCTGTCTCTGTCTCTGCCTCTGTCTCTGCCTCTGTCTCTGTCCCTGTCCCTCTCCCTGTCCCTGTCGCTGTCTCTGTCTCTGTCTCTGTCTCTGTCCCTGCCTCTGTCTCTGTCTCTGTCTCTGTCTCTGTCTCTGTCTCTGTCTGTGTCTCTGCCTCTGTCTCGGTCTTTGTCTCCGTCTCCGTCTCTGTCACTGTCTCTGTCGCTGTCTCTGTCTCTGTCGCTGTCTCTGTCTCTGTCTCTGTCTCTGTCTCTGTCTCTGTCCGTGTCTCTGTCTCTGTCTCTGTCTCTGTCGCTGTCTCTTCCTCTGTCTCTGTCTCCGTCTCTGTCCCTGGCTCTGTCTCTGCCTCTGTCTCTGTCTCTGCCTCCGTCTCTGTCTCCGTCTGCGTCTCTGTTTCTGTCTCTGGGTCTCTGTCTGTGTGCGTCTGCCTCTGTCTCTTTGTCTCTGTCTCTGCATATCTGCCTCCGTGCCTATGTCTCTATGTCTCTGTCTCTGTCTCTGTCTCTGTCTCAGTCTCTGTCTCTGTGTCTGTCTCTGTCTCTGTCTCTGTCGCTGTCTCTTCCTCTGTCTCTGTCTCCGTCTCTGTCCCTGGCTCTGTCTCTGCCTCTGTCTCTGTCTCTGCCTCCGTCTCTGTCTCCGTCTGTGTCTCTGTTTCTGTCTCCGGGTCTCTGTCTGTGTGCGTCTGCCTCTGTCTCTTTGTCTCTGTCTCTGCATATCTGCCTCCGTGCCTATGTCTCTATGTCTCTGTCTCTGTCTCTGTCTCTGTCTCAGTCTCTGTCTCTGTGTCTGTCTCTGCCTCTGACTCTGTCTCTGTCTCTGTCTCTGTCTCTGTCTCTGTCTCTGTCTCTGTCTCTGTCTCTGTCTCTGTCTCTGTCTCTGCCTCTGTCTCTGCCTCCGTCTCTGTCCCTGGCACTGTCTCCGCCTCTGTCTCCGTCTCTGTCTCTGTCTCGGTCTTCGTCTCCGTCTCTGTCTCCGCCTCTGCCTCTATCTCCGTCTCTGTCTCTGTCTCTGTCTCTGTCTCTGTCTCTGTCTATGTCTCTGTCTCTGTCTCTGTCTCTGTCTCTGCCTCTGTCTCTGCCCTGCCTCTGTCTCTGTCTCTGTCTCTGTCTGTGCCTCTGCCTCTGTCTCGGTCTTTGTCTCCGTCTCTGTTTCTGTCTCTGTCTCTGTTTCAGTCTCAGTCTCTGCCTCTGTCTCTGTCTCTGTCTCTGTCTCTGTCTCTGTCTCTGTCTCTGTCTCTGTCTCTGTCTCTGTCTCTGTCACTGCCTCTGTCTCTGTCTCTGTCTATGTCTCTGTCTCTGTCTCTGTCTCTGTCTCTGCCTCTGTCTCTGCCCTGCCTCTGTCTCTGTCTCTGTCTCTGTCTCTGTCTGTGCCTCTGCCTCTGTCTCGGTCTTTGTCTCCGTCTCTGTTTCTGTCTCTGTCTCTGTTTCAGTCTCAGTCTCTGTCTCTGTCTCTGTCTCTGTCTCTGTCTCTGTGTCTGTCTCTGTCTCTGTCTCTGTCTCTGTCTCTGTCTCTGTCTCTGTCTCTGTCTCTGTCTCTGTCTCTGTCTCTGTCTCTGTCTCTGTCTCTGTCTCTGTCTCTGTCTCTGTCTCTGTCTCTGTCTCTGTCTCTGTCTCTGTCTCTGTCTCTGTCTCTGTCTCTGTCTACGTATCTGTCTCTGTCTCTGTCTCTGTCTCTGTCTCTGTCTCTGTCTCATCTCTCTCTCTGTCTCTGTCTCTGTCGCTGTCTCTCCCTCTGTCTCTGTCTCTGTCTCCGTCCCTGTCTCTGTCTCTGCCTCTGTCTCCGTCTCTGTCTCTGTCTCTGCCTCTATCTCCGTCTCTGGCTCTGTCTCTGTCTCTGTCTCTGTCTCTGTCTCTGTCTCCGTCTCTGTTTCTATTTCTGTCTCTGTCGCTGTCTCTGTCTCTGTCGCTGTCTCTGTCTCTGTCTCTGTCTCTGTCTCTGTCTCTGTCTCTGTCTCTGTCTCTGTCTCTGTCTCTGTCTCTGTCTCTGTCTGTGTCTCTGCCTCTGTCTCTGTCTCTGCCTCTGTCTCTGCCCTGCCTCTGTCTCTGTCCCTGTCTCTGTCTCTGTCTCTGTCGCTGTCTCTTCGTCTGTCTCTGTCTCAGTCTCAGTCTCTGTCTCTGTCTCTGTCTCTGTCTCTGTCTCAGTCTCTGTCTCTGTGTCTGTCTCTGCCTCTGACTCTGTCTCTGTCTCTGTCTCTGTCTCTGTCTCTGTCTCTGTCTCTGTCTCTGTCTCTGTCTCTGTCTCTGTCTCTGTCTCTGTCTCTGTCTCTGCCTCTGTCTCTGCCTCCGTCTCTGTCCCTGGCACTGTCTCCGCCTCTGTCTCCGTCTCTGTCTCTGTCTCGGTCTTCGTCTCCGTCTCTGTCTCCGCCTCTGCCTCTATCTCCGTCTCTGTCTCTGTCTCTGCCTCTGTCTCTGTCTCTGTCTCTGTCTGTGCCTCTGCCTCTGTCTCGGTCTTTGTCTCCGTCTGTGTTTCTGTCTCTGTCTCTGTTTCAGTCTCAGTCTCTGCCTCTGTCTCTGTCTCTGTCTCTGTCTCTGTCTCTGTGTCTGTCTCTGTCTCTGTCTCTGTCTCTGTCTCTGTCTCTGTCTCTGTCTCTGTCTCTGTCTCTGTCTCTGTCTCTGTATCTGTCTCTGTCTCTGTCTCTGTCTCTGTCTCTGTCTCTGTCTCTGTCTCTGTCTCTGTCTCTGTCTACGTATCTGTCTCTGTCTCTGTCTCTGTCTCTGTCTCTGTCTCTGTCTCATCTCTCTCTCTGTCTCCGTCTCTGTCACTGTCTCTGTCGCTGTCTCTGTCCCTGTCTCTGTCTATGCCTCTGTCTCTGTATCTGTCTCTGTCTCTGTCTCCGTCTCTCTCTCTGTCGCTGTCTCTCCCTCTGTCTCTGTCTCTGTCGCTGTCTCCCCCTCTGTCTCTGTCTCTGTCTCTGTCTCTGTCTCTGTCTCCGTCTCTCTCTCTGTCGCTGTCTCGCCCTCTGTCTCTGTCTCTGTCTCTGTCTCAGTCTCTGTCTCTGTCTATGTCTCTGTCTCTGTCTCTGTCTCTGTCTCTGCCTCTGCCTCTGTCTCTGCCCTGCCTCTGTCTCTGTCTCTGTCTCTGTCTGTGCCTCTGCCTCTGTCTCGGTCTTTGTCTCCGTCTCTGTTTCTGTCTCTGTCTCTGTTTCAGTCTCAGTCTCTGTCTCTGTCTCTGTCTCTGTCTCTGTCTCTGTGTCTGTCTCTGTCTCTGTCTCTGTCTCTGTCTCTGTCTCTGTCTCTGTCTCTGTCTCTGTCTCTGTCTCTGTCTCTGTCTCTGTCTCTGTCTCTGTCTCTGTCTCTGTCTCTGTCTCTGTCTCTGTCTCTGTCTCTGTCTCTGTCTCTGTCTCTGTCTCTGTCTCTGTCTCTGTCTCTGTCTCTGTCTCTGTCTACGTATCTGTCTCTGTCTCTGTCTCTGTCTCATCTCTCTCTCTGTCTCTGTCTCTGTCGCTGTCTCTCCCTCTGTCTCTGTCTCTGTCTCCGTCCCTGTCTCTGTCTCTGCCTCTGTCTCCATCTCTGTCTCTGTCTCTGCCTCTATCTCCGTCTCTGGCTCTGCCTCTGTCTCTGCCCTGCCTCTGTCTCTGTCCCTGTCTCTGTCTCTGTCTCTGTCGCTGTCTCTTCCTCTGTCTCTGTCTCAGTCTCAGTCTCTGTCTCTGTCTCTGTCTCTGTCTCTGTCTCTGTCTCTGCCTCTGTCTCTGCCTCTGTCTCTGTCCCTGTCCCTCTCCCTGTCCCTGTCGCTGTCTCTGTATCTGTCTCTGTCTCTGTCTCTGTCCCTGTCTCTGTCTCTGTCTCTGTCTCTGTCTCTGTCTCTGTCTCTGTCTCTGTCTCTCTCTCTGTCTCTGTCTCTGTCTCTGTCTCTGTCTCTGTCTCTGTCTCTCTCTCTGTCTCTGTCTCTGTCTCTGTCGCAGTCTCTTCCTCTGTCTCTGTCTCCGTCTCTGTCCCTGGCTCTGTCTCTGCCTCTGTCTCCGTCTCTGTCTGTGTCTCGGTCTTTGTCTCCGTCTCTGTCTCTGTCTCTGTCTCTGCCTCTGTCTCTGCCTCTGTCTCTGTCTCTGTCTCTGTTTCTGTCTCTGTCTCTGTCTCTGACTCTGTCTCTGTCTCTGTCTCTGTCTCTGTCTCTGTCTCTGTCTCTGTCTCTGTCTCTGTCTCGGTCTACGTATCTGTCTCTGTCTCTGTCTCTGTCTCAGTCTCTGTCTCTGTCTCTGCCTCTGTCTCTGTCTCATCTCTATCTCTGTCTCTGTCGCTGCCTCTCCCTCTGTCTCTGTCTCTGTCTCCGTCCCTGGCTCTGTCTCTGCCTCTGTCTCCGTCTCTGTCTCTGTCTCTGCCTCTATCTCCGTCTCTGTCTCTGTCTCTGTCTCTTTCTCTGTCTCTGTCTCGGTCTACGTATCTGTCTCTGTCTCTGTCTCTGTCTCTGTCTCTGTCTCTGTCTCTGTCTCTGTCTCTGTCTCATCTCTATCTCTGTCTCTGTCGCTGTCTCTCCCTCTGTCTCTGTCTCTGTCTCCGTCCCTGGCTCTGTCTCTGCCTCTGTCTCCGTCTCTGTCTCTGTCTCTGCCTCTATCTCCGTCTCTGTCTCTGTCTCTGTCTCTGTCTCTGTCTCTGTCTCTGTCCCTGTCTCTGTCTCTGTCTCTGTCTCTGTCTCTGTCTCTGTCTCTGTCACTGCCTCCGTCTCTGTCTCTGTCTCTGTTTCTGTCTCTGTCCCTGTCCCTGTCTCTGTCTCTGTCTCTGCCTCTGTCTCCGTCTCTGTCTCTGTCTCTGTCTCTGTCTCTGTCTCCGTCTCTGTCCCTGGCTCTGTCTCTGCCTCTGTCTCTGTCCCTGCCTCTGTCTCTGCCTCTGTCTCCGTCTCTGTCTGTGTCTCGGTCTTTGTCTCCGTCTCTGTCTCTGTCTCTGTCTCTGTCTCTGTCTCTGCCTCTGTCTCTGTCTCTGTCTCTGTCTCTGTCTCTGTCTCTGTCTCTGTCTCTGTCTCTGTCTCTGTCCCTGTCTCTATCTCTGTCTCTGTCTCTGTCTCTGTCTCTGTTTCTGTCTCTGTCCCTGTCCCTGTCTCTGTCTCTGTCTCTGCCTCTGTCTCTATCTCTGTCTCTGTCCATGTCTCTGTCTCTGTCTCTGTCTCTGTCTCTGTCACTGTCTCTGTCTCTGTCTCTGTCTCTGTCTCTGTCTCTGTCTCTGTCTCTGTCTCTGTCTATGTCTCTGTCTCTGTCTCTGTCTCTGTCTCTGTCTCTGCCTCTGTCTCAGTCTCTGCGTATGTCTCGGTCTTTGTCTCCGTCTCTGTCTCTGTCTCTGTCTCTGTCACTGTCTCCGTCTCTGCCTCTGTCTCTGTCTCTGTCTCTGTCTCTGCCTCTGTCTCCGTCTCTGTCTCTGTCTCTGTCGCTGTCTCTGCCTCTGTCTCTGTTTCTGTGTCTGTCGCTGTCTCTCCCTCCTTCTCTGTCTCCGTCTCTGTCCCTGGATCTGTCTCTGCCTCTGTCTCCGTCTCTGTCTCTATCTCGATCTTTGTCTCCGTCTCCGTCTCTGTCTCTGTTTGTCTCGGTCTCTGTCTCTGTCTCTGTCTTTGCCTCTGTCTCTGTCCCCGTATCTCTCTCTGTCTCTGTCTCTGCCTCTGTCTCTGCCTCTGTCTCTGTCCCTGTCCCTCTCCCTGTCCCTGTCGCTGTCTCTGTCTCTGTCTCTGTCTCTGTCTCTGTCTCTGTCTCTGTCGCTGTCTCTTCCTCTGTCTCTGTCTCCGTCTCTGTCCCTGGCTCTGTCTCTGTCTCTGTCTCTGTCTCTGTCTCTGTCGCTGTCTCTTCCTCTCTCTCTGTCTCCGTCTCTGTCCCTGGCTCTGTCTCTGCCTCTGTCTCCGTCTCCGTCTGTGTCTCGGTCTCTGTCTCTGTCTCTGCCTCTGTCTCTGTCTCTGTCTCTTTCTCTGTCTCTGTCTCTGTCTCTGCCTCTGTCTCTGCCTCTGTCTCTGTCCCTGTCCCTCTCCCTGTCCCTGTCGCTGCCTCTGTCTCTGTCTCTGTCTCTGTCTCTGTCTCTGTTTCTGTCTCTGTCTCTGTCTCTGTCTCTGCCTCTGTCTCTGCCTCTGTCTCTGTCACTGCCTCTGTCTCTGTCTCTGTCTCTGTCTCTGTCGCTGTCTCTTCCTCTGTCTCTGTCTCCGTCTCTGTCCCTGGCTCTGTCTCTGTCTCTGTCTCTGTCTCTGTCTCTGTCGCTGTCTCTTCCTCTGTCTCTGTCTCCGTCTCTGTCCCTGGCTCTGTCTCTGCCTCTGTCTCCGTCTCCGTCTGTGTCTCGGTCTCTGTCTCTGTCTCTGCCTCTGTCTCTGTCTCTGTCTCTGTCTCTGTCTCTGTCTCTGTCTCTGTCTCTGTCTCTGCCTCTGTCTCTGCCTCTGTCTCTGTCTCTGTCTCTGTCTATGTCTCTGTCACTGTCTCTGTCTCTGTCTCTGACTCTGTCTCTGCCCTGCCTCTGTCTCTGTCTCTGTCTCTGTCTCTGTCTCTGTCTCTATCTCTGTCTCTGTCTCTGTCTCTGTCTCTGTCTGTGTCTCTGCCTCTGTCTCGGTCTTTGTCTCCGTCTCTGTTTCTATTTCTGTCTCTGTCGCTGTCTCTGTCTGTGTCGCTGTCTCTGTCTCTGTCTCTGTCTCTGTCTCTGTCTCTGTCCCTGTCTCTGTCTCTGTCTCTGTCTCTGTCTCTGTCTCTGTCTCTGTCTCTGTCTCTGTCTCTGTGTCTGTCTCTGTCTCTGTCTCTGTCTCTGTCTCTGTCTCTGTCTCTGTCTCTGTCTCTGTCTCTGTCTCTGTCTCAGTCTCTGTCTCTGTCTCTGTCTCTGTCTCCGTATATGTCTCTGTCTCTGTCTCTGTCTCTGTCTCTGTCTCTGTCTCTGTCTCCGTCTCTGTCTCTGTCTCGGTCTTTGTCTCCGTCCCTGTCTCCGTCTCTGTCTCTGTCTCTGTCTCTGCCTCTGTCTCTGCCTCTGTCTCTGTCCCTGTCCCTCTCCCTGTCCCTGTCGCTGTCTCTGTCTCTGTCTCTGTCTCTGTCCCTGTCTCTGTCTCTGTCTCTGTCTCTGTCTCTGTCTGTGTCTCTGCCTCTGTCTCGGTCTTTGTCTCCATCTCCGTCTCTGTCACTGTCTCTGTCGCTGTCTCTGTCTCTGTCGCTGTCTCTGTCTCTGTCTCTGTCTCTGTCTCTGTCTCTGTCCGTGTCTCTGTCTCTGTCTCTGTCTCTGTCTCTGTCGCTGTCTCTTCCTCTGTCTCTGTCTCCGTCTCTGTCCCTGGCTCTGTCTCTGCCTCTGTCTCTGTCTCTGCCTCCGTCTCTGTCTCCGTCTGTGTCTCTGTTTCTGTCTCTGGGTCTCTGTCTGTGTGCGTCTGCCTCTGTCTCTTTGTCTCTGTCTCTGCATATCTGCCTCCGTGCCTATGTCTCTATGTCTCTGTCTCTGTCTCTGTCTCTGTCTCAGTCTCTGTCTCTGTGTCTGTCTCTGCCTCTGACTCTGTCTCTGTCTCTGTCTCTGTCTCTGTCTCTGTCTCTGTCTCTGTCTCTGCCTCTGTCTCTGTCTCTGCCTCTGTCTCTGCCTCCGTCTCTGTCCCTGGCACTGTCTCCGCCTCTGTCTCCGTCTCTGTCTCTGTCTCGGTCTTCGTCTCCGTCTCTCTCTCCGCCTCTGCCTCTATCTCCGTCTCTGTCTCTGTCTCTGTCTCTGTCTCTGTCTCTGTCTCTGTCTCTGTCTATGTCTCTGTCTCTGTCTCTGTCTCTGTCTCTGTCTCTGTCTACGTATCTGTCTGTGTCTCTGTCTCTGTCTCTGTCTCTGTCTCTGTCTCATCTCTCTCTCTGTCTCCGTCTCTGTCACTGTCTCTGTCGCTGTCTCTGTCCCTGTCTCTGTCTATGCCTCTGTCTCTGTATCTGTCTCTGTCTCTGTCTCCGTCTCTCTCTCTGTCGCTGTCTCTCCCTCTGTCTCTGTCTCTCTCGCTGTCTCCCCCTCTGTCTCTGTCTCCGTCTCTGTCCCTGGCTCTGACTCTGCCTCTGTTTCCGTCTCTGTCTCTGTCTCGGTCTCTGTCTCTGTCTCTGTCACTGTCTCTGTCTCTGTCGCTGTCTCTGTCTCTGTCTCTGTCTCTGTCTCTGTCTCTGTCTCTGTGTCTGTCTCTGTCTCTGTCTCTGTCTCTGTCTCTGTCTCTGTCTCTGTCTCTGTCTCTGTCTCTGTCTCTGTCTCTGTCTTTGTCTCCGTCCTTGTCTCCGTCTTTGTCTCCTGCCCCTATGCCTCCGACTTTGTCGCCTGCCCCTCTGTCTCTGTCTCGGTCTCTGTCTCTGTCTCTGTCTCTGTCTCTGTCTCTGTCTCTGTCTCTGTCTCTGTCTCTGTCGCTGTCTCTGTCTCTGTCTCTGTCTCTGTCTCTGTCTCTGTCTCTGTGTCTGTCTCTGTCTCTGTCTCTGTCTCTGTCTCTGTCTCTGTCTCTGTCTCTGTGTCTGTCTCTGTCTCTGTCTCTGTCTCTGTCTCTGTCTCTGTCTCTGTCTCTGTCTCTGTCTCTGTCTCTGTCTCTGTCTCAGTCTCTGTCTCTGTCTCTGTCTCTGTCTCTGTCTCCGTATATGTCTCTGTCTCTGTCTCTGTCTCTGTCTCTGTCTCTGTCTCCGTCTCTGTCTCTGTCTCGGTCTTTGTCTCCATCCCTGTCTCCGTCTCTGTCTCTGTCTCTGTCTCTGCCTCTGTCTCTGCCTCTGTCTATGTCCCTGTCCCTCTCCCTGTCCCTGTCGCTGTCTCTGTCTCTGTCTCTGTCTCTGTCCCTGCCTCTGTCTCTGTCTCTGTCTCTGTCTCTGTCTCTGTCTCTGTCTGTGTCTCTGCCTCTGTCTCGGTCTTTGTCTCCGTCTCCGTCTCTGTCACTGTCTCTGTCGCTGTCTCTGTCTCTGTCGCTGTCTCTGTCTCTGTCTCTGTCTCTGTCTCTGTCTCTGTCCGTGTCTCTGTCTCTGTCTCTGTCTCTGTCGCTGTCCCTTCCTCTGTCTCTGTCTCCGTCTCTGTCCCTGGCTCTGTCTCTGCCTCTGTCTCTGTCTCTGCCTCCGTCTCTGTCTCCGTCTGTGTCTCTGTTTCTGTCTCTGGGTCTCTGTCTGTGTGCGTCGGCCTCTGTCTCTTTGTCTCTGTCTCTGCATATCTGCCTCCGTGCCTATGTCTCTATGTCTCTGTCTCTGTCTCTGTCTCTGTCTCAGTCTCTGTCTCTGTGTCTGTCTCTGTCTCTGTCTCTGTCGCTGTCCCTTCCTCTGTCTCTGTCTCCGTCTCTGTCCCTGGCTCTGTCTCTGCCTCTGTCTCTGTCTCTGCCTCCGTCTCTGTCTCCGTCTGTGTCTCTGTTTCTGTCTCTGGGTCTCTGTCTGTGTGCGTCGGCCTCTGTCTCTTTGTCTCTGTCTCTGCATATCTGCCTCCGTGCCTATGTCTCTATGTCTCTGTCTCTGTCTCTGTCTCTGTCTCAGTCTCTGTCTCTGTGTCTGTCTCTGTCTCTGTCTCTGTCGCTGTCTCTTCCTCTGTCTCTGTCTCCGTCTCTGTCCCTGGCTCTGTCTCTGCCTCTGTCTCTGTCTCTGCCTCCGTCTCTGTCTCCGTCTGTGTCTCTGTTTCTGTCTCTGGGTCTCTGTCTGTGTGCGTCTGCCTCTGTCTCTTTGTCTCTGTCTCTGCATATCTGCCTCCGTGCCTATGTCTCTATGACTCTGTCTCTGTCTCTGTCTCTGTCTCAGTCTCTGTCTCTGTGTCTGTCTCTGCCTCTGACTCTGTCTCTGTCTCTGTCTCTGTCTCTGTCTCTGTCTCTGTCTCTGTCTCTGTCTCTGTCTCTGTCTCTGCCTCTGTCTCTGCCTCCGTCTCTGTCCCTGGCACTGTCTCCGCCTCTGTCTCCGTCTCTGTCTCTGCCTCGGTCTTCGTCTCCGTCTCTGTCTCCGCCTCTGCCTCTATCTCCGTCTCTGTCTCTGTCTCTGTCTCTGTCTCTGTCTCTGTCTCTGTCTATGTCTCTGTCTCTGTCTCTGTCTCTGTCTCTGCCTCTGTCTCTGCCCTGCCTCTGTCTCTGTCTCTGTCTCTGTCTGTGCCTCTGCCTCTGTCTCGGTCTTTGTCTCCGTCTCTGTTTCTGTCTCTGTCTCTGTTTCAGTCTCAGTCTCTGCCTCTGTCTCTGTCTCTGTCTCTGTCTCTGTCTCTGTCTCTGTCTCTGTCTCTGTCTCTGTCTCTGTCTCTGTCACTGCCTCTGTCTCTGTCTCTGTCTATGTCTCTGTCTCTGTCTCTGTCTCTGTCTCTGCCTCTGTCTCTGCCCTGCCTCTGTCTCTGTCTCTGTCTCTGTCTCTGTCTCTGTCTGTGCCTCTGCCTCTGTCTCGGTCTTTGTCTCCGTCTCTGTTTCTGTCTCTGTCTCCGTTTCAGTCTCAGTCTCTGTCTCTGTCTCTGTCTCTGTCTCTGTCTCTGTCTCTGTGTCTGTCTCTGTCTCTGTCTCTGTCTCTGTCTCTGTCTCTGTCTCTGTCTCTGTCTCTGTCTCTGTCTCTGTCTCTGTCTCTGTCTCTGTCTCTGTCTCTGTCTCTGTCTCTGTCTCTGTCTCTGTCTCTGTCTCTGTCTCTGTCTCTGTCTCTGTCTCTGTCTCTGTCTCTGTCTACGTATCTGTCTCTGTCTCTGTCTCTGTCTCTGTCTCTGTCTCTGTCTCATCTCTCTCTCTCTGTCTCTGTCTCTGTCGCTGTCTCTCCCTCTGTCTCTGTCTCTGTCTCCGTCCCTGTCTCTGTCTCTGCCTCTGTCTCCGTCTCTGTCTCTGTCTCTGCCTCTATCTCCGTCTCTGGCTCTGTCTCTGTCTCTGTCTCTGTCTCTGTCTCTGTCTCCGTCTCTGTTTCTATTTCTGTCTCTGTCGCTGTATCTGTCTCTGTCGCTGTCTCTGTCTCTGTCTCTGTCTCTGTCTCTGTCTCTGTCTCTGTCTCTGTCTCTGTCTCTGTCTCTGTCTCTGTCTGTGTCTCTGCCTCTGTCTCTGTCTCTGCCTCTGTCTCTGCCCTGCCTCTGTCTCTGTCCCTGTCTCTGTCTCTGTCTCTGTCGCTGTCTCTTGCTCTGTCTCTGTCTCAGTCTCAGTCTCTGTCTCTGTCTCTGTCTCTGTCTCTGTCTCTGTCTCAGTCTCTGTCTCTGTGTCTGTCTCTGCCTCTGACTCTGTCTCTGTCTCTGTCTCTGTCTCTGTCTCTGTCTCTGTCTCTGTCTCTGTCTCTGTCTCTGTCTCTGTCTCTGTCTCTGTCTCTGTCTCTGTCTCTGCCTCTGTCTCTGCCTCCGTCTCTGTCCCTGGCACTGTCTCCGCCTCTGTCTCCGTCTCTGTCTCTGTCTCGGTCTTCGTCTCCGTCTCTGTCTCCGCCTCTGCCTCTATCTCCGTCTCTGTCTCTGTCTCTGCCTCTGTCTCTGTCTCTGTCTCTGTCTGTGCCTCTGCCTCTGTCTCGGTCTTTGTCTCCGTCTGTGTTTCTGTCTCTGTCTCTGTTTCAGTCTCAGTCTCTGCCTCTGTCTCTGTCTCTGTCTCTGTCTCTGTGTCTGTCTCTGTCTCTGTCTCTGTCTCTGTCTCTGTCTCTGTCTCTGTCTCTGTCTCTGTCTCTGTCTCTGTCTCTGTCTCTGTATCTGTCTCTGTCTCTGTCTCTGTCTCTGTCTCTGTCTCTGTCTCTGTCTCTGTCTCTGTCTCTGTCTCTGTCTCTGTCTACGTATCTGTCTCTGTCTCTGTCTCTGTCTCTGTCTCTGTCTCTGTCTCATCTCTCTCTCTGTCTCCGTCTCTGTCACTGTCTCTGTCGCTGTCTCTGTCCCTGTCTCTGTCTCTGTCTCTGTCTCTGTCTCTGTCTCATCTCTCTCTCTGTCTCCGTCTCTGTCACTGTCTCTGTCGCTGTCTCTGTCCCTGTCTCTGTCTATGCCTCTGTCTCTGTATCTGTCTCTGTCTCTGTCTCCGTCTCTCTCTCTGTCGCTGTCTCTCCCTCTGTCTCTGTCTCTGTCGCTGTCTCCCCCTCTGTCTCTGTCTCTGTCTCTGTCTCTGTCTCTGTCTCCGTCTCTCTCTCTGTCGCTGTCTCGCCCTCTGTCTCTGTCTCTGTCTCTGTCTCAGTCTCTGTCTCTGTCTATGTCTCTGTCTCTGTCTCTGTCTCTGTCTCTGCCTCTGTCTCTGCCCTGCCTCTGTCTCTGTCTCTGTCTCTGTCTGTGCCTCTGCCTCTGTCTCGGTCTTTGTCTCCGTCTCTGTTTCTGTCTCTGTCTCTGTTTCAGTCTCAGTCTCTGTCTCTGTCTCTGTCTCTGTCTCTGTCTCTGTGTCTGTCTCTGTCTCTGTCTCTGTCTCTGTCTCTGTCTCTGTCTCTGTCTCTGTCTCTGTCTCTGTCTCTGTCTCTGTCTCTGTCTCTGTCTCTGTCTCTGTCTCTGTCTCTGTCTCTGTCTCTGTCTCTGTCTCTGTCTCTGTCTCTGTCTCTGTCTCTGTCTCTGTCTCTGTCTCTGTCTACGTATCTGTCTCTGTCTCTGTCTCTGTCTCTGTCTCTGTCTCATCTCTCTCTCTGTCTCTGTCTCTGTCGCTGTCTCTCCCTCTGTCTCTGTCTCTGTCTCCGTCCCTCTCTCTGTCTCTGCCTCTGTCTCCGTCTCTGTCTCTGTCTCTGCCTCTATCTCCGTCTCTGGCTCTGTCTCTGTCTCTGTCTCTGTCTCTGTCTCTGTCTCTGTCTCTGTCTCTGTCTCTGTCTCTGTCTCTGTCTCTGTCTCTGTCTCTGTCTCTGTCTCTGTCTCTGTCTCTGTCTCTGTCTCTGCCTCTGTCTCTGCCTCTGTCTCTGTCCCTGTCCCTCTCCCTGTCCCTGTCGCTGTCTCTGTATCTGTCTCTGTCTCTGTCTCTGTCCCTGGCTCTGTCTCTGCCTCTGTCTCTGTCTCTGCCTCCGTCTCTGTCTCCGTCTGTGTCTCTGTTTCTGTCTCTGGGTCTCTGTCTGTGTGCGTCTGCCTCTGTCTCTTTGTCTCTGTCTCTGCATATCTGCCTCCGTGCCTATGTCTCTATGTCTCTGTCTCTGTCTCTGTCTCTGTCTCAGTCTCTGTCTCTGTGTCTGTCTCTGTCTCTGTCTCTGTCGCTGTCTCTTCCTCTGTCTCTGTCTCCGTCTCTGTCCCTGGCTCTGTCTCTGCCTCTGTCTCTGTCTCTGCCTCCGTCTCTGTCTCCGTCTGTGTCTCTGTTTCTGTCTCCGGGTCTCTGTCTGTGTGCGTCTGCCTCTGTCTCTTTGTCTCTGTCTCTGCATATCTGCCTCCGTGCCTATGTCTCTATGTCTCTGTCTCTGTCTCTGTCTCTGTCTCAGTCTCTGTCTCTGTGTCTGTCTCTGCCTCTGACTCTGTCTCTGTCTCTGTCTCTGTCTCTGTCTCTGTCTCTGTCTCTGTCTCTGTCTCTGTCTCTGTCTCTGTCTCTGCCTCTGTCTCTGCCTCCGTCTCTGTCCCTGGCACTGTCTCCGCCTCTGTCTCCGTCTCTGTCTCTGTCTCGGTCTTCGTCTCCGTCTCTGTCTCCGCCTCTGCCTCTATCTCCGTCTCTGTCTCTGTCTCTGTCTCTGTCTCTGTCTCTGTCTATGTCTCTGTCTCTGTCTCTGTCTCTGTCTCTGCCTCTGTCTCTGCCCTGCCTCTGTCTCTGTCTCTGTCTCTGTCTCTGTCTGTGCCTCTGCCTCTGTCTCGGTCTTTGTCTCCGTCTCTGTTTCTGTCTCTGTCTCTGTTTCAGTCTCAGTCTCTGCCTCTGTCTCTGTCTCTGTCTCTGTCTCTGTCTCTGTCTCTGTCTCTGTCTCTGTCTCTGTCTCTGTCTCTGTCTCTGTCACTGCCTCTGTCTCTGTCTCTGTCTATGTCTCTGTCTCTGTCTCTGTCTCTGTCTCTGCCTCTGTCTCTGCCCTGCCTCTGTCTCTGTCTCTGTCTCTGTCTCTGTCTGTGCCTCTGCCTCTGTCTCGGTCTTTGTCTCCGTCTCTGTTTCTGTCTCTGTCTCTGTTTCAGTCTCAGTCTCTGTCTCTGTCTCTGTCTCTGTCTCTGTCTCTGTGTCTGTCTCTGTCTCTGTCTCTGTCTCTGTCTCTGTCTCTGTCTCTGTCTCTGTCTCTGTCTCTGTCTCTGTCTCTGTCTCTGTCTCTGTCTCTGTCTCTGTCTCTGTCTCTGTCTCTGTCTCTGTCTCTGTCTCTGTCTCTGTCTCTGTCTCTGTCTACGTATCTGTCTCTGTCTCTGTCTCTGTCTCTGTCTCTGTCTCTGTCTCATCTCTCTCTCTGTCTCTGTCTCTGTCGCTGTCTCTCCCTCTGTCTCTGTCTCTGTCTCCGTCCCTGTCTCTGTCTCTGCCTCTGTCTCCGTCTCTGTCTCTGTCTCTGCCTCTATCTCCGTCTCTGGCTCTGTCTCTGTCTCTGTCTCTGTCTCTGTCTCTGTCTCCGTCTCTGTTTCTATTTCTGTCTCTGTCGCTGTCTCTGTCTCTGTCGCTGTCTCTGTCTCTGTCTCTGTCCCTGTCTCTGTCTCTGTCTCTGTCGCTGTCTCTTCCTCTGTCTCTGTCTCAGTCTCAGTCTCTGTCTCTGTCTCTGTCTCTGTCTCTGTCTCTGTCTCTGTCTCAGTCTCTGTCTCTGTGTCTGTCTCTGCCTCTGACTCTGTCTCTGTCTCTGTCTCTGTCTCTGTCTCTGTCTCTGTCTCTGTCTCTGTGTCTGTCTCTGTCTCTGTCTCTGTCTCTGTCTCTGTCTCTGTCTCTGTCTCTGTCTCTGTCTCTGTCTCTGTCTCTGTCTCTGTCTCTGTCTCTGTCTCTGTCTCATCTCTCTCTCTGTCTCTGTCTCTGTCGCTGTCTCTCCCTCTGTCTCTGTCTCTGTCTCCGTCCCTCTCTCTGTCTCTGCCTCTGTCTCCGTCTCTGTCTCTGTCTCTGCCTCTATCTCCGTCTCTGGCTCTGTCTCTGTCTCTGTCTCTGTCTCTGTCTCTGTCTCTGTCTCTGTCTCTGTCTCTGTCTCTGTCTCTGTCTCTGTCTCTGTCTCTGTCTCTGTCTCTGTCTCTGTCTCTGTCTCTGTCTCTGCCTCTGTCTCTGCCTCTGTCTCTGTCCCTGTCCCTCTCCCTGTCCCTGTCGCTGTCTCTGTATCTGTCTCTGTCTCTGTCTCTGTCCCTGGCTCTGTCTCTGCCTCTGTCTCTGTCTCTGCCTCCGTCTCTGTCTCCGTCTGTGTCTCTGTTTCTGTCTCTGGGTCTCTGTCTGTGTGCGTCTGCCTCTGTCTCTTTGTCTCTGTCTCTGCATATCTGCCTCCGTGCCTATGTCTCTATGTCTCTGTCTCTGTCTCTGTCTCTGTCTCAGTCTCTGTCTCTGTGTCTGTCTCTGTCTCTGTCTCTGTCGCTGTCTCTTCCTCTGTCTCTGTCTCCGTCTCTGTCCCTGGCTCTGTCTCTGCCTCTGTCTCTGTCTCTGCCTCCGTCTCTGTCTCCGTCTGTGTCTCTGTTTCTGTCTCCGGGTCTCTGTCTGTGTGCGTCTGCCTCTGTCTCTTTGTCTCTGTCTCTGCATATCTGCCTCCGTGCCTATGTCTCTATGTCTCTGTCTCTGTCTCTGTCTCTGTCTCAGTCTCTGTCTCTGTGTCTGTCTCTGCCTCTGACTCTGTCTCTGTCTCTGTCTCTGTCTCTGTCTCTGTCTCTGTCTCTGTCTCTGTCTCTGTCTCTGTCTCTGTCTCTGCCTCTGTCTCTGCCTCCGTCTCTGTCCCTGGCACTGTCTCCGCCTCTGTCTCCGTCTCTGTCTCTGTCTCGGTCTTCGTCTCCGTCTCTGTCTCCGCCTCTGCCTCTATCTCCGTCTCTGTCTCTGTCTCTGTCTCTGTCTCTGTCTCTGTCTATGTCTCTGTCTCTGTCTCTGTCTCTGTCTCTGCCTCTGTCTCTGCCCTGCCTCTGTCTCTGTCTCTGTCTCTGTCTCTGTCTGTGCCTCTGCCTCTGTCTCGGTCTTTGTCTCCGTCTCTGTTTCTGTCTCTGTCTCTGTTTCAGTCTCAGTCTCTGCCTCTGTCTCTGTCTCTGTCTCTGTCTCTGTCTCTGTCTCTGTCTCTGTCTCTGTCTCTGTCTCTGTCTCTGTCTCTGTCACTGCCTCTGTCTCTGTCTCTGTCTATGTCTCTGTCTCTGTCTCTGTCTCTGTCTCTGCCTCTGTCTCTGCCCTGCCTCTGTCTCTGTCTCTGTCTCTGTCTCTGTCTGTGCCTCTGCCTCTGTCTCGGTCTTTGTCTCCGTCTCTGTTTCTGTCTCTGTCTCTGTTTCAGTCTCAGTCTCTGTCTCTGTCTCTGTCTCTGTCTCTGTCTCTGTGTCTGTCTCTGTCTCTGTCTCTGTCTCTGTCTCTGTCTCTGTCTCTGTCTCTGTCTCTGTCTCTGTCTCTGTCTCTGTCTCTGTCTCTGTCTCTGTCTCTGTCTCTGTCTCTGTCTCTGTCTCTGTCTCTGTCTCTGTCTCTGTCTCTGTCTCTGTCTACGTATCTGTCTCTGTCTCTGTCTCTGTCTCTGTCTCTGTCTCTGTCTCATCTCTCTCTCTGTCTCTGTCTCTGTCGCTGTCTCTCCCTCTGTCTCTGTCTCTGTCTCCGTCCCTGTCTCTGTCTCTGCCTCTGTCTCCGTCTCTGTCTCTGTCTCTGCCTCTATCTCCGTCTCTGGCTCTGTCTCTGTCTCTGTCTCTGTCTCTGTCTCTGTCTCCGTCTCTGTTTCTATTTCTGTCTCTGTCGCTGTCTCTGTCTCTGTCGCTGTCTCTGTCTCTGTCTCTGTCCCTGTCTCTGTCTCTGTCTCTGTCGCTGTCTCTTCCTCTGTCTCTGTCTCAGTCTCAGTCTCTGTCTCTGTCTCTGTCTCTGTCTCTGTCTCTGTCTCTGTCTCAGTCTCTGTCTCTGTGTCTGTCTCTGCCTCTGACTCTGTCTCTGTCTCTGTCTCTGTCTCTGTCTCTGTCTCTGTCTCTGTCTCTGTCTCTGTCTCTGTCTCTGTCTCTGTCTCTGTCTCTGTCTCTGTCTCTGCCTCTGTCTCTGCCTCCGTCTCTGTCCCTGGCACTGTCTCCGCCTCTGTCTCCGTCTCTGTCTCTGTCTCGGTCTTCGTCTCCGTCTCTGTCTCCGCCTCTGCCTCTATCTCCGTCTCTGTCTCTGTCTCTGCCTCTGTCTCTGTCTCTGTCTCTGTCTGTGCCTCTGCCTCTGTCTCGGTCTTTGTCTCCGTCTGTGTTTCTGTCTCTGTCTCTGTTTCAGTCTCAGTCTCTGCCTCTGTCTCTGTCTCTGTCTCTGTCTCTGTGTCTGTCTCTGTCTCTGTCTCTGTCTCTGTCTCTGTCTCTGTCTCTGTCTCTGTCTCTGTCTCTGTCTCTGTCTCTGTCTCTGTATCTGTCTCTGTCTCTGTCTCTGTCTCTGTCTCTGTCTCTGTCTCTGTCTCTGTCTCTGTCTCTGTCTCTGTCTACGTATCTGTCTCTGTCTCTGTCTCTGTCTCTGTCTCTGTCTCTGTCTCATCTCTCTCTCTGTCTCCGTCTCTGTCACTGTCTCTGTCGCTGTCTCTGTCCCTGTCTCTGTCTATGCCTCTGTCTCTGTATCTGTCTCTGTCTCTGTCTCCGTCTCTCTCTCTGTCGCTGTCTCTCCCTCTGTCTCTGTCTCTGTCGCTGTCTCCCCCTCTGTCTCTGTCTCTGTCTCTGTCTCTGTCTCTGTCTCCGTCTCTCTCTCTGTCGCTGTCTCGCCCTCTGTCTCTGTCTCTGTCTCTGTCTCAGTCTCTGTCTCTGTCTATGTCTCTGTCTCTGTCTCTGTCTCTGTCTCTGCCTCTGTCTCTGCCCTGCCTCTGTCTCTGTCTCTGTCTCTGTCTGTGCCTCTGCCTCTGTCTCGGTCTTTGTCTCCGTCTCTGTTTCTGTCTCTGTCTCTGTTTCAGTCTCAGTCTCTGTCTCTGTCTCTGTCTCTGTCTCTGTCTCTGTGTCTGTCTCTGTCTCTGTCTCTGTCTCTGTCTCTGTCTCTGTCTCTGTCTCTGTCTCTGTCTCTGTCTCTGTCTCTGTCTCTGTCTCTGTCTCTGTCTCTGTCTCTGTCTCTGTCTCTGTCTCTGTCTCTGTCTCTGTCTCTGTCTCTGTCTCTGTCTCTGTCTCTGTCTCTGTCTCTGTCTCTGTCTCTGTCTACGTATCTGTCTCTGTCTCTGTCTCTGTCTCTGTCTCTGTCTCATCTCTCTCTCTGTCTCTGTCTCTGTCGCTGTTTCTCCCTCTGTCTCTGTCTCTGTCTCCGTCCCTGTCTCTGTCTCTGCCTCTGTCTCCGTCTCTGTCTCTGTCTCTGCCTCTATCTCCGTCTCTGGCTCTGTCTCTGTCTCTGTCTCTGTCTCTGTCTCTGTCTCTGTCTCTGTCTCTGTCTCTGTCTCTGTCTCTGTCTCTGTCTCTGTCTCTGTCTCTGTCTCTGTCTCTGTCTCTGTCACTGTCTCTGTCTCTGTCACTGCCTCTGTCTCTGTCTCTGTCTCTGTCTCTGTCTCTGTCTCTGTCTCTGTCTCTGTCTCTGTCTCTGTCTCCGTCTCTGTCTCTGTCTCTGTCTCTGTCTCTGTCTCTGTCTCCGTCTCTGTCTGTGTCTCTGCCTCTGTCTCTGTCTCTGCCTCTGTCTCTGCCCTGCCTCTGTCTCTGTCCCTGTCTCTGTCTCTGTCTCTGTCGCTGTCTCTTCCTCTGTCTCTGTCTCAGTCTCAGTCTCTGTCTCTGTCTCTGTCTCTGTCTCTGTCTCTGTCTCTGCCTCTGTCTCTGCCTCTGTCTCTGTCCCTGTCCCTCTCCCTGTCCCTGTCGCTGTCTCTGTATCTGTCTCTGTCTCTGTCTCTGTCCCTGGCTCTGTCTCTGCCTCTGTCTCTGTCTCTGCCTCCGTCTCTGTCTCCGTCTGTGTCTCTGTTTCTGTTTCTGGGTCTCTGTCTGTGTGCGTCTGCCTCTGTCTCTTTGTCTCTGTCTCTGCATATCTGCCTCCGTGCCTATGTCTCTATGTCTCTGTCTCTGTCTCTGTCTCTGTCTCAGTCTCTGTCTCTGTGTCTGTCTCTGTCTCTGTCTCTGTCGCTGTCTCTTCCTCTGTCTCTGTCTCCGTCTCTGTCCCTGGCTCTGTCTCTGCCTCTGTCTCTGTCTCTGCCTCCGTCTCTGTCTCCGTCTGTGTCTCTGTTTCTGTCTCCGGGTCTCTGTCTGTGTGCGTCTGCCTCTGTCTCTTTGTCTCTGTCTCTGCATATCTGCCTCCGTGCCTATGTCTCTATGTCTCTGTCTCTGTCTCTGTCTCTGTCTCAGTCTCTGTCTCTGTGTCTGTCTCTGCCTCTGACTCTGTCTCTGTCTCTGTCTCTGTCTCTGTCTCTGTCTCTGTCTCTGTCTCTGTCTCTGTCTCTGTCTCTGTCTCTGCCTCTGTCTCTGCCTCCGTCTCTGTCCCTGGCACTGTCTCCGCCTCTGTCTCCGTCTCTGTCTCTGTCTCGGTCTTCGTCTCCGTCTCTGTCTCCGCCTCTGCCTCTATCTCCGTCTCTGTCTCTGTCTCTGTCTCTGTCTCTGTCTCTGTCTATGTCTCTGTCTCTGTCTCTGTCTCTGTCTCTGCCTCTGTCTCTGCCCTGCCTCTGTCTCTGTCTCTGTCTCTGTCTGTGCCTCTGCCTCTGTCTCGGTCTTTGTCTCCGTCTCTGTTTCTGTCTCTGTCTCTGTTTCAGTCTCAGTCTCTGCCTCTGTCTCTGTCTCTGTCTCTGTCTCTGTCTCTGTCTCTGTCTCTGTCTCTGTCTCTGTCTCTGTCTCTGTCTCTGTCACTGCCTCTGTCTCTGTCTCTGTCTATGTCTCTGTCTCTGTCTCTGTCTCTGTCTCTGCCTCTGTCTCTGCCCTGCCTCTGTCTCTGTCTCTGTCTCTGTCTCTGTCTGTGCCTCTGCCTCTGTCTCGGTCTTTGTCTCCGTCTCTGTTTCTGTCTCTGTCTCTGTTTCAGTCTCAGTCTCTGTCTCTGTCTCTGTCTCTGTCTCTGTCTCTGTGTCTGTCTCTGTCTCTGTCTCTGTCTCTGTCTCTGTCTCTGTCTCTGTCTCTGTCTCTGTCTCTGTCTCTGTCTCTGTCTCTGTCTCTGTCTCTGTCTCTGTCTCTGTCTCTGTCTCTGTCTCTGTCTCTGTCTCTGTCTCTGTCTCTGTCTCTGTCTACGTATCTGTCTCTGTCTCTGCCTCTGTCTCTGCCCTGCCTCTGTCTCTGTCTCTGTCTCTGTCTGTGCCTCTGCCTCTGTCTCGGTCTTTGTCTCCGTCTCTGTTTCTGTCTCTGTCTCTGTTTCAGTCTCAGTCTCTGCCTCTGTCTCTGTCTCTGTCTCTGTCTCTGTCTCTGTCTCTGTCTCTGTCTCTGTCTCTGTCTCTGTCTCTGTCTCTGTCACTGCCTCTGTCTCTGTCTCTGTCTATGTCTCTGTCTCTGTCTCTGTCTCTGTCTCTGCCTCTGTCTCTGCCCTGCCTCTGTCTCTGTCTCTGTCTCTGTCTCTGTCTGTGCCTCTGCCTCTGTCTCGGTCTTTGTCTCCGTCTCTGTTTCTGTCTCTGTCTCTGTTTCAGTCTCAGTCTCTGTCTCTGTCTCTGTCTCTGTCTCTGTCTCTGTGTCTGTCTCTGTCTCTGTCTCTGTCTCTGTCTCTGTCTCTGTCTCTGTCTCTGTCTCTGTCTCTGTCTCTGTCTCTGTCTCTGTCTCTGTCTCTGTCTCTGTCTCTGTCTCTGTCTCTGTCTCTGTCTCTGTCTCTGTCTCTGTCTACGTATCTGTCTCTGTCTCTGTCTCTGTCTCTGTCTCTGTCTCTGTCTCATCTCTCTCTCTGTCTCTGTCTCTGTCGCTGTCTCTCCCTCTGTCTCTGTCTCTGTCTCCGTCCCTGTCTCTGTCTCTGCCTCTGTCTCCGTCTCTGTCTCTGTCTCTGCCTCTATCTCCGTCTCTGGCTCTGTCTCTGTCTCTGTCTCTGTCTCTGTCTCTGTCTCCGTCTCTGTTTCTATTTCTGTCTCTGTCGCTGTCTCTGTCTCTGTCGCTGTCTCTGTCTCTGTCTCTGTCCCTGTCTCTGTCTCTGTCTCTGTCGCTGTCTCTTCCTCTGTCTCTGTCTCAGTCTCAGTCTCTGTCTCTGTCTCTGTCTCTGTCTCTGTCTCTGTCTCTGTCTCAGTCTCTGTCTCTGTGTCTGTCTCTGCCTCTGACTCTGTCTCTGTCTCTGTCTCTGTCTCTGTCTCTGTCTCTGTCTCTGTCTCTGTCTCTGTCTCTGTCTCTGTCTCTGTCTCTGTCTCTGCCTCTGTCTCTGCCTCCGTCTCTGTCCCTGGCACTGTCTCCGCCTCTGTCTCCGTCTCTGTCTCTGTCTCGGTCTTCGTCTCCGTCTCTGTCTCCGCCTCTGCCTCTATCTCCGTCTTTGTCTCTGTCTCTGCCTCTGTCTCTGTCTCTGTCTCTGTCTGTGCCTCTGCCTCTGTCTCGGTCTTTGTCTCCGTCTGTGTTTCTGTCTCTGTCTCTGTTTCAGTCTCAGTCTCTGCCTCTGTCTCTGTCTCTGTCTCTGTCTCTGTCTCTGTGTCTGTCTCTGTCTCTGTCTCTGTCTCTGTCTCTGTCTCTGCCTCTGTCTCTGTCTCTGTCTCTGTCTCTGTCTCTGTATCTGTCTCTGTCTCTGTCTCTGTCTCTGTCTCTGTCTCTGTCTCTGCCTCTGTCTCTGTCTACGTATCTGTCTCTGTCTCTGTCTCTGTCTCTGTCTCTGTCTCTGTCTCATCTCTCTCTCTGTCTCCGTCTCTGTCACTGTCTCTGTCGCTGTCTCTGTCCCTGTCTCTGTCTATGCCTCTGTCTCTGTATCTGTCTCTGTCTCTGTCTCCGTCTCTCTCTCTGTCGCTGTCTCTCCCTCTGTCTCTGTCTCTGTCGCTGTCTCCCCCTCTGTCTCTGTCTCTGTCTCTGTCTCTGTCTCTGTCTCCGTCTCTCTCTCTGTCGCTGTCTCGCCCTCTGTCTCTGTCTCTGTCTCTGTCTCAGTCTCTGTCTCTGTCTATGTCTCTGTCTCTGTCTCTGTCTCTGTCTCTGCCTCTGCCTCTGTCTCTGCCCTGCCTCTGTCTCTGTCTCTGTCTCTGTGTGTGCCTCTGCCTCTGTCTCGGTCTTTGTCTCCGTCTCTGTTTCTGTCTCTGTCTCTGTTTCAGTCTCAGTCTCTGTCTCTGTCTCTGTCTCTGTCTCTGTCTCTGTGTCTGTCTCTGTCTCTGTCTCTGTCTCTGTCTCTGTCTCTGTCTCTGTCTCTGTCTCTGTCTCTGTCTCTGTCTCTGTCTCTGTCTCTGTCTCTGTCTCTGTCTCTGTCTCTGTCTCTGTCTCTGTCTCTGTCTCTGTCTCTGTCTCTGTCTCTGTCTCTGTCTCTGTCTCTGTCTACGTATCTGTCTCTGTCTCTGTCTCTGTCTCTGTCTCTGTCTCTGTCTCATCTCTCTCTCTGTCTCTGTCTCTGTCGCTGTCTCTCCCTCTGTCTCTGTCTCTGTCTCCGTCCCTGTCTCTGTCTCTGCCTCTGTCTCCGTCTCTGTCTCTGTCTCTGCCTCTATCTCCGTCTCTGGCTCTGTCTCTGTCTCTGTCTCTGTCTCTGTCTCTGTCTCTGTCTCTGTCTCTGTCTCTGTCTCTGTCTCTGTCTCTGTCTCTGTCTCTGTCTCTGTCTCTGTCACTGCCTCTGTCTCTGTCTCTGTCTCTGTCTCTGTCTCTGTCTCTGTCTCTGTCTCTGTCTCTGTCTCTGTCTCCGTCTCTGTCTCTGTCTCTGTCTCTGTCTCTGTCTCTGTCTCTGTCTCTGTCTCTGTCTCTGTCTCTGTCTCTGTCTGTGTCTCTGCCTCTGTCTCTGTCTCTGCCTCTGTCTCTGCCCTGCCTCTGTCTCTGTCCCTGTCTCTGTCTCTGTCGCTGTCTCTTCCTCTGTCTCTGTCTCAGTCTCAGTCTCTGTCTCTGTCTCTGTCTCTGTCTCTGTCTCTGTCTCTGCCTCTGTCTCTGCCTCTGTCTCTGTCCCTGTCCCTCTCCCTGTCCCTGTCGCTGTCTCTGTATCTGTCTCTGTCTCTGTCTCTGTCCCTGTCTCTGTCTCTGTCTCTGTCTCTGTCTCTGTCTCTGTCTCTCTCTCTGTCTCTGTCTCTGTCTCTGTCTCTGTCTCTGTCTCTGTCTCTCTCTCTGTCTCTGTCTCTGTCTCTGTCTCTGCCTCTGTCTCTGTCTCTGTCTCTGTCTCTGTCTCTGTCTCTTTCTCTGTCTCTGTCTCTGTCTCTGCCTCTGTCTCTGCCTCTGTCTCTGTCCCTGTCCCTCTCCCTGTCCCTGTCGCTGCCTCTGTCTCTGTCTCTGTCTCTGTCTCTGTCTCTGTCTCTGTCTCTATCTCTGTCTCTGTCTCTGTCTCTGTCTCTGTCTGTGTCTCTGCCTCTGTCTCGGTCTTTGTCTCCGTCTCTGTTTCTATTTCTGTCTCTGTCGCTGTCTCTGTCTGTGTCGCTGTCTCTGTCTCTGTCTCTGTCTCTGTCTCTGTCCCTGTCTCTGTCTCTGTCTCTGTCTCTGTCTCTGTCTCTGTCTCTGTCTCTGTCTCTGTGTCTGTCTCTGTCTCTGTCTCTGTCTCTGTCTCTGTCTCTGTCTCTGTCTCTGTCTCTGTCTCTGTCTCAGTCTCTGTCTCTGTCTCTGTCTCTGTCTCCGTATATGTCTCTGTCTCTGTCTCTGTCTCTGTCTCTGTCTCTGTCTCTGTCTCCGTCTCTGTCTCTGTCTCGGTCTTTGTCTCCGTCCCTGTCTCCGTCTCTGTCTCTGTCTCTGTCTCTGCCTCTGTCTCTGCCTCTGTCTCTGTCCCTGTCCCTCTCCCTGTCCCTGTCGCTGTCTCTGTCTCTGTCTCTGTCTCTGTCCCTGTCTCTGTCTCTGTCTCTGTCTCTGTCTCTGTCTGTGTCTCTGCCTCTGTCTCGGTCTTTGTCTCCATCTCCGTCTCTGTCACTGTCTCTGTCGCTGTCTCTGTCTCTGTCGCTGTCTCTGTCTCTGTCTCTGTCTCTGTCTCTGTCTCTGTCCGTGTCTCTGTCTCTGTCTCTGTCTCTGTCTCTGTCGCTGTCTCTTCCTCTGTCTCTGTCTCCGTCTCTGTCCCTGGCTCTGTCTCTGCCTCTGTCTCTGTCTCTGCCTCCGTCTCTGTCTCCGTCTGTGTCTCTGTTTCTGTCTCTGGGTCTCTGTCTGTGTGCGTCTGCCTCTGTCTCTTTGTCTCTGTCTCTGCATATCTGCCTCCGTGCCTATGTCTCTATGTCTCTGTCTCTGTCTCTGTCTCTGTCTCAGTCTCTGTCTCTGTGTCTGTCTCTGCCTCTGACTCTGTCTCTGTCTCTGTCTCTGTCTCTGTCTCTGTCTCTGTCTCTGTCTCTGCCTCTGTCTCTGTCTCTGCCTCTGTCTCTGCCTCCGTCTCTGTCCCTGGCACTGTCTCCGCCTCTGTCTCCGTCTCTGTCTCTGTCTCGGTCTTCGTCTCCGTCTCTCTCTCCGCCTCTGCCTCTATCTCCGTCTCTGTCTCTGTCTCTGTCTCTGTCTCTGTCTCTGTCTCTGTCTCTGTCTATGTCTCTGTCTCTGTCTCTGTCTCTGTCTCTGCCTCAGTCTCTGCCCTGCCTCTGTCTCTGTCTCTGTCTCTGTCTGTGCCTCTGCCTCTGTCTCGGTCTTTGTCTCCGTCTCTGTTTCTGTCTCTGTCTCTGTTTCAGTCTCAGTCTCTGCCTCTGTCTCATCTCTCTCTCTGTCTCCGTCTCTGTCACTGTCTCTGTCGCTGTCTCTGTCCCTGTCTCTGTCTATGCCTCTGTCTCTGTATCTGTCTCTGTCTCTGTCTCCGTCTCTCTCTCTGTCGCTGTCTCTCCCTCTGTCTCTGTCTCTGTCGCTGTCTCCCCCTCTGTCTCTGTCTCCGTCTCTGTCCCTGGCTCTGACTCTGCCTCTGTTTCCGTCTCTGTCTCTGTCTCGGTCTCTGTCTCTGTCTCTGTCACTGTCTCTGTCTCTGTCGCTGTCTCTGTCTCTGTCTCTGTCTCTGTCTCTGTCTCTGTCTCTGTGTCTGTCTCTGTCTCTGTCTCTGTCTCTGTCTCTGTCTCTGTCTCTGTCTCTGTCTCTGTCTCTGTCTCTGTCTCTGTCTTTGTCTCCGTCCTTGTCTCCGTCTTTGTCTCCTGCCCCTATGCCTCCGACTTTGTCGCCTGCCCCTCTGTCTCTGTCTCGGTCTCTGTCTCTGTCTCTGTCTCTGTCTCTGTCTCTGTCTCTGTCTCTGTCTCTGTCGCTGTCTCTGTCTCTGTCTCTGTCTCTGTCTCTGTCTCTGTCTCTGTGTCTGTCTCTGTCTCTGTCTCTGTCTCTGTCTCTGTCTCTGTCTCTGTCTCTGTGTCTGTCTCTGTCTCTGTCTCTGTCTCTGTCTCTGTCTCTGTCTCTGTCTCTGTCTCTGTCTCTGTCTCTGTCTCTGTCTCAGTCTCTGTCTCTGTCTCTGTCTCTGTCTCTGTCTCCGTATATGTCTCTGTCTCTGTCTCTGTCTCTGTCTCTGTCTCTGTCTCCGTCTCTGTCTCTGTCTCGGTCTTTGTCTCCATCCCTGTCTCCGTCTCTGTCTCTGTCTCTGTCTCTGCCTCTGTCTATGTCCCTGTCCCTCTCCCTGTCCCTGTCGCTGTCTCTGTCTCTGTCTCTGTCTCTGTCCCTGCCTCTGTCTCTGTCTCTGTCTCTGTCTCTGTCTCTGTCTCTGTCTGTGTCTCTGCCTCTGTCTCGGTCTTTGTCTCCGTCTCCGTCTCTGTCACTGTCTCTGTCGCTGTCTCTGTCTCTGTCGCTGTCTCTGTCTCTGTCTCTGTCTCTGTCTCTGTCTCTGTCCGTGTCTCTGTCTCTGTCTCTGTCTCTGTCGCTGTCCCTTCCTCTGTCTCTGTCTCCGTCTCTGTCCCTGGCTCTGTCTCTGCCTCTGTCTCTGTCTCTGCCTCCGTCTCTGTCTCCGTCTGTGTCTCTGTTTCTGTCTCTGGGTCTCTGTCTGTGTGCGTCGGCCTCTGTCTCTTTGTCTCTGTCTCTGCATATCTGCCTCCGTGCCTATGTCTCTATGTCTCTGTCTCTGTCTCTGTCTCTGTCTCAGTCTCTGTCTCTGTGTCTGTCTCTGTCTCTGTCTCTGTCGCTGTCTCTTCCTCTGTCTCTGTCTCCGTCTCTGTCCCTGGCTCTGTCTCTGCCTCTGTCTCTGTCTCTGCCTCCGTCTCTGTCTCCGTCTGTGTCTCTGTTTCTGTCTCTGGGTCTCTGTCTGTGTGCGTCTGCCTCTGTCTCTTTGTCTCTGTCTCTGCATATCTGCCTCCGTGCCTATGTCTCTATGTCTCTGTCTCTGTCTCTGTCTCTGTCTCAGTCTCTGTCTCTGTGTCTGTCTCTGCCTCTGACTCTGTCTCTGTCTCTGTCTCTGTCTCTGTCTCTGTCTCTGTCTCTGTCTCTGTCTCTGTCTCTGTCTCTGTCTCTGCCTCTGTCTCTGCCTCCGTCTCTGTCCCTGGCACTGTCTCCGCCTCTGTCTCCGTCTCTGTCTCTGTCTCGGTCTTCGTCTCCGTCTCTGTCTCCGCCTCTGCCTCTATCTCCGTCTCTGTCTCTGTCTCTGTCTCTGTCTCTGTCTCTGTCTCTGTCTATGTCTCTGTCTCTGTCTCTGTCTCTGTCTCTGCCTCTGTCTCTGCCCTGCCTCTGTCTCTGTCTCTGTCTCTGTCTGTGCCTCTGCCTCTGTCTCGGTCTTTGTCTCCGTCTCTGTTTCTGTCTCTGTCTCTGTTTCAGTCTCAGTCTCTGCCTCTGTCTCTGTCTCTGTCTCTGTCTCTGTCTCTGTCTCTGTCTCTGTCTCTGTCTCTGTCTCTGTCTCTGTCACTGCCTCTGTCTCTGTCTCTGTCTATGTCTCTGTCTCTGTCTCTGTCTCTGTCTCTGCCTCTGTCTCTGCCCTGCCTCTGTCTCTGTCTCTGTCTCTGTCTCTGTCTCTGTCTGTGCCTCTGCCTCTGTCTCGGTCTTTGTCTCCGTCTCTGTTTCTGTCTCTGTCTCTGTTTCAGTCTCAGTCTCTGTCTCTGTCTCTGTCTCTGTCTCTGTCTCTGTGTCTGTCTCTGTCTCTGTCTCTGTCTCTGTCTCTGTCTCTGTCTCTGTCTCTGTCTCTGTCTCTGTCTCTGTCTCTGTCTCTGTCTCTGTCTCTGTCTCTGTCTCTGTCTCTGTCTCTGTCTCTGTCTCTGTCTCTGTCTCTGTCTCTGTCTCTGTCTCTGTCTCTGTCTCTGTCTCTGTCTCTGTCTCTGTCTACGTATCTGTCTCTGTCTCTGTCTCTGTCTCTGTCTCTGTCTCTGTCTCTGTCTCTGTCTCATCTCTCTCTCTGTCTCTGTCTCTGTCGCTGTCTCTCCCTCTGTCTCTGTCTCTGTCTCCGTCCCTGTCTCTGTCTCTGCCTCTGTCTCCGTCTCTGTCTCTGTCTCTGCCTCTATCTCCGTCTCTGGCTCTGTCTCTGTCTCTGTCTCTGTCTCTGTCTCTGTCTCCGTCTCTGTTTCTATTTCTGTCTCTGTCGCTGTATCTGTCTCTGTCGCTGTCTCTGTCTCTGTCTCTGTCTCTGTCTCTGTCTCTGTCTCTGTCTCTGTCTCTGTCTCTGTCTCTGTCTCTGTCTGTGTCTCTGCCTCTGTCTCTGTCTCTGTCTCTGTCTCCGTCTCTGTCTCTGTCTCTGCCTCTGTCTCTGCCTCTGTCTCTGTCTCTGTCTCTGTCTATGTCTCTGTCACTGTCTCTGTCTCTGTCTCTGACTCTGTCTCTGCCCTGCCTCTGTCTCTGTCTCTGTCTCTGTCTCTGTCTCTGTCTCTATCTCTGTCTCTGTCTCTGTCTCTGTCTCTGTCTGTGTCTCTGCCTCTGTCTCGGTCTTTGTCTCCGTCTCTGTTTCTATTTCTGTCTCTGTCGCTGTCTCTGTCTGTGTCGCTGTCTCTGTCTCTGTCTCTGTCTCTGTCTCTGTCCCTGTCTCTGTCTCTGTCTCTGTCTCTGTCTCTGTCTCTGTCTCTGTCTCTGTCTCTGTCTCTGTGTCTGTCTCTGTCTCTGTCTCTGTCTCTGTCTCTGTCTCTGTCTCTGTCTCTGTCTCTGTCTCTGTCTCTGTCTCAGTCTCTGTCTCTGTCTCTGTCTCTGTCTGCGTATATGTCTCTGTCTCTGTCTCTGTCTCTGTCTCTGTCTCTGTCTCTGTCTCCGTCTCTGTCTCTGTCTCGGTCTTTGTCTCCGTCCCTGTCTCCGTCTCTGTCTCTGTCTCTGTCTCTGCCTCTGTCTCTGCCTCTGTCTCTGTCCCTGTCCCTCTCCCTGTCCCTGTCGCTGTCTCTGTCTCTGTCTCTGTCTCTGTCCCTGTCTCTGTCTCTGTCTCTGTCTCTGTCTCTGTCTGTGTCTCTGCCTCTGTCTCGGTCTTTGTCTCCATCTCCGTCTCTGTCACTGTCTCTGTCGCTGTCTCTGTCTCTGTCGCTGTCTCTGTCTCTGTCTCTGTCTCTGTCGCTGTCTCTGTCCGTGTCTCTGTCTCTGTCTCTGTCTCTGTCTCTGTCGCTGTCTCTTCCTCTGTCTCTGTCTCCGTCTCTGTCCCTGGCTCTGTCTCTGCCTCTGTCTCTGTCTCTGCCTCCGTCTCTGTCTCCGTCTGTGTCTCTGTTTCTGTCTCTGGGTCTCTGTCTGTGTGCGTCTGCCTCTGTCTCTTTGTCTCTGTCTCTGCATATCTGCCTCCGTGCCTATGTCTCTATGTCTCTGTCTCTGTCTCTGTCTCTGTCTCAGTCTCTGTCTCTGTGTCTGTCTCTGCCTCTGACTCTGTCTCTGTCTCTGTCTCTGTCTCTGTCTCTGTCTCTGTCTCTGTCTCTGCCTCTGTCTCTGTCTCTGCCTCTGTCTCTGCCTCCGTCTCTGTCCCTGGCACTGTCTCCGCCTCTGTCTCCGTCTCTGTCTCTGTCTCGGTCTTCGTCTCCGTCTCTCTCTCCGCCTCTGCCTCTATCTCCGTCTCTGTCTCTGTCTCTGTCTCTGTCTGTGTCTCTGTCTCTGTCTCTGTCTATGTCTCTGTCTCTGTCTCTGTCTCTGTCTCTGCCTCAGTCTCTGCCCTGCCTCTGTCTCTGTCTCTGTCTCTGTCTGTGCCTCTGCCTCTGTCTCGGTCTTTGTCTCCGTCTCTGTTTCTGTCTCTGTCTCTGTTTCAGTCTCAGTCTCTGCCTCTGTCTCTGTCTCTGTCTCTGTCTCTGTGTCTGTCTCTGTCTCTGTCTCTGTCTCTGTCTCTGTCTCTGTCTCTGTCTCTGTCTCTGTCTCTGTCTCTGTCTCTGTATCTGTCTCTGTCTCTGTCTCTGTCTCTGTCTCTGTCTCTGTCTCTGTCTCTGTCTCTGTCTACGTATCTGTCTGTGTCTCTGTCTCTGTCTCTGTCTCTGTCTCTGTCTCATCTCTCTCTCTGTCTCCGTCTCTGTCACTGTCTCTGTCGCTGTCTCTGTCCCTGTCTCTGTCTATGCCTCTGTCTCTGTATCTGTCTCTGTCTCTGTCTCCGTCTCTCTCTCTGTCGCTGTCTCTCCCTCTGTCTCTGTCTCTGTCGCTGTCTCCCCCTCTGTCTCTGTCTCCGTCTCTGTCCCTGGCTCTGACTCTGCCTCTGTTTCCGTCTCTGTCTCTGTCTCGGTCTCTGTCTCTGTCTCTGTCACTGTCTCTGTCTCTGTCGCTGTCTCTGTCTCTGTCTCTGTCTCTGTCTCTGTCTCTGTCTCTGTGTCTGTCTCTGTCTCTGTCTCTGTCTCTGTCTCTGTCTCTGTCTCTGTCTCTGTCTCTGTCTCTGTCTCTGTCTCTGTCTCTGTCTCTGTCTCTGTCTCTGTCTTTGTCTCCGTCCTTGTCTCCGTCTTTGTCTCCTGCCCCTATGCCTCCGACTTTGTCGCCTGCCCCTCTGTCTCTGTCTCGGTCTCTGTCTCTGTCTCTGTCTCTGTCTCTGTCTCTGTCTCTGTCTCTGTCTCTGTCTCTGTCGCTGTCTCTGTCTCTGTCTCTGTCTCTGTCTCTGTCTCTGTCTCTGTGTCTGTCTCTGTCTCTGTCTCTGTCTCTGTCTCTGTCTCTGTCTCTGTCTCTGTGTCTGTCTCTGTCTCTGTCTCTGTCTCTGTCTCTGTCTCTGTCTCTGTCTCTGTCTCTGTCTCTGTCTCTGTCTCTGTCTCTGTCTCTGTCTCTGTCTCAGTCTCTGTCTCCGTCTCTGTCTCTGTCTCTGTCTCCGTATATGTCTCTGTCTCTGTCTCTGTCTCTGTCTCTGTCTCTGTCTCCGTCTCTGTCTCTGTCTCGGTCTTTGTCTCCATCCCTGTCTCCGTCTCTGTCTCTGTCTCTGTCTCTGCCTCTGTCTCTGCCTCTGTCTATGTCCCTGTCCCTCTCCCTGTCCCTGTCGCTGTCTCTGTCTCTGTCTCTGTCTCTGTCCCTGCCTCTGTCTCTGTCTCTGTCTCTGTCTCTGTCTCTGTCTGTGTCTCTGCCTCTGTCTCGGTCTTTGTCTCCGTCTCCGTCTCTGTCACTGTCTCTGTCGCTGTCTCTGTCTCTGTCGCTGTCTCTGTCTCTGTCTCTGTCTCTGTCTCTGTCTCTGTCCGTGTCTCTGTCTCTGTCTCTGTCTCTGTCGCTGTCCCTTCCTCTGTCTCTGTCTCCGTCTCTGTCCCTGGCTCTGTCTCTGCCTCTGTCTCTGTCTCTGCCTCCGTCTCTGTCTCCGTCTGTGTCTCTGTTTCTGTCTCTGGGTCTCTGTCTGTGTGCGTCGGCCTCTGTCTCTTTGTCTCTGTCTCTGCATATCTGCCTCCGTGCCTATGTCTCTATGTCTCTGTCTCTGTCTCTGTCTCTGTCTCAGTCTCTGTCTCTGTGTCTGTCTCTGTCTCTGTCTCTGTCGCTGTCTCTTCCTCTGTCTCTGTCTCCGTCTCTGTCCCTGGCTCTGTCTCTGCCTCTGTCTCTGTCTCTGCCTCCGTCTCTGTCTCCGTCTGTGTCTCTGTTTCTGTCTCTGGGTCTCTGTCTGTGTGCGTCTGCCTCTGTCTCTTTGTCTCTGTCTCTGCATATCTGCCTCCGTGCCTATGTCTCTATGTCTCTGTCTCTGTCTCTGTCTCTGTCTCAGTCTCTGTCTCTGTGTCTGTCTCTGCCTCTGACTCTGTCTCTGTCTCTGTCTCTGTCTCTGTCTCTGTCTCTGTCTCTGTCTCTGTCTCTGTCTCTGTCTCTGCCTCTGTCTCTGCCTCCGTCTCTGTCCCTGGCACTGTCTCCGCCTCTGTCTCCGTCTCTGTCTCTGTCTCGGTCTTCGTCTCCGTCTCTGTCTCCGCCTCTGCCTCTATCTCCGTCTCTGTCTCTGTCTCTGCCTCTGTCTCTGTCTCTGTCTCTGTCTCTGTCTCTGTCTCTGTCTCTGCCTCTGTCTCTGCCTCTGTCTCTGTCTCTGTCTCTGTCTATGTCTCTGTCACTGTCTCTGTCTCTGTCTCTGACTCTGTCTCTGCCCTGCCTCTGTCTCTGTCTCTGTCTCTGTCTCTGTCTCTGTCTCTATCTCTGTCTCTGTCTCTGTCTCTGTCTCTGTCTGTGTCTCTGCCTCTGTCTCGGTCTTTGTCTCCGTCTCTGTTTCTATTTCTGTCTCTGTCTGTGTCGCTGTCTCTGTCTCTGTCTCTGTCTCTGTCTCTGTCCCTGTCTCTGTCTCTGTCTCTGTCTCTGTCTCTGTCTCTGTCTCTGTCTCTGTCTCTGTCTCTGTGTCTGTCTCTGTCTCTGTCTCTGTCTCTGTCTCTGTCTCTGTCTCTGTCTCTGTCTCTGTCTCTGTCTCTGTCTCAGTCTCTGTCTCTGTCTCTGTCTCTGTCTGCGTATATGTCTCTGTCTCTGTCTCTGTCTCTGTCTCTGTCTCTGTCTCTGTCTCCGTCTCTGTCTCTGTCTCGGTCTTTGTCTCCGTCCCTGTCTCCGTCTCTGTCTCTGTCTCTGTCTCTGCCTCTGTCTCTGCCTCTGTCTCTGTCCCTGTCCCTCTCCCTGTCCCTGTCGCTGTCTCTGTCTCTGTCTCTGTCTCTGTCCCTGTCTCTGTCTCTGTCTCTGTCTCTGTCTCTGTCTGTGTCTCTGCCTCTGTCTCGGTCTTTGTCTCCATCTCCGTCTCTGTCACTGTCTCTGTCGCTGTCTCTGTCTCTGTCGCTGTCTCTGTCTCTGTCTCTGTCTCTGTCGCTGTCTCTGTCCGTGTCTCTGTCTCTGTCTCTGTCTCTGTCTCTGTCGCTGTCTCTTCCTCTGTCTCTGTCTCCGTCTCTGTCCCTGGCTCTGTCTCTGCCTCTGTCTCTGTCTCTGCCTCCGTCTCTGTCTCCGTCTGTGTCTCTGTTTCTGTCTCTGGGTCTCTGTCTGTGTGCGTCTGCCTCTGTCTCTTTGTCTCTGTCTCTGCATATCTGCCTCCGTGCCTATGTCTCTATGTCTCTGTCTCTGTCTCAGTCTCTGTCTCTGTGTCTGTCTCTGCCTCTGACTCTGTCTCTGTCTCTGTCTCTGTCTCTGTCTCTGTCTCTGTCTCTGTCTCTGTCTCTGCCTCTGTCTCTGTCTCTGCCTCTGTCTCTGCCTCCGTCTCTGTCCCTGGCACTGTCTCCGCCTCTGTCTCCGTCTCTGTCTCTGTCTCGGTCTTCGTCTCCGTCTCTCTCTCCGCCTCTGCCTCTATCTCCGTCTCTGTCTCTGTCTCTGTCTCTGTCTCTGTCTCTGTCTCTGTCTCTGTCTATGTCTCTGTCTCTGTCTCTGTCTCTGTCTCTGCCTCAGTCTCTGCCCTGCCTCTGTCTCTGTCTCTGTCTCTGTCTGTGCCTCTGCCTCTGTCTCGGTCTTTGTCTCCGTCTCTGTTTCTGTCTCTGTCTCTGTTTCAGTCTCAGTCTCTGCCTCTGTCTCTGTCTCTGTCTCTGTCTCTGTGTCTGTCTCTGTCTCTGTCTCTGTCTCTGTCTCTGTCTCTGTCTCTGTCTCTGTCTCTGTCTCTGTCTCTGTCTCTGTCTCTGTCTCTGTCTCTGTATCTGTCTCTGTCTCTGTCTCTGTCTCTGTCTCTGTCTCTGTCTCTGTCTCTGTCTCTGTCTCTGTCTCTGTCTCTGTCTACGTATCTGTCTGTGTCTCTGTCTCTGTCTCTGTCTCATCTCTCTCTCTGTCTCCGTCTCTGTCACTGTCTCTGTCGCTGTCTCTGTCCCTGTCTCTGTCTATGCCTCTGTCTCTGTATCTGTCTCTGTCTCTGTCTCCGTCTCTCTCTCTGTCGCTGTCTCTCCCTCTGTCTCTGTCTCTGTCGCTGTCTCCCCCTCTGTCTCTGTCTCCGTCTCTGTCCCTGGCTCTGACTCTGCCTCTGTTTCCGTCTCTGTCTCTGTCTCGGTCTCTGTCTCTGTCTCTGTCACTGTCTCTGTCTCTGTCGCTGTCTCTGTCTCTGTCTCTGTCTCTGTCTCTGTCTCTGTCTCTGTGTCTGTCTCTGTCTCTGTCTCTGTCTCTGTCTCTGTCTCTGTCTCTGTCTCTGTCTCTGTCTCTGTCTCTGTCTCTGTCTCTGTCTTTGTCTCCGTCCTTGTCTCCGTCTTTGTCTCCTGCCCCTATGCCTCCGACTTTGTCGCCTGCCCCTCTGTCTCTGTCTCGGTCTCTGTCTCTGTCTCTGTCTCTGTCTCTGTCTCTGTCTCTGTCTCTGTCTCTGTCTCTGTCGCTGTCTCTGTCTCTGTCTCTGTCTCTGTCTCTGTCTCTGTCTCTGTGTCTGTCTCTGTCTCTGTCCCTGTCTCTGTCTCTGTCTCTGTCTCTGTGTCTGTCTCTGTCTCTGTCTCTGTCTCTGTCTCTGTCTCTGTCTCTGTCTCTGTCTCTGTCTCTGTCTCTGTCTCTGTCTCAGTCTCTGTCTCTGTCTCTGTCTCTGTCTCTGTCTCCGTATATGTCTCTGTCTCTGTCTCTGTCTCTGTCTCTGTCTCTGTCTCTGTCTCTGTCTCTGTCTCTGTCCGTGTCTCTGTCTCTGTCTCTGTCTCTGTCGCTGTCCCTTCCTCTGTCTCTGTCTCCGTCTCTGTCCCTGGCTCTGTCTCTGCCTCTGTCTCTGTCTCTGCCTCCGTCTCTGTCTCCGTCTGTGTCTCTGTTTCTGTCTCTGGGTCTCTGTCTGTGTGCGTCGGCCTCTGTCTCTTTGTCTCTGTCTCTGCATATCTGCCTCCGTGCCTATGTCTCTATGTCTCTGTCTCTGTCTCTGTCTCTGTCTCAGTCTCTGTCTCTGTGTCTGTCTCTGTCTCTGTCTCTGTCGCTGTCTCTTCCTCTGTCTCTGTCTCCGTTTCTGTCCCTGGCTCTGTCTCTGCCTCTGTCTCTGTCTCTGCCTCCGTCTCTGTCTCCGTCTGTGTCTCTGTTTCTGTCTCTGGGTCTCTGTCTGTGTGCGTCTGCCTCTGTCTCTTTGTCTCTGTCTCTGCATATCTGCCTCCGTGCCTATGTCTCTATGTCTCTGTCTCTGTCTCTGTCTCTGTCTCAGTCTCTGTCTCTGTGTCTGTCTCTGCCTCTGACTCTGTCTCTGTCTCTGTCTCTGTCTCTGTCTCTGTCTCTGTCTCTGTCTCTGTCTCTGTCTCTGTCTCTGTCTCTGTCTCTGTCTCTGTCTCTGCCTCTGTCTCTGCCTCCGTCTCTGTCCCTGGCACTGTCTCCGCCTCTGTCTCCGTCTCTGTCTCTGTCTCGGTCTTCGTCTCCGTCTCTGTCTCCGCCTCTGCCTCTATCTCCGTCTCTGTCTCTGTCTCTGTCTCTGTCTCTGTCTCTGTCTCTGTCTATGTCTCTGTCTCTGTCTCTGTCTCTGTCTCTGCCTCTGTCTCTGCCCTGCGTCTGTCTCTGTCTCTGTCTCTGTCTGTGCCTCTGCCTCTGTCTCGGTCTTTGTCTCCGTCTCTGTTTCTGTCTCTGTCTCTGTTTCAGTCTCAGTCTCTGCCTCTGTCTCTGTCTCTGTCTCTGTCTCTGTCTCTGTCTCTGTCTCTGTCTCTGTCTCTGTCACTGCCTCTGTCTCTGTCTCTGTCTATGTCTCTGTCTCTGTCTCTGTCTCTGTCTCTGCCTCTGTCTCTGCCCTGCCTCTGTCTCTGTCTCTGTCTCTGTCTCTGTCTCTGTCTGTGCCTCTGCCTCTGTCTCGGTCTTTGTCTCCGTCTCTGTTTCTGTCTCTGTCTCTGTTTCAGTCTCAGTCTCTGTCTCTGTCTCTGTCTCTGTCTCTGTCTCTGTGTCTGTCTCTGTCTCTGTCTCTGTCTCTGTCTCTGTCTCTGTCTCTGTCTCTGTCTCTGTCTCTGTCTCTGTCTCTGTCTCTGTCTCTGTCTCTGTCTCTGTCTCTGTCTCTGTCTCTGTCTCTGTCTCTGTCTCTGTCTCTGTCTCTGTCTCTGTCTCTGTCTCTGTCTCTGTCTACGTATCTGTCTCTGTCTCTGTCTCTGTCTCTGTCTCTGTCTCTGCCTCTGTCTCATCTCTCTCTCTGTCTCTGTCTCTGTCGCTGTCTCTCCCTCTGTCTCTGTCTCTGTCTCCGTCCCTGTCTCTGTCTCTGCCTCTGTCTCCGTCTCTGTCTCTGTCTCTGCCTCTATCTCCGTCTCTGGCTCTGTCTCTGTCTCTGTCTCTGTCTCTGTCTCTGTCTCCGTCTCTGTTTCTATTTCTGTCTCTGTCGCTGTATCTGTCTCTGTCGCTGTCTCTGTCTCTGTCTCTGTCTCTGTCTCTGTCTCTGTCTCTGTCTCTGTCTCTGTCTCTGTCTCTGTCTCTGTCTCTGTCTCTGTCTCTGTCTGTGTCTCTGCCTCTGTCTCTGTCTCTGCCTCTGTCTCTGCCCTGCCTCTGTCTCTGTCCCTGTCTCTGTCTCTGTCTCTGTCGCTGTCTCTTCCTCTGTCTCTGTCTCAGTCTCAGTCTCTGTCTCTGTCTCTGTCTCTGTCTCTGTCTCTGTCTCTGTCTCAGTCTCTGTCTCTGTGTCTGTCTCTGCCTCTGACTCTGTCTCTGTCTCTGTCTCTGTCTCTGTCTCTGTCTCTGTCTCTGTCTCTGTCTCTGTCTCTGTCTCTGTCTCTGTCTCTGCCTCTGTCTCTGCCTCCGTCTCTGTCCCTGGCACTGTCTCCGCCTCTGTCTCCGTCTCTGTCTCTGTCTCGGTCTTCGTCTCCGTCTCTGTCTCCGCCTCTGCCTCTATCTCCGTCTCTGTCTCTGTCTCTGCCTCTGTCTCTGTCTCTGTCTCTGTCTGTGCCTCTGCCTCTGTCTCGGTCTTTGTCTCCGTCTGTGTTTCTGTCTCTGTCCCTGTTTCAGTCTCAGTCTCTGCCTCTGTCTCTGTCTCTGTCTCTGTCTCTGTGTCTGTCTCTGTCTCTGTCTCTGTCTCTGTCTCTGTCTCTGTCTCTGTCTCTGTCTCTGTCTCTGTCTCTGTCTCTGTCTCTGTCTCTGTCTCTGTCTCTGTATCTGTCTCTGTCTCTGTCTCTGTCTCTGTCTCTGTCTCTGTCTCTGTCTCTGTCTCTGTCTCTGTCTCTGTCTCTGTCTCTGTCTCTGTCTACGTATCTGTCTCTGTCTCTGTCTCTGTCTCTGTCTCTGTCTCTGTCTCTGTCTCATCTCTCTCTCTGTCTCCGTCTCTGTCACTGTCTCTGTCGCTGTCTCTGTCCCTGTCTCTGTCTATGCCTCTGTCTCTGTATCTGTCTCTGTCTCTGTCTCCGTCTCTCTCTCTGTCGCTGTCTCTCCCTCTGTCTCTGTCTCTGTCGCTGTCTCCCCCTCTGTCTCTGTCTCTGTCTCTGTCTCTGTCTCTGTCTCTGTCTCCGTCTCTCTCTCTGTCGCTGTCTCGCCCTCTGTCTCTGTCTCTGTCTCTGTCTCAGTCTCTGTCTCTGTCTATGTCTCTGTCTCTGTCTCTGTCTCTGTCTCTGCCTCTGTCTCTGTCTCTGTCTCTGTCTCTGTCTCTGTCTCTGTCTCTGTCTCTGTCTCTGTCTCTGTCTCTGTCTCTGTCTCTGTCTCTGTCTCTGTCTCTGTCTCTGTCTCTGTCTCTGTCTCTGTCTCTGTCTACGTATCTGTCTCTGTCTCTGTCTCTGTCTCTGTCTCTGTCTCTGTCTCATCTCTCTCTCTGTCTCTGTCTCTGTCGCTGTCTCTCCCTCTGTCTCTGTCTCTGTCTCCGTCCCTGTCTCTGTCTCTGCCTCTGTCTCCGTCTCTGTCTCTGTCTCTGCCTCTATCTCCGTCTCTGGCTCTGTCTCTGTCTCTGTCTCTGTCTCTGTCTCTGTCTCTGTCTCTGTCTCTGTCTCTGTCTCTGTCTCTGTCTCTGTCTCTGTCTCTGTCTCTGTCACTGCCTCTGTCTCTGTCTCTGTCTCTGTCTCTGTCTCTGTCTCTGTCTCTGTCTCTGTCTCTGTCTCCGTCTCTGTCTCTGTCTCTGTCTCTGTCTCTGTCTCTGTCTCTGTCTCTGTCTCTGTCTCTGTCTCTGTCTGTGTCTCTGCCTCTGTCTCTGTCTCTGCCTCTGTCTCTGCCCTGCCTCTGTCTCTGTCCCTGTCTCTGTCTCTGTCTCTGTCGCTGTCTCTTCCTCTGTCTCTGTCTCAGTCTCAGTCTCTGTCTCTGTCTCTGTCTCTGTCTCTGTCTCTGTCTCTGCCTCTGTCTCTGCCTCTGTCTCTGTCCCTGTCCCTCTCCCTGTCCCTGTCGCTGTCTCTGTATCTGTCTCTGTCTCTGTCTCTGTCCCTGTCTCTGTCTCTGTCTCTGTCTCTGTCTCTGTCTCTGTCTCTGTCTCTGTCTCTCTCTCTGTCTCTGTCTCTGTCTCTGTCTCTGTCTCTGTCTCTGTCTCTCTCTCTGTCTCTGTCTCTGTCTCTGTCTCTGTCTCTGTCTCTGTCTCTGTCTCTGTCTCTGTCTCTGTCTCTGTCTCTGCCTCTGTCTCTGCCTCTGTCTCTGTCCCTGTACCTCTCCCTGTCCCTGTCGCTGTCTCTGTCTCTGTCTCTGTCTCTGTCTCTGTCTCTGTCTCTGTCTCTGTCTCTGTCTCTGTCTCTGTCTCTGTCTCTGTCTCTGTCTCTGTCTCTGCCTCTGTCTCTGCCCTGCCTCTGTCTCTGTCTCTGTCTCTGTCTCTGTCTCTGTCTCTGTCTCTGTCTGTGTCTCTGCCTCTGTCTCGGTCTTTGTCTCCGTCTCTGTTTCTGTCTCTGTCTCTGTTTCAGTCTCAGTCTCTACCTCTGTCTCTGTCTCTGTCTCTGTGTCTGTCTCTGTCTCTGTCTCCGTCTCTGTCTTTGTCTCTGTCTCTGTCTCTGTCCCTGTCTCTGTCTCTGTCTCTGTCTCTGTCTCTGTCTCTGTCTCTGTCTCTGTCTCTGTCTCTGTCTCTGTCTCTGTATCTGTCTCTGTCTCTGTCTCCGTCTCTCTCTCTGTCGCTGTCTCTCCCTCTGTCTCTGTCTCCGTCTCTGTCACTGTCTCTCTCTCTGTCGCTGTCTCACCCTCTGTCTCTGTCTCCGTCTCTGTCACTGTCTCTGTCTCTGTCTCTGTCTCTGTTTCTGTCTCTGTCTCTGTCTCTGACTCTGTCTCTGTCTCTGTCTCTGTCTCTGTCTCTGTCTCTGTCTCTGTCTCTGTCTCGGTCTACGTATCTGTCTCTGTCCCTGTCTCTGTCTCAGTCTCTGTCTCTGTCTCTGCCTCTGTCTCTGTCTCATCTCTATCTCTGTCTCTGTCGCTGCCTCTCCCTCTGTCTCTGTCTCTGTCTCCGTCCCTGGCTCTGTCTCTGCCTCTGTCTCCGTCTCTGTCTCTGTCTCTGCCTCTATCTCCGTCTCTGTCTCTGTCTCTGTCTCTGTCTCTGTCTCTGTCTCGGTCTACGTATCTGTCTCTGTCTCTGTCTCTGTCTCTGTCTCTGTCTCTGTCTCTGTCTCTGTCTCTGTCTCTGTCTCTGTCTCTGTCTCTGTCTCTGTCTCATCTCTATCTCTGTCTCTGTCGCTGTCTCTCCCTCTGTCTCTGTCTCTGTCTCCGTCCCTGGCTCTGTCTCTGCCTCTGTCTCCGTCTCTGTCTCTGTCTCTGCCTCTATCTCCGTCTCTGTCACTGTCTCTGTCTCTGTCTCTGTCTCTGTCTCTGTCTCTGTCTCTGTCTCTGTCTCTGTCTCTGTCTCTGTCTCTGTCTCTGTCTCTGTCACTGCCTCCGTCTCTGTCTCTGTCTCTGTTTCTGTCTCTGTCCCTGTCCCTGTCTCTGTCTCTGTCTCTGCCTCTGTCTCCGTCTCTGTCTCTGTCTCTGTCTCTGTCTCTGTCTCTGTCTCCGTCTCTGTCCCTGGCTCTGTCTCTGCCTCTGTCTCTGTCCCTGCCTCTGTCTCTGCCTCTGTCTCCGTCTCTGTCTGTGTCTCGGTCTTTGTCTCCGTCTCTGTCTCTGTCTCTGTCTCTGTCTCTGTCTCTGCCTCTGTCTCTGTCTCTGTCTCTGTCTCTGTCTCTGTCTCTGTCTCTGTCTCTGTCTCTGTCTCTGTCCCTGTCTCTATCTCTGTCTCTGTCTCTGTCTCTGTCTCTGTTTCTGTCTCTGTCCCTGTCCCTGTCTCTGTCTCTGTCTCTGCCTCTGTCTCTATCTCTGTCTCTGTCCATGTCTCTGTCTCTGTCTCTGTCTCTGTCTCTGTCACTGTCTCTGTCTCTGTCTCTGTCTCTGTCTCTGTCTCTGTCTCTGTCTCTGTCTCTGTCTATGTCTCTGTCTCTGTCTCTGTCTCTGTCTCTGTCTCTGCCTCTGTCTCAGTCTCTGCGTATGTCTCGGTCTTTGTCTCCGTCTCTGTCTCTGTCTCTGTCTCTGTCACTGTCTCCGTCTCTGCCTCTGTCTCTGTCTCTGTCTCTGTCTCTGCCTCTGTCTCCGTCTCTGTCTCTGTCTCTGTCGCTGTCTCTGCCTCTGTCTCTGTTTCTGTGTCTGTCGCTGTCTCTCCCTCCTTCTCTGTCTCCGTCTCTGTCCCTGGCTTTGTCTCTGCCTCTGTCTCCGTCTCTGTCTGTGTCTCGGTCTTTGTCTCCGTCTCTGTCTCTGTCTCTGTCTCTGCCTCTGTCTCTGCCTCTGTCTCTGTCCCTGTCCCTCTCCCTGTCCCTGTCGCTGTCTCTGTCTCTGTCTCTGTCTCTGTCTCTGTCTCTGTCTCTGTCTCTGTCTCTGTCTCTGTCTCTGTCTCTGTCTCTGTCTCTGCCTCTGTCTCTGCCTCTGTCTCTGTCACTGCCTCTGTCTCTGTCTCTGTCTCTGTCTCTGTCGCTGTCTCTTCCTCTGTCTCTGTCTCCGTCTCTGTCCCTGGCTCTGTCTCTGTCTCTGTCTCTGTCTCTGTCTCTGTCTCTGTCGCTGTCTCTTCCTCTGTCTCTGTCTCCGTCTCTGTCCCTGGCTCTGTCTCTGCCTCTGTCTCCGTCTCCGTCTGTGTCTCGGTCTCTGTCTCTGCCTCTCTCTCTGTCTCTGTCACTGTCTCTGTCTCTGTCTCTGTCCCTGCCGCTGTCTCTGTCTCTGTCTCTGTCTCTGTCTCTGTCTCTGTCTCTGTCTCTGTCTCTGTCGCTGTCTCTCCCTCTGTCTCTGTCTCTGTCTCCGTCCCTGGCTCTGTCTCTGCCTCTGTCTGCGTCTCTGTCTCTGTCTCTGCCTCTATCTCCGTCTCTGTCTCTGTCTCTGTCTCTGTCTCTGTCTCTGTCTCTGTCTCTGTCTCTGTCTCTGTCCCTGTCTCTGTCTCTGTCCCTGTCACTGCCTCTGTCTCTGTCTCTGTCTCTGTCGCTGTCTCTTCCTCTGTCTCTGTCTCCGTCTCTGTCCCTGGCTCTGTCTCTGCCTCTGTCTCCGTCTCCGTCTGTGTCTCGGTCTTTGTCGCCGTCTCTGTCTCTGCCTCTGTCTCTGTCTCTGTCTCTGTCTCTGTCTCTGTCTCTGTCTCTGTCTCTGCCTCTGTCTCTGCCTCTGTCTCTGTCTCTGTCTCTGTCTATGTCTCTGTCACTGTCTCTGTCTCTGTCTCTGCCTTTGTCTCTGCCCTGCCTCTGTCTCTGTCTCTGTCTCTGTCTCTGTCTCTGTCTCTGTCTCTGTCTCTGTCTCTGTCTGTGTCTCTGCCTCTGTCTCGGTCTTTGTCTCCGTCTCTGTTTCTATCTCTGTCTCTGTCGCTGTCTCTGTCTCTGTCGCTGTCTCTGTCTCTGTCTCTGTCTCTGTCTCTGTCCCTGTCTCTGTCTCTGTCTCTGTCTCTGTCTCTGTCTCTGTCTCAGTCTCTGTCTCTGTCTCTGTGTCTGTCTCTGTCTCTGTCTCTGTCTCTGTCTCTGTCTCTGTCTCTGTCTCTGTCTCTGTCTCAGTCTCTGTCTCTGTCTCTCTCTCTGTCTCCGTATATGTCTCTGTCTCTGTCTCTGTCTCTGTCTCTGTCTCTGTCTCTGTCTCTGTCTCCGTCTCTGTCTCTGTCTCGGTCTTTGTCTCCGTCTCTGTCTCCGTCTCTGTCTCTGTCTCTGTCTCTGCCTCTGTCTCTGCCTCTGTCTCTGTCCCTGTCCCTCTCCCTGTCCCTGTCGCTGTCTCTGTCTCTGTCTCTGTCTCTGTCTCTGTCCCTGTCTCTGTCTCTGTCTCTGTCTCTGTCTCTGTCTGTGTCTCTGCCTCTGTCTCGGTCTTTGTCTCCGTCTCCGTCTCTGTCACTGTCTCTGTCGCTGTCTCTGTCTCTGTCGCTGTCTCTGTCTCTGTCTCTGTCTCTGTCTCTGTCTCTGTCCGTGTCTCTGTCTCTGTCTCTGTCTCTGTCGCTGTCTCTTCCTCTGTCTCTGTCTCCGTCTCTGTCCCTGGCTCTGTCTCTGCCTCTGTCTCTGTCTCTGCCTCCGTCTCTGTCTCCGTCTGTGTCTCTGTTTCTGTCTCTGGGTCTCTGTCTGTGTGCGTCTGCCTCTGTCTCTTTGTCTCTGTCTCTGCATATCTGCCTCCGTGCCTATGTCTCTATGTCTCTGTCTCTGTCTCAGTCTCTGTCTCTGTGTCTGTCTCTGCCTCTGACTCTGTCTCTGTCTCTGTCTCTGTCTCTGTCTCTGTCTCTGTCTCTGTCTCTGTCTCTGTCTCTGTCTCTGTCTCTGTCTCTGCCTCTGTCTCTGCCTCCGTCTCTGTCCCTGGCTCTGTCTCCGCCTCTGTCTCCGTCTCTGTCTCTGTCTCGGTCTTCGTCTCCGTCTCTGTCTCCGCCTCTGCCTCTATCTCCGTCTCTGTCTCTATCTCTGTCTCTGTCTCTGTCTCTGTCTCTGTCTCTGTCTCTATCTCTGTCTCTGTCTCTGTCTCTGTCTCTGTCACTGCCTCTGTCTCTGTCTCTGTCTCTGTCGCTGTCTCTTCCTCTGTCTCTGTCTCCGTCTCTGTCCCTGGCTCTGTCTCTGCCTCTGTCTCTGTCTCTGCCTCCGTCTCTGTCTCCGTCTGTGTCTCTGTTTCTGTCTCTGGGTCTCTGTCTGTGTGTGTCTGCCTCTGTCTCTTTGTCTCTGTCTCTGCATATCTGCCTCCGTGCCTATGTCTCTATGTCTCTGTCTCTGTCTCTGTGTCTGTCTCAGCCTCTGACTCTGTCTCTGTCTCTGTCTCTGTCTCTGTCTTTGTCTCTGTCTCTGTCTCTCTCTCTGTCTCTGCCTCTGTCTCTGCCTCCGTCTCTGTCCCTGGCTCTGTCTCCGCCTCTGTCTCCGTCTCTGTCTCTGTCTCGGTCTTCGTCTCCGTCTCTGTCTCCGCCTCTGCCTCTATCTCCGTCTCTGTCTCTGTCTCTGTCTCTGTCTCTGTCTCGGTCTCTGTCCCTGGCTCTGTCTCTGCCTCTGTCTCCGTCTCTGTCTCTGTCTCGGTCTCTGCCTCTGTCTCTGTCACTGTGTCTGTCGCTGTTTCTCCCTCCTTCTCTGTCTCCGTCTCTGTCCCTGGATCTGTCTCTGCCTCTGTCTCCGTCTCTGTCTCTGTCTCGATCTTTTTCTCCGTCTCCGTCTCTGTCTCGGTCTCTGTCTTTGTCTCTGTCTCTGCCTCTGTCTCTGTCTCTGCCTCTGTCTCTGTCTCTGTCTCTGTCTCAGTCTCTGTCTCTGTCTCTGTCCCTGGCTCTGTCTCTGCCTCTGTCTCCGTCTCTGTCTCTGTCTCTGTCTCTGTCTCTGTCTCCGTCTCTGTCCCTGGCTCTGTCTCTGCCTCTGTCTCTGTCCCTGCCTCTGTCTCTGCCTCTGTCTCCGTCTCTGTCTGTGTCTCGGTCTTTGTCTCCGTCTCTGTCTCTGTCTCTGTCTCTGCCTCTGTCTCTGCCTCTGTCTCTGTCTCTGTCTCTGTCTCTGTCTCTGTCTCTGTCTCTGTCTCTGTCTCTGTCTCTGTCTCTGTCTCTGTCTCTGTCCCTGTCTCTATCTTTGACTCTGTCTCTGTCTCTGTCTCTGTTTCTGTCTCTGTCCCTGTCCCTGTCTCTGTCTCTGTCTCTGCCTCTGTCTCTATCTCTGTCTCTGTCCCTGTCTCTGTCTCTGTCTCTGTCTCTGTCTCTGTCTCTGCCTCTGTCTCTGTCCCTGTCCCTCTCCCTGTCCCTGTCGCTGTCTCTGTCTCTGTCTCTGTCTCTGTCTCTGTCTCTGTCCCTGTCTCTGTCTCTGTCTCTGTCTCTGCCTCTGTCTCTGCCTCTGTCTCTGTCCCTATCCCTCTCCCTGTCCCTGTCGCTGTCTCTGTCTCTGTCTCTGTCTCTGTCTCTGTCTCTGTCTCTGTCTCTGTCTCTGTCTCTGTCCCTGTCACTGCCTCTGTCTCTGTCTCTGTCTCTGTCGCTGTCTCTTCCTCTGTCTCTGTCTCCGTCTCTGTCCCTGGCTCTGTCCGTGCCTCTGTCTCCGTCTCCGTCTGTGTCTCGGTCTTTGTCGCCGTCTCTGTCTCTGTCTCTATCTCTGTCTCTGTCTCTGTCTCTGTCTCTGTCACTGCCTCTGTCTCTGTCTCTGTCTCTGTCGCTGTCTCTTCCTCTGTCTCTGTCTCCGTCTCTGTCCCTGGCTCTGTCTCTGCCTCTGTCTCTGTCTCTGCCTCCGTCTCTGTCTCCGTCTGTGTCTCTGTTTCTGTCTCTGGGTCTCTGTCTGTGTGTGTCTGCCTCTGTCTCTTTGTCTCTGTCTCTGCATATCTGCCTCCGTGCCTATGTCTCTATGTCTCAGTCTCTGTCTCTGTCTCTGTCTCAGTCTCTGTCTCTGTCTCTGTCTGTGTCTCTGCCTCTGTCTCGGTCTTTGTCTCCGTCTCCGTCTCTGTCACTGTCTCTGTCGCTGTCTCTGTCTCTGTCGCTGTCTCTGTCTCTGTCTCTGTCTCTGTCTCTGTCTCTGTCTCTGTCTCTGTCGCTGTCTCTTCCTCTGTCTCTGTCTCCGTCTCTGTCCCTGGCTCTGTCTCTGCCTCTGTCTCTGTCTCTGCCTCCGTCTCTGTCTCCGTCTCTGTCCCTGGCTCTGTCTCTGCCTCTGTCTCTGTCTCTGCCTCCGTCTCTGTCTCCGTCTGTGTCTCTGTTTCTGTCTCTGGGTCTCTGTCTGTGTGTGTCTGCCTCTGTCTCTTTGTCTCTGTCTCTGCATATCTGCCTCCGTGCCTATGTCTCTATGTCTCAGTCTCTGTCTCTGTCTCTGTCTCAGTCTCTGTCTCTGTCTCTGTCTGTGTCTCTGCCTCTGTCTCGGTCTTTGTCTCCGTCTCCGTCTCTGTCACTGTCTCTGTCGCTGTCTCTGTCTCTGTCGCTGTCTCTGTCTCTGTCTCTGTCTCTGTCTCTGTCTCTGTCTCTGTCTCTGTAAGTGTCTCTGTCTCTGTCTCTGTCTCTGTCTCTGTCTCTGTCGCTGTCTCTTCCTCTGTCTCTGTCTCCGTCTCTGTCCCTGGCTCTGTCTCTGCCTCTGTCTCTGTCTCTGCCTCCGTCTCTGTCTCCGTCTGTGTCTCTGTTTCTATCTCTGGGTCTCTGTCTGTGTGTGTCTGCCTCTGTCTCTTTGTCTCTGTCTCTGCATATCTGCCTCCGTGCCTATGTCCCTATGTCTCTGTCTCTGTCTCTGTCTCTGTCTCAGTCTCTGTCTCTGTGTCTGTCTCAGCCTCTGACTCTGTCTCTGTCTCTGTCTCTGTCTCTGTCTCTGTCTCTGTCTCTGTCTCTGTCTCTGTCTCTGCCTCTGTCTCTGCCTCCGTCTCTGTCCCTGGCTCTGTCTCCGCCTCTGTCTCCGTCTCTGTCTCTGTCTCGGTCTTCGTCTCCGTCTCTGTCTCCGCCTCTGCCTCTATCTCCGTCTCTGTCTCTGTCTCTGTCTCTGTCTCTGTCTCTGTCTCGGTCTCTGTCCCTGGCTCTGTCTCTGCCTCTGTCTCCGTCTCTGTCTCTGTCTCGGTCTTTGTCTCCGTCTCTGTCTCCGTCTCTGTCTCTGTCTCTGCCTCTGTCTCTATCTCCGTCTCTGCCTCTGTCTCTGTCTGTGTCTCTGTCTCTGTCTCAGTCTCAGTCTCTGTCTCTGTCCCTGGCTCTGTCTCTGCCTCTGTCTCCGTCTCTGTCTCTGTCTCTGTCTCTGTCTCTGTCTCCGTCTCTGTCCCTGTCTCTGTCCCTGCCTCTGTCTCTGTCTCTGTCTCTGTCTCTGTCTCTGTCCCTGTCTCTGTCTCTGTCTCTGTCTCTGTCTCTGTCTCTGTCTCTGTCTCTGTCTCTGTCTCTGTCTCTGTCTCTGTCTCTGTCTCTATCTCTGTCTCTGTCTCTGTCCCTGTCTCTGTCTCTGTCTCTGTCTCTGTCTCTGTCTCGGTCTCCGCCTCTGTCTCAGTCTCTGCGTCTGTCTCGGTCTTTGTCTCCGTCTCTGTCTCTGTCTCTGTCTCTGTCACTGTCTCCGTCTCTGCCTCTGTCTCTGTCTCTGTCTCTGTCTCTGTCTCTGTCTCTGTCTCTGTCGCTGTCTCTGCCTCTGTCTCTGTCACTGTGTCTGTCGCTGTTTCTCCCTCCTTCTCTGTCTCCGTCTCTGTCCCTGGATCTGTCTCTGCCTCTGTCTCCGTCTCTGTCTCTGTCTCGATCTTTTTCTCCGTCTCCGTCTCTGTCTCTGTTTCTGTCTCGGTCTCTGTCTCTGTCTCTGTCTTTGCCTCTGTCTCTGTCCCCGTATCTCTCTCTGTCTCTGTTTCTGTCTCGGTCTCTGTCTTTGTCTCTGTCTCTGCCTCTGTCTCTGTCTCTGCCTCTGTCTCTGTCTCTGTCTCTGTCTCAGTCTCTGTCTCTGTCTCTGTCCCTGGCTCTGTCTCTGCCTCTGTCTCCGTCTCTGTCTCTGTCTCTGTCTCTGTCTCTGTCTCCGTCTCTGTCCCTGGCTCTGTCTCTGCCTCTGTCTCTGTCCCTGCCTCTGTCTCTGCCTCTGTCTCCGTCTCTGTCTGTGTCTCGGTCTTTGTCTCCGTCTCTGTCTCTGTCTCTGTCTCTGCCTCTGTCTCTGCCTCTGTCTCTGTCTCTGTCTCTGTCTCTGTCTCTGTCTCTGTCTCTGTCTCTGTCCCTGTCTCTATCTCTGTCTCTGTCTCTGTCTCTGTCTCTGTTTCTGTCTCTGTCCCTGTCCCTGTATCTGTCTCTGTCTCTGCCTCTGTCTCTATCTCTGTCCCTGTCCCTGTCTCTGTCTCTGTCTCTGTCTCTGTCTCTGTCTCTGTCTCTGTCTCTGTCTCTGTCTCTGTCTCTGTCTCTGTCTCTGCCTCTGTCTCCGTCTCTGTCTGTGTCTCGGTCTTTGTCTCCGTCTCTGTCTCTGTCTCTGTCTCTGCCTCTGTCTCTGCCTCTGTCTCTGTCTCTGTCTCTGTCTCTGTCTCTGTCTCTGTCTCTGTCTCTGTCCCTGTCTCTGTTTCTGTCTCTGTCCCTGTCCCTGTCTCTGTCTCTGTCTCTGCCTCTGTCTCTATCTCTGTCCCTGTCCCTGTCTCTGTCTCTGTCTCTGTCTCTGTCTCTGTCTCTGTCTCTGTCTCTGTCTCTGTCTCTGTCTCTGTCTCTGTCTCTGTCTCTGTCTCTGTCTCTGTCTCTGTCTCTGTCTCTGTCTATGTCTCTGTCTCTGTCTCTGTCTCTGTCTCTGTCTCTGCCTCTGTCTCAGTCCCTGCGTATGTCTCGGTCTTTGTCTCCGTCTCTGTCTCTGTCTCTGTCTCTGTCACTGTCTCCGTCTCTGCCTCTGTCTCTGTCTCTGTCTCTGTCTCCGTCTCTGTCTCTGTCTCTGTCTCTGTCTCTGTCTCTGTCGCTGTCTCTGCCTCTGTCTCTGTCTCTGTGTCTGTCGCTGTCTCTCCCTCCTTCTCTGTCTCCGTCTCTGACCCTGGATCTGTCTCTGCCTCTGTCTCCGTCTCTGTCTCTGTCTCGATCTTTTTCTCCGTCTCCGTCTCTGTCTCTGTTTGTCTCGGTCTCTGTCTCTGTCTCTGTCTTTGCCTCTGTCTCTGTCCCCGTATCTCTCTCTGTCTCTGTCTCTGCCTCTGTCTCTGCCTCTGTCTCTGTCCCTGTCCCTCTCCCTGTCCCTGTCGCTGTCTCTGTCTCTGTCTCTGTCTCTGTCTCTGTCTCTGTCCCTGTCTCTGTCTCTGTCTCTGTCTCTGTCTCTGCCTCTGTCTCTGCCTCTGTCTCTGTCCCTGTCCCTCTCCCTGTCCCTGTCGCTGTCTCTGTCTCTGTCTCTGTCTCTGTCTCTGTCGCTGTCTCTCCCTCTGTCTCTGTCTCTGTCTCCGTCCCTGTCCCTCTCCCTGTCCCTGTCCCTGTCTCTGTCTCTGTCTCTGTCTCTGTCTCTGTCTCTGTCTCTGTCTCTGTCCCTGTCTCTGTCTCTGTCTCTGTCTCTGTCTCTGTCTCTGTCTCTGTCTCTGTCTTTGTCTCTGCCTCTGTCTCAGTCTCTGCGTCTGTCTCGGTCTTTGTCTCCGTCTCTGTCTCTGTCTCTGTCTCTGTCTCTGTCACTGTCTCCGTCTCTGCCTCTGTCTCTGTCTCTGTCTCTGTCTCTGTCCTTGTCTCTGTCTCTGTCTCTGTCTCTGTCTCTGTCTCTGTCTTTGTCTCTGTCCCTGTCCCTCTCCCTGTGCCTGTCGCTGTCTCTGTCTCTGTCTCTGTCTCTGTCTCCGTCTCTGTCTCCGTCTCTGTCCCTGGCTTTGTCTCTGCCTCTGTCTCCGTCTCTGTCTGTGTCTCGGTCTTTGTCTCCGTCTCTGTCTCTGTCTCTGTCTCTGCCTCTGTCTCTGCCTCTGTCTCTGTCCCTGTCCCTCTCCCTGTCCCTGTCGCTGTCTCTGTCTCTGTCTCTGTCTCTGTCTCTGTCTCTGTCTCTGTCTCTGTCTCTGTCTCTGTCTCTGTCTCTGTCTCTGTCTCTGTCTCAGTCTCTGCCTCTGTCTCTGCCTCTGTCTCTGTCACTGCCTCTGTCTCTGTCTCTGTCTCTGTCTCTGTCGCTGTCTCTTCCTCTGTCTCTGTCTCCGTCTCTGTCCCTGGCTCTGTCTCTGTCTCTGTCTCTGTCTCTGTCTCTGTCGGTGTCTCTTCCTCTGTCTCTGTCTCCGTCTCTGTCCCTGGCTCTGTCTCTGCCTCTGTCTCCGTCTCCGTCTGTGTCTCGGTCTCTGTCTCTGTCTCTGTCTCTGTCTCTGTCTCTGTCACTGTCTCTGTCTCTGTCTCTGTCCCTGTCCCTCTCCCTGTCCCTGCCGCTGTCTCTGTCTCTGTCTCTGTCTCTGTCTGTGTCTCTGTCTCTGTCTCTGTCTCTGTCTCTGTCGCTGTCTCTCCCTCTGTCTCTGTCTCTGTCTCCGTCCCTGGCTCTGTCTCTGCCTCTGTCTCCGTCTCTGTCTCTGTCTCTGCCTCTATCTCCGTCTCTGTCTCTGTCTCTGTCTCTGTCTCTGTCTCTGTCTCTGTCTCTGTCTCTGTCTCTGTCCCTGTCACTCCCTCTGTCTCTGTCTCTGTCTCTGTCGCTGTCTCTTCCTCTGTCTCTGTCTCCGTCTCTGTCCCTGGCTCTGTCTCTGCCTCTGTCTCCGTCTCCGTCTGTGTCTCGGTCTTTGTCGCCGTCTCTGTCTCTGTCTCTGTCTCTGTCTCTGTCTCTGTCTCTGTCTCTGTCTCTGTCTCTGTCTCTGTCTCTGCCTCTGTCTCTGCCTCTGTCTCTGTCTCTGTCTCTGTCTATGTCTCTGTCACTGTCTCTGTCTCTGTCTCTGCCTCTGTCTCTGCCCTGCCTCTGTCTCCGTCTCTGTCTCTGTCTCTGTATCTGTCTCTGTCTCTGTCTCTGTCTCTGTCTGTGTCTCTGCCTCTGTCTCGGTCTTTGTCTCCGTCTCTGTTTCTATCTCTGTCTCTGTCGCTGTCTCTGTCTCTGTCGCTGTCTCTGTCTCTGTCTCTGTCTCTGTCTCTGTCCCTGTCTCTGTCTCTGTCTCTGTCTCTGTCTCTGTCTCTGTCTCTGCCTCTGTCTCTGTCTCTGTCTCTGTGTCTGTCTCTGTCTCTGTCTCTGTCTCTGTCTCTGTCTCTGTCTCTGTCTCTGTCTCAGTCTCTGTCTCTGTCTCTGTCTCTGTCTCCGTATATGTCTCTGTCTCTGTCTCTGTCTCTGTCTCTGTCTCTGTCTCCGTCTCTGTCTCTGTCTCTGTCCGTGTCTCTGTCTCTGTCTCTGTCTCTGTCGCTGTCTCTTCCTCTGTCTCTGTCTCCGTCTCTGTCCCTGGCTCTGTCTCTGTCTCTGTCTCTGTCTCTGTCTCTGTCTCTGTCTCTGTCTCTGTCTCTGTCTCTGTGTCTGTCTCTGTCTCTGTCTCTGTCTCTGTCTCTGTCTCTGTCTCTGTCTCTGTCTCTGTCTCTGTCTCAGTCTCTGTCTCTGTCTCTGTCTCTGTCTCCGTATATGTCTCTGTCTCTGTCTCTGTCTCTGTCTCTGTCTCTGTCTCTGTCTCCGTCTCTGTCTCTGTCTCGGTCTTTGTCCCCGTCTCTGTCTCCGTCTCTGTCTCTGTCTCTGTCTCTGCCTCTGTCTCTGCCTCTGTCTCTGTCCCTGTCCCTCTCCCTGTCCCTGCCGCTGTCTCTGTCTCTGTCTCTGTCTCTGTCCCTGTCTCTGTCTCTGTCTCTGTCTCTGTCTGTGTCTCTGCCTCTGTCTCGGTCTTTGTCTCCGTCTCCGTCTCTGTCACTGTCTCTGTCGCTGTCTCTGTCTCTGTCGCTGTCTCTGTCTCTGTCTCCGTCTCTGTCTCTATCTCTGTCCGTGTCTCTGTCTCTGTCTCTGTCTCTGTCGCTGTCTCTTCCTCTGTCTCTGTCTCCGTCTCTGTCCCTGGCTCTGTCTCTGCCTCTGTCTCTGTCTCTGCCTCCGTCTCTGTCTCCGTCTGTGTCTCTGTTTCTGTCTCTGGGTCTCTGTCTGTGTGCGTCTGCCTCTGTCTCCTTGTCTCTGTCTCTGCATATCTGCCTCCGTGCCTATGTCTCTATGTCTCTGTCTCTGTCTCTGTCTCTGTCTCTGTCTCAGTCTCTGTCTCTGTCTCTGTCTCTGTCTCTGTCTCTGTCTCTGCCTCTGTCTCTGCCTCCGTCTCTGTCCCTGGCTCTGTCTCCGCCTCTGTCTCCGTCTCTGTCTCTGTCTCGGTCTTCGTCTCCGTCTCTGTCTCCGCCTCTGCCTCTATCTCCGTCTCTGTCTCTGTCTCTGTCTCTGTCTCTGTCTCTGTCTCTGTCTCTGTCTCTGTCTCTGTCTCTGTCTCTATCTCTGTCTCTGTCTCTGTCTCTGTCTCTGTCACTGCCTCTGTCTCTGTCTCTGTCTCTGTCGCTGTCTCTTCCTCTGTCTCTGTCTCCGTCTCTGTCCCTGGCTCTGTCTCTGTCTCTGCCTCTGTCTCTGTCTCTGCCTCCGTCTCTGTCTCCGTCTGTGTCTCTGTTTCTGTCTCTGGGTCTCTGTCTGTGTGTGTCTGCCTCTGTCTCTTTGTCTCTGTCTCTGCATATCTGCCTCCGTGCCGATGTCTCTATGTCTCTGTCTCTGTCTCTGTCTCTGTCTCAGTCTCTGTCTCTGTGTCTGTCTCTGCCTCTGCCTCTGTCTCTGCCCTGCCTCTGTCTCCGTCTCTGTCTCTGTCTCTGTATCTGTCTCTGTCTCTGTCTCTGTCTCTGTCTGTGTCTCTGCCTCTGTCTCGGTCTTTGTCTCCGTCTCTGTTTCTATCTCTGTCTCTGTCGCTGTCTCTGTCTCTGTCGCTGTCTCTGTCTCTGTCTCTGTCTCTGTCTCTGTCCCTGTCTCTGTCTCTGTCTCTGTCTCTGTCTCTGTCTCTGTCTCTGTCTCTGTCTCTGTCTCTGTGTCTGTCTCTGTCTCTGTCTCTGTCTCTGTCTCTGTCTCTGTCTCTGTCTCTGTCTCTGTCTCAGTCTCTGTCTCTGTCTCTGTCTCTGTCTCCGTATATGTCTCTGTCTCTGTCTCTGTCTCTGTCTCTGTCTCTGTCTCCGTCTCTGTCTCTGTCTCGGTCTTTGTCCCCGTCTCTGTCTCCGTCTCTGTCTCTGTCTCTGTCTCTGCCTCTGTCTCTGCCTCTGTCTCTGTCCCTGTCCCTCTCCCTGTCCCTGCCGCTGTCTCTGTCTCTGTCTCTGTCTCTGTCCCTGTCTCTGTCTCTGTCTCTGTCTCTGTCTGTGTCTCTGCCTCTGTCTCGGTCTTTGTCTCCGTCTCCGTCTCTGTCACTGTCTCTGTCGCTGTCTCTGTCTCTGTCGCTGTCTCTGTCTCTGTCTCCGTCTCTGTCTCTGTCTCTGTCCGTGTCTCTGTCTCTGTCTCTGTCTCTGTCGCTGTCTCTTCCTCTGTCTCTGTCTCCTTCTCTGTCCCTGGCTCTGTCTCTGTCTCTGTCTCTGTCTCTGTCTCTGTCTCTGTCTCTGTCTCTGTCTCTGTCTCTGACCATGGCTCTGTCTCTGCCTCTGACTCCGTCTCTGTCTCTGTCTCGGTCTTTGTCTCCGTCTCTGTCTCTGTCTCTGTCTCTGTCACTGTCTCCGTCTCTGTCTCTGTCTCTGTCTCTGTCTCTGTCTCTGTCTCTGTCTCTGTCTCTGTCTCTGTCTCTGTCTCTGTCTCTGTCTCTGTCTCTGTCTCTGTCTCTGTCGCTGTCTCTGCCTCTGTCTCTGTTTCTGTGTCTGTCGCTGTCTCTCCCTCCTTCTCTGTCTCCGTCTCTGTCCCTGGATCTGTCTCTGCCTCTGTCTCCGTCTCTGTCTGTGTCTCGGTCTTTGTCTCCGTCTCTGTCTCTGTCTCTGTCTCTGCCTCTGTCTCTGCCTCTGTCTCTGTCTCTGTCTCTGTCTCTGTCTCTCTCTCTGTCTCTGTCTCTGCCTCTGTCTCTGTCCCTGTCTCTCTCTCTGTCTCTGTCTTTGTCTCTGCCTCTGTCTCAGTCTCTGCGTCTGTCTCGGTCTTTGTCTCCGTCTGTGCCTCTGTCTCTGTCTCTGTCTCTGTCTCTGTCTCTGTCTCTGTCTCTGTCTCTGTCTCTGTCTCTGTCTCTGTCTCTGTCTTTGTCTCTGTCCCTGTCCCTCTCCCTGTGCCTGTCGCTGTCTCTGTCTCTGTCTCTGTCTCTGTCTCCGTCTCTGTCCCTGGCTTTGTCTCTGCCTCTGTCTCCGTCTCTGTCTGTGTCTCGGTCTTTGTCTCCGTCTCTGTCTCTGTCTCTGTCTCTGCCTCTGTCTCTGCCTCTGTCTCTGTCCCTCCCTCTCCCTGTCCCTGTCGCTGTCTCTGTCTCTGTCTCTGTCTCTGTCTCTGTCTCTGTCTCTGTCTCTGTCTCTGTCTCTGTCTCTGTCTCTGTCTCTGTCTCTGCCTCTGTCTCTGCCTCTGTCTCTGTCACTGCCTCTGTCTCTGTCTCTGTCTCTGTCTCTGTCGCTGTATCTTCCTCTGTCTCTGTCTCCGTCTCTGTCCCTGGCTCTGTCTCTGTCTCTGTCTCTGTCTCTGTCTCTGTCTCTGTCGCTGTCTCTTCCTCTGTCTCTGTCTCCGTCTCTGTCCCTGGCTCTGTCTCTGCCTCTGTCTCCGTCTCCGTCTGTGTCTCGGTCTCTGTCTCTGCCTCTCTCTCTGTCTCTGTCACTGTCTCTGTCTCTGTCTCTGTCCCTGCCGCTGTCTCTGTCTCTGTCTCTGTCTCTGTCTCTGTCTCTGTCTCTGTCTCTGTCTCTGTCGCTGTCTCTCCCTCTGTCTCTGTCTCTGTCTCCGTCCCTGGCTCTGTCTCTGCCTCTGTCTGCGTCTCTGTCTCTGTCTCTGCCTCTATCTCCGTCTCTGTCTCTGTCTCTGTCTCTGTCTCTGTCTCTGTCTCTGTCTCTGTCTCTGTCTCTGTCCCTGTCTCTGTCTCTGTCCCTGTCACTGCCTCTGTCTCTGTCTCTGTCTCTGTCGCTGTCTCTTCCTCTGTCTCTGTCTCCGTCTCTGTCCCTGGCTCTGTCTCTGCCTCTGTCTCCGTCTCCGTCTGTGTCTCGGTCTTTGTCGCCGTCTCTGTCTCTGCCTCTGTCTCTGTCTCTGTCTCTGTCTCTGTCTCTGTCTCTGTCTCTGTCTCTGCCTCTGTCTCTGCCTCTGTCTCTGTCTCTGTCTCTGTCTATGTCTCTGTCACTGTCTCTGTCTCTGTCTCTGCCTCTGTCTCTGCCCTGCCTCTGTCTCTGTCTCTGTCTCTGTCTCTGTCTCTGTCTCTGTCTCTGTCTCTGTCTCTGTCTGTGTCTCTGCCTCTGTCTCGGTCTTTGTCTCCGTCTCTGTTTCTATCTCTGTCTCTGTCGCTGTCTCTGTCTCTGTCGCTGTCTCTGTCTCTGTCTCTGTCTCTGTCTCTGTCCCTGTCTCTGTCTCTGTCTCTGTCTCTGTCTCTGTCTCTGTCTCAGTCTCTGTCTCTGTCTCTGTGTCTGTCTCTGTCTCTGTCTCTGTCTCTGTCTCTGTCTCTGTCTCTGTCTCTGTCTCAGTCTCTGTCTCTGTCTCTCTCTCTGTCTCCGTATATGTCTCTGTCTCTGTCTCTGTCTCTGTCTCTGTCTCTGTCTCTGTCTCCGTCTCTGTCTCTGTCTCGGTCTTTGTCTCCGTCTCTGTCTCCGTCTCTGTCTCTGTCTCTGTCTCTGCCGCTGTCTCTGCCTCTGTCTCTGTCCCTGTCCCTCTCCCTGTCCCTGTCGCTGTCTCTGTCTCTGTCTCTGTCTCTGTCTCTGTCCCTGTCTCTGTCTCTGTCTCTGTCTCTGTCTCTGTCTGTGTCTCTGCCTCTGTCTCGGTCTTTGTCTCCGTCTCCGTCTCTGTCACTGTCTCTGTCGCTGTCTCTGTCTCTGTCGCTGTCTCTGTCTCTGTCTCTGTCTCTGTCTCTGTCTCTGTCCGTGTCTCTGTCTCTGTCTCTGTCTCTGTCGCTGTCTCTTCCTCTGTCTCTGTCTCCGTCTCTGTCCCTGGCTCTGTCTCTGCCTCTGTCTCTGTCTCTGCCTCCGTCTCTGTCTCCGTCTGTGTCTCTGTTTCTGTCTCTGGGTCTCTGTCTGTGTGCGTCTGCCTCTGTCTCTTTGTCTGTGTCTCTGCATATCTGCCTCCGTGCCTATGTCTCTATGTCTCTGTCTCTGTCTCAGTCTCTGTCTCTGTGTCTGTCTCTGCCTCTGACTCTGTCTCTGTCTCTGTCTCTGTCTCTGTCTCTGTCTCTGTCTCTGTCTCTGTCTCTGTCTCTGTCTCTGTCTCTGTCTCTGCCTCTGTCTCTGCCTCCGTCTCTGTCCCTGGCTCTGTCTCCGCCTCTGTCTCCGTCTCTGTCTCTGTCTCGGTCTTCGTCTCCGTCTCTGTCTCCGCCTCTGCCTCTATCTCCGTCTCTGTCTCTATCTCTGTCTCTGTCTCTGTCTCTGTCTCTGTCTCTGTCTCTATCTCTGTCTCTGTCTCTGTCTCTGTCTCTGTCACTGCCTCTGTCTCTGTCTCTGTCTCTGTCGCTGTCTCTTCCTCTGTCTCTGTCTCCGTCTCTGTCCCTGGCTCTGTCTCTGCCTCTGTCTCTGTCTCTGCCTCCGTCTCTGTCTCCGTCTGTGTCTCTGTTTCTGTCTCTGGGTCTCTGTCTGTGTGTGTCTGCCTCTGTCTCTTTGTCTCTGTCTCTGCATATCTGCCTCCGTGCCTATGTCTCTATGTCTCTGTCTCTGTCTCTGTGTCTGTCTCAGCCTCTGACTCTGTCTCTGTCTCTGTCTCTGTCTCTGTCTTTGTCTCTGTCTCTGTCTCTCTCTCTGTCTCTGCCTCTGTCTCTGCCTCCGTCTCTGTCCCTGGCTCTGTCTCCGCCTCTGTCTCCGTCTCTGTCTCTGTCTCGGTCTTCGTCTCCGTCTCTGTCTCCGCCTCTGCCTCTATCTCCGTCTCTGTCTCTGTCTCCGTCTCTGTCTCTGTCTCGGTCTCTGCCTCTGTCTCTGTCACTGTGTCTGTCGCTGTTTCTCCCTCCTTCTCTGTCTCCGTCTCTGTCCCTGGATCTGTCTCTGCCTCTGTCTCCGTCTCTGTCTCTGTCTCGATCTTTTTCTCCGTCTCCGTCTCTGTCTCGGTCTCTGTCTTTGTCTCTGTCTCTGCCTCTGTCTCTGTCTCTGCCTCTGTCTCTGTCTCTGTCTCTGTCTCAGTCTCTGTCTCTGTCTCTGTCCCTGGCTCTGTCTCTGCCTCTGTCTCCGTCTCTGTCTCTGTCTCTGTCTCTGTCTCTGTCTCCGTCTCTGTCCCTGGCTCTGTCTCTGCCTCTGTCTCTGTCCCTGCCTCTGTCTCTGCCTCTGTCTCCGTCTCTGTCTGTGTCTCGGTCTTTGTCTCCGTCTCTGTCTCTGTCTCTGTCTCTGCCTCTGTCTCTGCCTCTGTCTCTGTCTCTGTCTCTGTCTCTGTCTCTGTCTCTGTCTCTGTCTCTGTCTCTGTCTCTGTCTCTGTCTCTGTCTCTGTCCCTGTCTCTATCTTTGTCTCTGTCTCTGTCTCTGTCTCTGTTTCTGTCTCTGTCCCTGTCCCTGTCTCTGTCTCTGTCTCTGCCTCTGTCTCTATCTCTGTCTCTGTCCCTGTCTCTGTCTCTGTCTCTGTCTCTGTCTCTGTCTCTGCCTCTGTCTCTGTCCCTGTCCCTCTCCCTGTCCCTGTCGCTGTCTCTGTCTCTGTCTCTGTCTCTGTCTCTGTCTCTGTCCCTGTCTCTGTCTCTGTCTCTGTCTCTGCCTCTGTCTCTGCCTCTGTCTCTGTCCCTGTCCCTCTCCCTGTCCCTGTCGCTGTCTCTGTCTCTGTCTCTGTCTCTGTCTCTGTCTCTGTCTCTGTCTCTGTCTCTGTCTCTGTCCCTGTCACTGCCTCTGTCTCTGTCTCTGTCTCTGTCGCTGTCTCTTCCTCTGCCTCTGTCTCCGTCTCTGTCCCTGGCTCTGTCCGTGCCTCTGTCTCCGTCTCCGTCTGTGTCTCGGTCTTTGTCGCCGTCTCTGTCTCTGTCTCTATCTCTGTCTCTGTCTCTGTCTCTGTCTCTGTCACTGCCTCTGTCTCTGTCTCTGTCTCTGTCGCTGTCTCTTCCTCTGTCTCTGTCTCCGTCTCTGTCCCTGGCTCTGTCTCTGCCTCTGTCTCTGTCTCTGCCTCCGTCTCTGTCTCCGTCTGTGTCTCTGTTTCTGTCTCTGGGTCTCTGTCTGTGTGTGTCTGCCTCTGTCTCTTTGTCTCTGTCTCTGCATATCTGCCTCCGTGCCTATGTCTCTATGTCTCAGTCTCTGTCTCTGTCTCTGTCTCAGTCTCTGTCTCTGTCTCTGTCTGTGTCTCTGCCTCTGTCTCGGTCTTTGTCTCCGTCTCCGTCTCTGTCACTGTCTCTGTCGCTGTCTCTGTCTCTGTCGCTGTCTCTGTCTCTGTCTCTGTCTCTATCTCTGTCTCTGTCTCTGTCTCTGTCGCTGTCTCTTCCTCTGTCTCTGTCTCCGTCTCTGTCCCTGGCTCTGTCTCTGCCTCTGTCTCTGTCTCTGCCTCCGTCTCTGTCTCCGTCTCTGTCCCTGGCTCTGTCTCTGCCTCTGTCTCTGTCTCTGCCTCCGTCTCTGTCTCCGTCTGTGTCTCTGTTTCTGTCTCTGGGTCTCTGTCTGTGTGTGTCTGCCTCTGTCTCTTTGTCTCTGTCTCTGCATATCTGCCTCCGTGCCTATGTCTCTATGTCTCAGTCTCTGTCTCTGTCTCTGTCTCAGTCTCTGTCTCTGTCTCTGTCTGTGTCTCTGCCTCTGTCTCGGTCTTTGTCTCCGTCTCCGTCTCTGTCACTGTCTCTGTCGCTGTCTCTGTCTCTGTCTCTGTCTCTGTCTCTGTCTCTGTCTCTGTAAGTGTCTCTGTCTCTGTCTCTGTCTCTGTCTCTGTCTCTGTCGCTGTCTCTTCCTCTGTCTCTGTCTCCGTCTCTGTCCCTGGCTCTGTCTCTGCCTCTGTCTCTGTCTCTGCCTCCGTCTCTGTCTCCGTCTGTGTCTCTGTTTCTATCTCTGGGTCTCTGTCTGTGTGTGTCTGCCTCTGTCTCTTTGTCTCTGTCTCTGCATATCTGCCTCCGTGCCTATGTCTCTATGTCTCTGTCTCTGTCTCTGTGTCTGTCTCAGCCTCTGACTCTGTCTCTGTCTCTGTCTCTGTCTCTGTCTTTGTCTCTGTCTCTGTCTCTCTCTCTGTCTCTGCCTCTGTCTCTGCCTCCGTCTCTGTCCCTGGCTCTGTCTCCGCCTCTGTCTCCGTCTCTGTCTCTGTCTCGGTCTTCGTCTCCGTCTCTGTCTCCGCCTCTGCCTCTATCTCCGTCTCTGTCTCTGTCTCCGTCTCTGTCTCTGTCTCGGTCTCTGCCTCTGTCTCTGTCACTGTGTCTGTCGCTGTTTCTCCCTCCTTCTCTGTCTCCGTCTCTGTCCCTGGATCTGTCTCTGCCTCTGTCTCCGTCTCTGTCTCTGTCTCGATCTTTTTCTCCGTCTCCGTCTCTGTCTCGGTCTCTGTCTTTGTCTCTGTCTCTGCCTCTGTCTCTGTCTCTGCCTCTGTCTCTGTCTCTGTCTCTGTCTCAGTCTCTGTCTCTGTCTCTGTCCCTGGCTCTGTCTCTGCCTCTGTCTCCGTCTCTGTCTCTGTCTCTGTCTCTGTCTCTGTCTCCGTCTCTGTCCCTGGCTCTGTCTCTGCCTCTGTCTCTGTCCCTGCCTCTGTCTCTGCCTCTGTCTCCGTCTCTGTCTGTGTCTCGGTCTTTGTCTCCGTCTCTGTCTCTGTCTCTGTCTCTGCCTCTGTCTCTGCCTCTGTCTCTGTCTCTGTCTCTGTCTCTGTCTCTGTCTCTGTCTCTGTCTCTGTCTCTGTCTCTGTCTCTGTCTCTGTCTCTGTCCCTGTCTCTATCTTTGTCTCTGTCTCTGTCTCTGTCTCTGTTTCTGTCTCTGTCCCTGTCCCTGTCTCTGTCTCTGTCTCTGCCTCTGTCTCTATCTCTGTCTCTGTCCCTGTCTCTGTCTCTGTCTCTGTCTCTGTCTCTGTCTCTGCCTCTGTCTCTGTCCCTGTCCCTCTCCCTGTCCCTGTCGCTGTCTCTGTCTCTGTCTCTGTCTCTGTCTCTGTCTCTGTCCCTGTCTCTGTCTCTGTCTCTGTCTCTGCCTCTGTCTCTGCCTCTGTCTCTGTCCCTGTCCCTCTCCCTGTCCCTGTCGCTGTCTCTGTCTCTGTCTCTGTCTCTGTCTCTGTCTCTGTCTCTGTCTCTGTCTCTGTCCCTGTCACTGCCTCTGTCTCTGTCTCTGTCTCTGTCGCTGTCTCTTCCTCTGCCTCTGTCTCCGTCTCTGTCCCTGGCTCTGTCCGTGCCTCTGTCTCCGTCTCCGTCTGTGTCTCGGTCTTTGTCGCCGTCTCTGTCTCTGTCTCTATCTCTGTCTCTGTCTCTGTCTCTGTCTCTGTCACTGCCTCTGTCTCTGTCTCTGTCTCTGTCGCTGTCTCTTCCTCTGTCTCTGTCTCCGTCTCTGTCCCTGGCTCTGTCTCTGCCTCTGTCTCTGTCTCTGCCTCCGTCTCTGTCTCCGTCTGTGTCTCTGTTTCTGTCTCTGGGTCTCTGTCTGTGTGTGTCTGCCTCTGTCTCTTTGTCTCTGTCTCTGCATATCTGCCTCCGTGCCTATGTCTCTATGTCTCAGTCTCTGTCTCTGTCTCTGTCTCAGTCTCTGTCTCTGTCTCTGTCTGTGTCTCTGCCTCTGTCTCGGTCTTTGTCTCCGTCTCCGTCTCTGTCACTGTCTCTGTCGCTGTCTCTGTCTCTGTCGCTGTCTCTGTCTCTGTCTCTGTCTCTATCTCTGTCTCTGTCTCTGTCTCTGTCGCTGTCTCTTCCTCTGTCTCTGTCTCCGTCTCTGTCCCTGGCTCTGTCTCTGCCTCTGTCTCTGTCTCTGCCTCCGTCTCTGTCTCCGTCTCTGTCCCTGGCTCTGTCTCTGCCTCTGTCTCTGTCTCTGCCTCCGTCTCTGTCTCCGTCTGTGTCTCTGTTTCTGTCTCTGGGTCTCTGTCTGTGTGTGTCTGCCTCTGTCTCTTTGTCTCTGTCTCTGCATATCTGCCTCCGTGCCTATGTCTCTATGTCTCAGTCTCTGTCTCTGTCTCTGTCTCAGTCTCTGTCTCTGTCTCTGTCTGTGTCTCTGCCTCTGTCTCGGTCTTTGTCTCCGTCTCCGTCTCTGTCACTGTCTCTGTCGCTGTCTCTGTCTCTGTCGCTGTCTCTGTCTCTGTCTCTGTCTCTGTCTCTGTCTCTGTCTCTGTAAGTGTCTCTGTCTCTGTCTCTGTCTCTGTCTCTGTCTCTGTCGCTGTCTCTTCCTCTGTCTCTGTCTCCGTCTCTGTCCCTGGCTCTGTCTCTGCCTCTGTCTCTGTCTCTGCCTCCGTCTCTGTCTCCGTCTGTGTCTCTGTTTCTATCTCTGGGTCTCTGTCTGTGTGTGTCTGCCTCTGTCTCTTTGTCTCTGTCTCTGCATATCTGCCTCCGTGCCTATGTCTCTATGTCTCTGTCTCTGTCTCTGTCTCTGTCTCAGTCTCTGTCTCTGTGTCTGTCTCAGCCTCTGACTCTGTCTCTGTCTCTGTCTCTGTCTCTGTCTCTGCCTCTGTCTCTGTCTCTGTCTCTGCCTCTGTCTCTGCCTCCGTCTCTGTCCCTGGCTCTGTCTCCGCCTCTGTCTCCGTCTCTGTCTCTGTCTCGGTCTTCGTCTCCGTCTCTGTCTCCGCCTCTGCCTCTATCTCCGTCTCTGTCTCTGTCTCTGTCTCTGTCTCTGTCTCTGTCTCGGTCTCTGTCCCTGGCTCTGTCTCTGCCTCTGTCTCCGTCTCTGCCTCTGTCTCGGTCTTTGTCTCCGTCTCTGTCTCCGTCTCTGTCTCTGTCTCTGCCTCTGTCTCTATCTCCGTCTCTGCCTCTGTCTCTGTCTGTGTCTCTGTCTCTGTCTCAGTCTCAGTCTCTGTCTCTGTCCCTGGCTCTGTCTCTGCCTCTGTCTCCGTCTCTGTCTCTGTCTCTGTCTCTGTCTCTGTCTCCGTCTCTGTCCCTGTCTCTGTCCCTGCCTCTGTCTCTGTCTCTGTCTCTGTCTCTGTCTCTGTCCCTGTCTCTGTCTCTGTCTCTGTCTCTGTCTCTGTCTCTGTCTCTGTCTCTGTCTCTGTCTCTGTCTCTGTCTCTGTCTCTGTCTCTGTCTCTATCTCTGTCTCTGTCTCTGTCTCTGTCTCTGTCTCTGTCTCTGTCTCTGTCTCTGTCTCGGTCTCCGCCTCTGTCTCAGTCTCTGCGTCTGTCTCGGTCTTTGTCTCCGTCTCTGTCTCTGTCTCTGTCTCTGTCACTGTCTCCGTCTCTGCCTCTGTCTCTGTCTCTGTCTCTGTCTCTGTCTCTGTCGCTGTCTCTGCCTCTGTCTCTGTCACTGTGTCTGTCGCTGTTTCTCCCTCCTTCTCTGTCTCCGTCTCTGTCCCTGGATCTGTCTCTGCCTCTGTCTCCGTCTCTGTCTCTGTCTCGATCTTTTTCTCCGTCTCCGTCTCTGTCTCTGTTTCTGTCTCGGTCTCTGTCTCTGTCTCTGTCTTTGCCTCTGTCTCTGTCCCCGTATCTCTCTCTGTCTCTGTTTCTGTCTCGGTCTCTGTCTTTGTCTCTGTCTCTGCCTCTGTCTCTGTCTCTGCCTCTGTCTCTGTCTCTGTCTCTGTCTCAGTCTCTGTCTCTGTCTCTGTCCCTGGCTCTGTCTCTGCCTCTGTCTCCGTCTCTGTCTCTGTCTCTGTCTCTGTCTCTGTCTCCGTCTCTGTCCCTGGCTCTGTCTCTGCCTCTGTCTCTGTCCCTGCCTCTGTCTCTGCCTCTGTCTCCGTCTCTGTCTGTGTCTCGGTCTTTGTCTCCGTCTCTGTCTCTGTCTCTGTCTCTGCCTCTGTCTCTGCCTCTGTCTCTGTCTCTGTCTCTGTCTCTGTCTCTGTCTCTGTCTCTGTCTCTGTCCCTGTCTCTATCTCTGTCTCTGTCTCTGTCTCTGTCTCTGTTTCTGTCTCTGTCCCTGTCCCTGTCTCTGTCTCTGTCTCTGCCTCTGTCTCTATCTCTGTCCCTGTCCCTGTCTCTGTCTCTGTCTCTGTCTCTGTCTCTGTCTCTGTCTCTGTCTCTGTCTCTGTCTCTGTCTCTGTCTCTGCCTCTGTCTCCGTCTCTGTCTGTGTCTCGGTCTTTGTCTCCGTCTCTGTCTCTGTCTCTGTCTCTGCCTCTGTCTCTGCCTCTGTCTCTGTCTCTGTCTCTGTCTCTGTCTCTGTCTCTGTCTCTGTCTCTGTCCCTGTCTCTGTTTCTGTCTCTGTCCCTGTCCCTGTCTCTGTCTCTGTCCCTGCCTCTGTCTCTATCTCTGTCCCTGTCCCTGTCTCTGTCTCTGTCTCTGTCTCTGTCTCTGTCTCTGTCTCTGTCTCTGTCTCTGTCTCTGTCTCTGTCTCTGTCTCTGTCTCTGTCTCTGTCTCTGTCTCTGTCTCTGTCTCTGTCTCTGTCTCTGTCTATGTCTCTGTCTCTGTCTCTGTCTCTGTCTCTGTCTCTGCCTCTGTCTCAGTCCCTGCGTATGTCTCGGTCTTTGTCTCCGTCTCTGTCTCTGTCTCTGTCTCTGTCACTGTCTCCGTCTCTGCCTCTGTCTCTGTCTCTGTCTCTGTCTCCGTCTCTGTCTCTGTCTCTGTCTCTGTCTCCGTCTCTGTCGCTGTCTCTGCCTCTGTCTCTGTCTCTGTGTCTGTCGCTGTCTCTCCCTCCTTCTCTGTCTCCGTCTCTGACCCTGGATCTGTCTCTGCCTCTGTCTCCGTCTCTGTCTCTGTCTCGATCTTTTTCTCCGTCTCCGTCTCTGTCTCTGTTTGTCTCGGTCTCTGTCTCTGTCTCTGTCTTTGCCTCTGTCTCTGTCCCCGTATCTCTCTCTGTCTCTGTCTCTGCCTCTGTCTCTGCCTCTGTCTCTGTCCCTGTCCCTCTCCCTGTCCCTGTCGCTGCCTCTGTCTCTGTCTCTGTCTCTGTCTCTGTCTCTGTCCCTGTCTCTGTCTCTGTCTCTGTCTCTGTCTCTGCCTCTGTCTCTGCCTCTGTCTCTGTCCCTGTCCCTCTCCCTGTCCCTGTCGCTGTCTCTGTCTCTGTCTCTGTCTCTGTCTCTGTCGCTGTCTCTCCCTCTGTCTCTGTCTCTGTCTCCGTCCCTGTCCCTCTCCCTGTCCCTGTCCCTGTCTCTGTCTCTGTCTCTGTCTCTGTCTCTGTCTCTGTCTCTGTCCCTGTCTCTGTCTCTGTCTCTGTCTCTGTCTCTGTCTCTGTCTCTGTCTCTGTCTTTGTCTCTGCCTCTGTCTCAGTCTCTGCGTCTGTCTCGGTCTTTGTCTCCGTCTCTGTCTCTGTCTCTGTCTCTGTCACTGTCTCCGTCTCTGCCTCTGTCTCTGTCTCTGTCTCTGTCTCTGTCCTTGTCTCTGTCTCTGTCTCTGTCTCTGTCTCTGTCTCTGTCTTTGTCTCTGTCCCTGTCCCTCTCCCTGTGCCTGTCGCTGTCTCTGTCTCTGTCTCTGTCTCTGTCTCCGTCTCTGTCTCCGTCTCTGTCCCTGGCTTTGTCTCTGCCTCTGTCTCCGTCTCTGTCTGTGTCTCGGTCTTTGTCTCCGTCTCTGTCTCTGTCTCTGTCTCTGCCTCTGTCTCTGCCTCTGTCTCTGTCCCTGTCCCTCTCCCTGTCCCTGTCGCTGTCTCTGTCTCTGTCTCTGTCTCTGTCTCTGTCTCTGTCTCTGTCTCTGTCTCTGTCTCTGTCTCTGTCTCTGTCTCTGTCTCTGTCTCTGTCTCTGTCTCAGTCTCTGCCTCTGTCTCTGCCTCTGTCTCTGTCACTGCCTCTGTCTCTGTCTCTGTCTCTGTCTCTGTCGCTGTCTCTTCCTCTGTCTCTGTCTCCGTCTCTGTCCCTGGCTCTGTCTCTGTCTCTGTCTCTGTCTCTGTCTCTGTCGGTGTCTCTTCCTCTGTCTCTGTCTCCGTCTCTGTCCCTGGCTCTGTCTCTGCCTCTGTCTCCGTCTCCGTCTGTGTCTCGGTCTCTGTCTCTGTCTCTGTCTCTGTCTCTGTCTCTGTCTCTGTCACTGTCTCTGTCTCTGTCTCTGTCCCTGTCCCTCTCCCTGTCCCTGCCGCTGTCTCTGTCTCTGTCTCTGTCTCTGTCTGTGTCTCTGTCTCTGTCTCTGTCTCTGTCTCTGTCTCTGTCGCTGTCTCTCCCTCTGTCTCTGTCTCTGTCTCCGTCCCTGGCTCTGTCTCTGCCTCTGTCTCCGTCTCTGTCTCTGTCTCTGCCTCTATCTCCGTCTCTGTCTCTGTCTCTGTCTCTGTCTCTGTCTCTGTCTCTGTCTCTGTCTCTGTCTCTGTCCCTGTCACTGCCTCTGTCTCTGTCTCTGTCTCTGTCGCTGTCTCTTCCTCTGTCTCTGTCTCCGTCTCTGTCCCTGGCTCTGTCTCTGCCTCTGTCTCCGTCTCCGTCTGTGTCTCGGTCTTTGTCGCCGTCTCTGTCTCTGTCTCTGTCTCTGTCTCTGTCTCTGTCTCTGTCTCTGTCTCTGTCTCTGTCTCTGTCTCTGCCTCTGTCTCTGCCTCTGTCTCTGTCTCTGTCTATGTCTCTGTCACTGTCTCTGTCTCTGTCTCTGCCTCTGTCTCTGCCCTGCCTCTGTCTCCGTCTCTGTCTCTGTCTCTGTATCTGTCTCTGTCTCTGTCTCTGTCTCTGTCTGTGTCTCTGCCTCTGTCTCGGTCTTTGTCTCCGTCTCTGTTTCTATCTCTGTCTCTGTCGCTGTCTCTGTCTCTGTCGCTGTCTCTGTCTCTGTCTCTGTCTCTGTCTCTGTCCCTGTCTCTGTCTCTGTCTCTGTCTCTGTCTCTGTCTCTGTCTCTGCCTCTGTCTCTGTCTCTGTCTCTGTGTCTGTCTCTGTCTCTGTCTCTGTCTCTGTCTCTGTCTCTGTCTCTGTCTCTGTCTCTGTCTCTGTCTCAGTCTCTGTCTCTGTCTCTGTCTCTGTCTCCGTATATGTCTCTGTCTCTGTCTCTGTCTCTGTCTCTGTCTCTGTCTCTGTCTCCGTCTCTGTCTCTGTCTCTGTCCGTGTCTCTGTCTCTGTCTCTGTCTCTGTCGCTGTCTCTTCCTCTGTCTCTGTCTCCGTCTCTGTCCCTGGCTCTGTCTCTGTCTCTGTCTCTGTCTCTGTCTCTGTCTCTGTCTCTGTCTCTGTCTCTGTGTCTGTCTCTGTCTCTGTCTCTGTCTCTGTCTCTGTCTCTGTCTCTGTCTCTGTCTCTGTCTCAGTCTCTGTCTCTGTCTCTGTCTCTGTCTCCGTATATGTCTCTGTCTCTGTCTCTGTCTCTGTCTCTGTCTCTGTCTCTGTCTCCGTCTCTGTCTCTGTCTCGGTCTTTGTCCCCGTCTCTGTCTCCGTCTCTGTCTCTGTCTCTGTCTCTGCCTCTGTCTCTGCCTCTGTCTCTGTCCCTGTCCCTCTCCCTGTCCCTGCCGCTGTCTCTGTCTCTGTCTCTGTCTCTGTCCCTGTCTCTGTCTCTGTCTCTGTCTCTGTCTGTGTCTCTGCCTCTGTCTCGGTCTTTGTCTCCGTCTCCGTCTCTGTCACTGTCTCTGTCGCTGTCTCTGTCTCTGTCGCTGTCTCTGTCTCTGTCTCCGTCTCTGTCTCTATCTCTGTCCGTGTCTCTGTCTCTGTCTCTGTCTCTGTCGCTGTCTCTTCCTCTGTCTCTGTCTCCGTCTCTGTCCCTGGCTCTGTCTCTGCCTCTGTCTCTGTCTCTGCCTCCGTCTCTGTCTCCGTCTGTGTCTCTGTTTCTGTCTCTGGGTCTCTGTCTGTGTGCGTCTGCCTCTGTCTCCTTGTCTCTGTCTCTGCATATCTGCCTCCGTGCCTATGTCTCTATGTCTCTGTCTCTGTCTCTGTCTCTGTCTCTGTCTCAGTCTCTGTCTCTGTCTCTGTCTCTGTCTCTGTCTCTGTCTCTGTCTCTGCCTCTGTCTCTGCCTCCGTCTCTGTCCCTGGCTCTGTCTCCGCCTCTGTCTCCGTCTCTGTCTCTGTCTCGGTCTTCGTCTCCGTCTCTGTCTCCGCCTCTGCCTCTATCTCCGTCTCTGTCTCTGTCTCTGTCTCTGTCTCTGTCTCTGTCTCTGTCTCTGTCTCTGTCTCTGTCTCTATCTCTGTCTCTGTCTCTGTCTCTGTCTCTGTCACTGCCTCTGTCTCTGTCTCTGTCTCTGTCGCTGTCTCTTCCTCTGTCTCTGTCTCCGTCTCTGTCCCTGGCTCTGTCTCTGTCTCTGCCTCTGTCTCTGTCTCTGCCTCCGTCTCTGTCTCCGTCTGTGTCTCTGTTTCTGTCTCTGGGTCTCTGTCTGTGTGTGTCTGCCTCTGTCTCTTTGTCTCTGTCTCTGCATATCTGCCTCCGTGCCGATGTCTCTATGTCTCTGTCTCTGTCTCTGTCTCTGTCTCAGTCTCTGTCTCTGTGTCTGTCTCTGCCTCTGCCTCTGTCTCTGCCCTGCCTCTGTCTCCGTCTCTGTCTCTGTCTCTGTATCTGTCTCTGTCTCTGTCTCTGTCTCTGTCTCTGTCTGTGTCTCTGCCTCTGTCTCGGTCTTTGTCTCCGTCTCTGTTTCTATCTCTGTCTCTGTCGCTGTCTCTGTCTCTGTCGCTGTCTCTGTCTCTGTCTCTGTCTCTGTCTCTGTCCCTGTCTCTGTCTCTGTCTCTGTCTCTGTCTCTGTCTCTGTCTCTGTCTCTGTCTCTGTCTCTGTGTCTGTCTCTGTCTCTGTCTCTGTCTCTGTCTCTGTCTCTGTCTCTGTCTCTGTCTCTGTCTCAGTCTCTGTCTCTGTCTCTCCCTCCTTCTCTGTCTCCGTCTCTGACCCTGGATCTGTCTCTGCCTCTGTCTCCGTCTCTGTCTCTGTCTCGATCTTTTTCTCCGTCTCCGTCTCTGTCTCTGTTTGTCTCGGTCTCTGTCTCTGTCTCTGTCTTTGCCTCTGTCTCTGTCCCCGTATCTCTCTCTGTCTCTGTCTCTGCCTCTGTCTCTGCCTCTGTCTCTGTCCCTGTCCCTCTCCCTGTCCCTGTCGCTGTCTCTGTCTCTGTCTCTGTCTCTGTCTCTGTCTCTGTCCCTGTCTCTGTCTCTGTCTCTGTCTCTGTCTCTGCCTCTGTCTCTGCCTCTGTCTCTGTCCCTGTCCCTCTCCCTGTCCCTGTCGCTGTCTCTGTCTCTGTCTCTGTCTCTGTCTCTGTCGCTGTCTCTCCCTCTGTCTCTGTCTCTGTCTCCGTCCCTGTCCCTCTCCCTGTCCCTGTCCCTGTCTCTGTCTCTGTCTCTGTCTCTGTCTCTGTCTCTGTCGGTGTCTCTTCCTCTGTCTCTGTCTCCGTCACTGTCCCTGGCTCTGTCTCTGCCTCTGTCTCCGTCTCCGTCTGTGTCTCGGTCTCTGTCTCTGTCTCTGTCTCTGTCTCTGTCTCTGTCTCTGTCACTGTCTCTGTCTCTGTCTCTGTCCCTGTCCCTCTCCCTGTCCCTGCCGCTGTCTCTGTCTCTGTCTCTGTCTCTGTCTGTGTCTCTGTCTCTGTCTCTGTCTCTGTCTCTGTCTCTGTCGCTGTCTCTCCCTCTGTCTCTGTCTCTGTCTCCGTCCCTGGCTCTGTCTCTGCCTCTGTCTCCGTCTCTGTCTCTGTCTCTGCCTCTATCTCCGTCTCTGTCTCTGTCTCTGTCTCTGTCTCTGTCTCTGTCTCTGTCTCTGTCTCTGTCTCTGTCCCTGTCACTGCCTCTGTCTCTGTCTCTGTCTCTGTCGCTGTCTCTTCCTCTGTCTCTGTCTCCGTCTCTGTCCCTGGCTCTGTCTCTGCCTCTGTCTCCGTCTCCGTCTGTGTCTCGGTCTTTGTCGCCGTCTCTGTCTCTGTCTCTGTCTCTGTCTCTGTCTCTGTCTCTGTCTCTGTCTCTGTCTCTGTCTCTGTCTCTGCCTCTGTCTCTGCCTCTGTCTCTGTCTCTGTCTCTGTCTATGTCTCTGTCACTGTCTCTGTCTCTGTCTCTGCCTCTGTCTCTGCCCTGCCTCTGTCTCCGTCTCTGTCTCTGTCTCTGTATCTGTCTCTGTCTCTGTCTCTGTCTCTGTCTGTGTCTCTGCCTCTGTCTCGGTCTTTGTCTCCGTCTCTGTTTCTATCTCTGTCTCTGTCGCTGTCTCTGTCTCTGTCGCTGTCTCTGTCTCTGTCTCTGTCTCTGTCTCTGTCCCTGTCTCTGTCTCTGTCTCTGTCTCTGTCTCTGTCTCTGTCTCTGCCTCTGTCTCTGTCTCTGTCTCTGTGTCTGTCTCTGTCTCTGTCTCTGTCTCTGTCTCTGTCTCTGTCTCTGTCTCTGTCTCAGTCTCTGTCTCTGTCTCTGTCTCTGTCTCCGTATATGTCTCTGTCTCTGTCTCTGTCTCTGTCTCTGTCTCTGTCTCTGTCTCCGTCTCTGTCTCTGTCTCTGTCCGTGTCTCTGTCTCTGTCTCTGTCTCTGTCGCTGTCTCTTCCTCTGTCTCTGTCTCCGTCTCTGTCCCTGGCTCTGTCTCTGTCTCTGTCTCTGTCTCTGTCTCTGTCTCTGTCTCTGTCTCTGTCTCTGTGTCTGTCTCTGTCTCTGTCTCTGTCTCTGTCTCTGTCTCTGTCTCTGTCTCTGTCTCTGTCTCAGTCTCTGTCTCTGTCTCTGTCTCTGTCTCCGTATATGTCTCTGTCTCTGTCTCTGTCTCTGTCTCTGTCTCTGTCTCTGTCTCCGTCTCTGTCTCTGTCTCGGTCTTTGTCCCCGTCTCTGTCTCCGTCTCTGTCTCTGTCTCTGTCTCTGCCTCTGTCTCTGCCTCTGTCTCTGTCCCTGTCCCTCTCCCTCTCCCTGCCGCTGTCTCTGTCTCTGTCTCTGTCTCTGTCCCTGTCTCTGTCTCTGTCTCTGTCTCTGTCTGTGTCTCTGCCTCTGTCTCGGTCTTTGTCTCCGTCTCCGTCTCTGTCACTGTCTCTGTCGCTGTCTCTGTCTCTGTCGCTGTCTCTGTCTCTGTCTCCGTCTCTGTCTCTATCTCTGTCCGTGTCTCTGTCTCTGTCTCTGTCTCTGTCGCTGTCTCTTCCTCTGTCTCTGTCTCCGTCTCTGTCCCTGGCTCTGTCTCTGCCTCTGTCTCTGTCTCTGCCTCCGTCTCTGTCTCCGTCTGTGTCTCTGTTTCTGTCTCTGGGTCTCTGTCTGTGTGCGTCTGCCTCTGTCTCCTTGTCTCTGTCTCTGCATATCTGCCTCCGTGCCTATGTCTCTATGTCTCTGTCTCTGTCTCTGTCTCTGTCTCTGTCTCAGTCTCTGTCTCTGTCTCTGTCTCTGTCTCTGTCTCTGTCTCTGCCTCTGTCTCTGCCTCCGTCTCTGTCCCTGGCTCTGTCTCCGCCTCTGTCTCCGTCTCTGTCTCTGTCTCGGTCTTCGTCTCCGTCTCTGTCTCCGCCTCTGCCTCTATCTCCGTCTCTGTCTCTGTCTCTGTCTCTGTCTCTGTCTCTGTCTCTGTCTCTGTCTCTGTCTCTGTCTCTGTCTCTCTCTCTGTCTCTGTCTCTGTCTCTGTCTCTGTCACTGCCTCTGTCTCTGTCTCTGTCTCTGTCTCTGTCGCTGTCTCTTCCTCTGTCTCTGTCTCCGTCTCTGTCCCTGGCTCTGTCTCTGTCTCTGCCTCTGTCTCTGTCTCTGCCTCCGTCTCTGTCTCCGTCTGTGTCTCTGTTTCTGTCTCTGGGTCTCTGTCTGTGTGTGTCTGCCTCTGTCTCTTTGTCTCTGTCTCTGCATATCTGCCTCCGTGCCGATGTCTCTATGTCTCTGTCTCTGTCTCTGTCTCTGTCTCAGTCTCTGTCTCTGTGTCTGTCTCTGCCTCTGCCTCTGTCTCTGCCCTGCCTCTGTCTCCGTCTCTGTCTCTGTCTCTGTATCTGTCTCTGTCTCTGTCTCTGTCTCTGTCTGTGTCTCTGCCTCTGTCTCGGTCTTTGTCTCCGTCTCTGTTTCTATCTCTGTCTCTGTCGCTGTCTCTGTCTCTGTCGCTGTCTCTGTCTCTGTCTCTGTCTCTGTCTCTGTCCCTGTCTCTGTCTCTGTCTCTGTCTCTGTCTCTGTCTCTGTCTCTGTCTCTGTCTCTGTCTCTGTGTCTGTCTCTGTCTCTGTCTCTGTCTCTGTCTCTGTCTCTGTCTCTGTCTCTGTCTCTGTCTCAGTCTCTGTCTCTGTCTCTGTCTCTGTCTCCGTATATGTCTCTGTCTCTGTCTCTGTCTCTGTCTCTGTCTCTGTCTCCGTCTCTGTCTCTGTCTCGGTCTTTGTCCCCGTCTCTGTCTCCGTCTCTGTCTCTGTCTCTGTCTCTGCCTCTGTCTCTGCCTCTGTCTCTGTCCCTGTCCCTCTCCCTGTCCCTGCCGCTGTCTCTGTCTCTGTCTCTGTCTCTGTCCCTGTCTCTGTCTCTGTCTCTGTCTCTGTCTGTGTCTCTGCCTCTGTCTCGGTCTTTGTCTCCGTCTCCGTCTCTGTCACTGTCTCTGTCGCTGTCTCTGTCTCTGTCGCTGTCTCTGTCTCTGTCTCCGTCTCTGTCTCTGTCTCTGTCCGTGTCTCTGTCTCTGTCTCTGTCTCTGTCGCTGTCTCTTCCTCTGTCTCTGTCTCCTTCTCTGTCCCTGGCTCTGTCTCTGTCTCTGTCTCTGTCTCTGTCTCTGTCTCTGTCTCTGTCTCTGTCTCTGTCTCTGTGTCTGTCTCTGTCTCTGTCTCTGTCTCTGTCTCTGTCTCTGTCTCTGTCTCTGTCTCTGTCTCTGTCTCTGTCTCAGTCTCTGTCTCTGTCTCTGTCTCTGTCTCCGTATATGTCTCTGTCTCTGTCTCTGTCTCTGTCTCTGTCTCTGTCTCTGTCTCCGTCTCTGTCTCTGTCTCGGTCTTTGTCCCCGTCTCTGTCTCCGTCTCTGTCTCTGTCTCTGTCTCTGCCTCTGTCTCTGCCTCTGTCTCTGTCCCTGTCCCTCTCCCTGTCCCTGCCGCTGTCTCTGTCTCTGTCTCTGTCTCTGTCCCTGTCTCTGTCTCTGTCTCTGTCTCTGTCTGTGTCTCTGCCTCTGTCTCGGTCTTTGTCTCCGTCTCCGTCTCTGTCACTGTCTCTGTCGCTGTCTCTGTCTCTGTCGCTGTCTCTGTCTCTGTCTCCGTCTCTGTCTCTATCTCTGTCCGTGTCTCTGTCTCTGTCTCTGCCTCTGTCGCTGTCTCTTCCTCTGTCTCTGTCTCCGTCTCTGTCCCTGGCTCTGTCTCTGCCTCTGTCTCTGTCTCTGCCTCCGTCTCTGTCTCCGTCTGTGTCTCTGTTTCTGTCTCTGGGTCTCTGTCTGTGTGCGTCTGCCTCTGTCTCCTTGTCTCTGTCTCTGCATATCTGCCTCCGTGCCTATGTCTCTATGTCTCTGTCTCTGTCTCTGTCTCTGTCTCAGTCTCTGTCTCTGTCTCTGTCTCTGTCTCTGTCTCTGTCTCTGTCTCTGTCTCTGCCTCTGTCTCTGCCTCCGTCTCTGTCCCTGGCTCTGTCTCCGCCTCTGTCTCCGTCTCTGTCTCTGTCTCGGTCTTCGTCTCCGTCTCTGTCTCCGCCTCTGCCTCTATCTCCGTCTCTGTGTCTGTCTCTGTCTCTGTCTCTGTCTCTGTCTCTGTCTCTGTCTCTGTCTCTATCTCTGTCTCTGTCTCTGTCTCTGTCTCTGTCACTGCCTCTGTCTCTGTCTCTGTCTCTGTCGCTGTCTCTTCCTCTGTCTCTGTCTCCGTCTCTGTCCCTGGCTCTGTCTCTGTCTCTGCCTCTGTCTCTGTCTCTGCCTCCGTCTCTGTCTCCGTCTGTGTCTCTGTTTCTGTCTCTGGGTCTCTGTCTGTGTGTGTCTGCCTCTGTCTCTTTGTCTCTGTCTCTGCATATCTGCCTCCGTGCCTATGTCTCTATGTCTCTGTCTCTGTCTCTGTCTCTGTCTCAGTCTCTGTCTCTGTGTCTGTCTCTGCCTCTGACTCTGTCTCTGTCTCTGTCTCTGTCTCTGTCTCTGTCTCTGTCTCTGTCTCTGTCTCTGCCTCTGTCTCTGCCTCCGTCTCTGTCCCTGGCTCTGTCTCCGCCTCTGTCTCCGTCTCTGTCTCTGTCTCGGTCTTCGTCTCCGTCTCTGTCTCCGCCTCTGCCTCTATCTCCGTCTCTCTCTCTGTCTCTGTCTCTGTCTCTGTCTCGGTCTCTGTCCCTGGCTCTGTCTCTGCCTCTGTCTCCGTCTCTGTCTCTGTCTCGGTCTGTGTCTCCGTCTCTGTCTCCGTCTCTGTCTCTGTCTCTGCCTCTGTCTCTATCTCCGTCTCTGCCTCTGTCTCTGTCTGTGTCTCTGTCTCTGTCTCAGTCTCAGTCTCTGTCTCTGTCCCTGGCTCTGTCTCTGCCTCTGTCTCCGTCTCTGTCCCTGTCTCTGTCTCTGTCTCTGTCTCTGTCTCCGTCTCTGTCCCTGTCTCTGTCCCTGCCTCTGTCTCTGTCTCTGTCTCTGTCTCTGTCTCTGTCCCTGTCTCTGTCTCTGTCTCTGTCTCTGTCTCTGTCTCTGTCTCTGTCTCTGTCTCTGTTTCTGTCTCTGTCCCTGTCCCTGTCTCTGTCTCTGTCTCTGTCTCTGCCTCTGCCTCTGTCTCTGTCTCTGTCTCTGTCTCTGTCTCTGTCTCTGTCTCTGTCTCTGTCTCTGTCTCTGTCTCTGTCTCTATCTCTGTCTCTGTCTCTGTCTCTGTCTCTGTCTCTGTCTCTGTCTCTGTCAATGTCTCTGTCTCTGTCTCTGTCTCTGTCTCTGCCTCTGTCTCAGTCTCTGCGTCTGTCTCGGTCTTTGTCTCCGTCTCTGTCTCTGTCTCTGTCTCTGTCACTGTCTCCGTCTCTGCCTCTGTCTCTGTCTCTGTCTCTGTCTCTGTCTCTGTCTCTGTCTCTGTCTCTGTCTCTGTCGCTGTCTCTGCCTCTGTCTCTGTCACTGTGTCTGTCGCTGTTTCTCCCTCCTTCTCTGTCTCCGTCTCTGTCCCTGGATCTGTCTCTGCCTCTGTCTCCGTCTCTGTCTCTGTCTCGATCTTTGTCTCCGTCTCCGTCTCTGTCTCTGTTTCTGTCTCGGTCTCTGTCTCTGTCTCTGTCTTTGCCTCTGTCTCTGTCCCCGTATCTCTCTCTGTCTCTGTTTCTGTCTCGGTCTCTGTCTTTGTCTCTGTCTCTGCCTCTGTCTCTGTCTCTGCCTCTGTCTCTGTCTCTGTCTCTGTCTCAGTCTCTGTCTCTGTCTCTGTCCCTGGCTCTGTCTCTGCCTCTGTCTCCGTCTCTGTCTCTGTCTCTGTCTCTGTCTCTGTCTCTGTCTCCGTCTCTGTCCCTGGCTCTATGTCTGTCTCTGCCTCTGTCTCTGTCCCTGCCTCTGTCTCTGCCTCTGTCTCCGTCTCTGTCTGTGTCTCGGTCTTTGTCTCCGTCTCTGTCTCTGTCTCTGTCTCTGCCTCTGTCTCTGCCTCTGTCTCTGTCTCTGTCTCTGTCTCTGTCTCTGTCTCTGTCTCTGTCTCTGTCTCTGTCTCTGTCCCTGTCCCTGTCTCTATCTCTGTCTCTGTCTCTGTCTCTGTTTCTGTCTCTGTCCCTGTCCCTGTCTCTGTCTCTGTCTCTGTCTCTGCCTCTGCCTCTGTCTCTGTCTCTGTCTCTGTCTCTGTCTCTGTCTCTGTCTCTGTCTCTGTCTCTGTTTCTGTCTCTGTCCCTGTCCCTGTCTCTGTCTCTGTCTCTGCCTCTGTCTCTATCTCTGTCTCTGTCCCTGTCTCTGTCTCTGTCTCTGTCTCTGTCTCTGTCTCTGTCTCTGTCTCTGTCTCTGTCGCTGCCTCTGTCTCTGTCCCCGTATCTGTCTCTGTCTCTGTTTCTGTCTCGGTCTCTGTCTTTGTCTCTGTCTCTGCCTCTGTCTCTGTCTCTGCCTCTGTCTCTGTCTCTGTCTCTGTCTCTGTCTCAGTCTCTGTCTCTGTCTCTGTCCCTGGCTCTGTCTCTGCCTCTGTCTCCGTCTCTGTCTCTGTCTGTGTCTCTGTCTCTGTCTCTGTCTCTGTCGCTGTCTCTGTCTCTGTCTCTGTCTCTGTCCCTGTCTCTGTCTCTGTCTCTGTCTCTGTCTCTGTCTCTGTCTCTGTCTCTGTCTCTGCCTCTGTCTCTGCCTCTGTCTCTGTCCCTGTCCCTCTCCCTGTCCCTGTCGCTGTCTCTGTCTCTGTCTCTGTCTCTGCCTCTGTCTCTGTCTCTGCCTCTGTCTCTGTCTCTGTCTCTGTCTCTGTCTCAGTCTCTGTCTCTGTCTCTGTCCCTGGCTCTGTCTCTGCCTCTGTCTCCGTCTCTGTCTCTGTCTGTGTCTCTGTCTCTGTCTCTGTCTCTGTCTCTGTCTCAGTCTCAGTCTCTGTCTCTGTCCCTGGCTCTGTCTCTGCCTCTGTCTCCGTCTCTGTCCCTGTCTCTGTCTCTGTCTCTGTCTCTGTCTCCGTCTCTGTTCCTGTCTCTGTCCCTGCCTCTGTCTCTGTCTCTGTCTCTGTCTCTGTCTCTGTCCCTGTCTCTGTCTCTGTCTCTGTCTCTGTCTCTGTCTCTGTCTCTGTCTCTGTCTCTGTTTCTGTCTCTGTCCCTGTCCCTGTCTCTGTCTCTGTCTCTGTCTCTGCCTCTGCCTCTGTCTCTGTCTCTGTCTCTGTCTCTGTCTCTGCCTCTGTCTCTGCCTCTGTCTCTGTCCCTGTCCCTCTCCCTGTCCCTGTCGCTGTCTCTGTCTCTGTCTCTGTCTCTGTCTCTGTCTCTGTCCCTGTCTCTGTCTCTGTCTCTGTCTCTGTCTCTGTCTCTGTCTCTGCCTCTGTCTCTGCCTCTGTCTCTGTCCCTGTCCCTCTCCCTGTCCCTGTCGCTGTCTCTGTCTCTGTCTCTGTCTCTGTCTCTGTCGCTGTCTCTCCCTCTGTCTCTGTCTCTGTCTCCGTCCCTGTCCCTCTCCCTGTCCCTGTCCCTGTCTCTGTCTCTGTCTCTGTCTCTGTCTCTGTCTCTGTCTCTGTCCCTGTCTCTGTCTCTGTCTCTGTCTCTGTCTCTGTCTCTGTCTCTGTCTCTGTCTCTGTCTTTGTCTCTGCCTCTGTCTCAGTCTCTGCGTCTGTCTCGGTCTTTGTCTCCGTCTCTGTCTCTGTCTCTGTCTCTGTCACTGTCTCCGTCTCTGCCTCTGTCTCTGTCTCTGTCTCTGTCTCTGTCCTTGTCTCTGTCTCTGTCTCTGTCTCTGTCTCTGTCTCTGTCTTTGTCTCTGTCCCTGTCCCTCTCCCTGTGCCTGTCGCTGTCTCTGTCTCTGTCTCTGTCTCTGTCTCCGTCTCTGTCCCTGGCTTTGTCTCTGCCTCTGTCTCCGTCTCTGTCTGTGTCTCGGTCTTTGTCTCCGTCTCTGTCTCTGTCTCTGTCTCTGCCTCTGTCTCTGCCTCTGTCTCTGTCCCTGTCCCTCTCCCTGTCCCTGTCGCTGTCTCTGTCTCTGTCTCTGTCTCTGTCTCTGTCTCTGTCTCTGTCTCTGTCTCTGTCTCTGTCTCTGTCTCTGTCTCTGTCTCAGTCTCTGCCTCTGTCTCTGCCTCTGTCTCTGTCACTGCCTCTGTCTCTGTCTCTGTCTCTGTCTCTGTCGCTGTCTCTTCCTCTGTCTCTGTCTCCGTCTCTGTCCCTGGCTCTGTCTCTGTCTCTGTCTCTGTCTCTGTCTCTGTCGGTGTCTCTTCCTCTGTCTCTGTCTCCGTCTCTGTCCCTGGCTCTGTCTCTGCCTCTGTCTCCGTCTCCGTCTGTGTCTCGGTCTCTGTCTCTGTCTCTGTCTCTGTCTCTGTCTCTGTCACTGTCTCTGTCTCTGTCTCTGTCCCTGTCCCTCTCCCTGTCCCTGCCGCTGTCTCTGTCTCTGTCTCTGTCTCTGTCTCTGTCTCTGTCTCTGTCTCTGTCTCTGTCGCTGTCTCTCCCTCTGTCTCTGTCTCTGTCTCCGTCCCTGGCTCTGTCTCTGCCTCTGTCTCCGTCTCTGTCTCTGTCTCTGCCTCTATCTCCGTCTCTGTCTCTGTCTCTGTCTCTGTCTCTGTCTCTGTCTCTGTCTCTGTCTCTGTCCCTGTCACTGCCTCTGTCTCTGTCTCTGTCTCTGTCTCTGTCGCTGTCTCTTCCTCTGTCTCTGTCTCCGTCTCTGTCCCTGGCTCTGTCTCTGCCTCTGTCTCCGTCTCCGTCTGTGTCTCGGTCTTTGTCGCCGTCTCTGTCTCTGTCTCTGTCTCTGTCTCTGTCTCTGTCTCTGTCTCTGCCTCTGTCTCTGCCTCTGTCTCTGTCTCTGTCTCTGTCTATGTCTCTGTCACTGTCTCTGTCTCTGTCTCTGCCTCTGTCTCTGCCCTGCCTCTGTCTCCGTCTCTGTCTCTGTCTCTGTATCTGTCTCTGTCTCTGTCTCTGTCTCTGTCTGTGTCTCTGCCTCTGTCTCGGTCTTTGTCTCCGTCTCTGTTTCTATCTCTGTCTCTGTCGCTGTCTCTGTCTCTGTCGCTGTCTCTGTCTCTGTCTCTGTCTCTGTCTCTGTCCCTGTCTCTGTCTCTGTCTCTGTCTCTGTCTCTGTCTCTGTCTCTGTCTCTGTCTCTGTCTCTGTCTCTGTGTCTGTCTCTGTCTCTGTCTCTGTCTCTGTCTCTGTCTCTGTCTCTGTCTCTGTCTCTGTCTCTGTCTCAGTCTCTGTCTCTGTCTCTGTCTCTGTCTCCGTATATGTCTCTGTCTCTGTCTCTGTCTCTGTCTCTGTCTCTGTCTCTGTCTCCGTCTCTGTCTCTGTCTCGGTCTTTGTCCCCGTCTCTGTCTCCGTCTCTGTCTCTGTCTCTGTCTCTGCCTCTGTCTCTGCCTCTGTCTCTGTCCCTGTCCCTCTCCCTGTCCCTGCCGCTGTCTCTGTCTCTGTCTCTGTCTCTGTCCCTGTCTCTGTCTCTGTCTCTGTCTCTGTCTGTGTCTCTGCCTCTGTCTCGGTCTTTGTCTCCGTCTCCGTCTCTGTCACTGTCTCTGTCGCTGTCTCTGTCTCTGTCGCTGTCTCTGTCTCTGTCTCCGTCTCTGTCTCTGTCTCTGTCCGTGTCTCTGTCTCTGTCTCTGTCTCTGTCGCTGTCTCTTCCTCTGTCTCTGTCTCCGTCTCTGTCCCTGGCTCTGTCTCTGTCTCTGTCTCTGTCTCTGTCTCTGTCTCTGTCTCTGTCTCTGTGTCTGTCTCTGTCTCTGTCTCTGTCTCTGTCTCTGTCTCTGTCTCTGTCTCTGTCTCTGTCTCTGTCTCTGTCTCTGTCTCTGTCTCCGTCTCTGTCCCTGGCTTTGTCTCTGCCTCTGTCTCCGTCTCTGTCTGTGTCTCGGTCTTTGTCTCCGTCTCTGTCTCTGTCTCTGTCTCTGCCTCTGTCTCTGTCTCTGCCTCTGTCTCTGTCCCTGTCCCTCTCCCTGTCCCTGTCGCTGTCTCTGTCTCTGTCTCTGTCTCTGTCTCTGTCTCTGTCTCTGTCTCTGTCTCTGCCTCTGTCTCTGTCCCTGTCCCTCTCCCTGTCCCTGCCGCTGTCTCTGTCTCTGTCACTGTCTCTGTCTCTGTCTCTTCCTCTGTCTCTGCCCTGCCTCTGTCTCCGTCTCTGTCTCTGTCTCTGTATCTGTCTCTGTCTCTGTCTCTGTCTCTGTCTCTGTCTCCGTCTCTGTCTCTGTCTCGGTCTTTGTCCCCGTCTCTGTCTCCGTCTCTGTCTCTGTCTCTGTCTCTGCCTCTGTCTCTGCCTCTGTCTCTGACCCTGTCCCTCTCCCTGTCCCTGCCGCTGTCTCTGTCTCTGTCTCTGTCTCTGTCCCTGTCTCTGTCTCTGTCTCTGTCTCTGTCTGTGTCTCTGCCTCTGTCTCGGTCTTTGTCTCCGTCTCCGTCTCTGTCACTGTCTCTGTCGCTGTCTCTGTCTCTGTCGCTGTCTCTGTCTCTGTCTCCGTCTCTGTCTCTATCTCTGTCCGTGTCTCTGTCTCTGTCTCTGTCTCTGTCGCTGTCTCTTCCTCTGTCTCTGTCTCCGTCTCTGTCCCTGGCTCTGTCTCTGCCTCTGTCTCTGTCTCTGCCTCCGTCTCTGTCTCCGTCTGTGTCTCTGTTTCTGTCTCTGGGTCTCTGTCTGTGTGCGTCTGCCTCTGTCTCCTTGTCTCTGTCTCTGCATATCTGCCTCCGTGCCTATGTCTCTATGTCTCTGTCTCTGTCTCTGTCTCTGTCTCTGTCTCAGTCTCTGTCTCTGTCTCTGTCTCTGTCTCTGTCTCTGTCTCTGCCTCTGTCTCTGCCTCCGTCTCTGTCCCTGGCTCTGTCTCCGCCTCTGTCTCCGTCTCTGTCTCTGTCTCGGTCTTCGTCTCCGTCTCTGTCTCCGCCCTTGCCTCTATCTCCGTCTCTGTCTCTGTCTCTGTCTCTGTCTCTGTCTCTGTCTCTGTCTCTGTCTCGGTCTCTGTCCCTGGCTCTGTCTCTGCCTCTGTCTCCGTCTCTGTCTCTGTCTCGGTCTTTGTCTCCGTCTCTGTCTCCGTCTCTGTCTCTGTCTCTGCCTCTGTCTCTATCTCCGTCTCTGCCTCTGTCTCTGTCTGTGTCTCTGTCTCTGTCTCTGTCTCTGTCTCTGCCTCTGTCTCAGTCTCTGCGTCTGTCTCGGTCTTTGTCTCCGTCTCTGTCTCTGTCTCTGTCTCTGTCACTGTCTCCGTCTCTGCCTCTGTCTCTGTCTCTGTCTCTGTCTCTGTCTCTGTCTGTGTCTCTGTCGCTGTCTCTGCCTCTGTCTCTGTCACTGTGTCTGTCGCTGTTTCTCCCACCTTCTCTGTCTCCGTCTCTGTCCCTGGATCTGTCTCTGCCTCTGTCTCCGTCTCTGTCTCTGTCTCGATCTTTGTCTCCGACTCCGTCTCTGTCTCTGTTTCTGTCTCGGTCTCTGTCTCTGTCTCTGTCTTTGCCTCTGTCTCTGTCCCCGTATCTCTCTCTGTCTCTGCTTCTGTCTCGGTCTCTGTCTTTGTCTCTGTCTCTGTCTCTGTCTCTGTCTCTGTCTCTGTCTCTGTCTCAGTCTCTGTCTCTGTCTCTGTCCCTGGCTCTGTCTCTGCCTCTGTCTCCGTCTCTGTCTCTATCTCTGTCTCTGTCTCTGTCTCCGTCTCTGTCCCTGGCTCTGTCTCTGCCTCTGTCTCTGTCCCTGCCTCTGTCTCTGCCTCTGTCTCCGTCTCTGTCTGTGTCTCGGTCTTTGTCTCCGTCTCTGTCTCTGTCTCTGTCTCTGCCTCTGTCTCTGCCTCTGTCTCTGTCTCTGTCTCTGTCTCTGTCTCTGTCTCTGTCTCTGTCTCTGTCTCTGTCTCTGTCTCTGTCTCTGTCTCTGTCCCTGTCTCTATCTCTGTCTCGGTCTTTGTCTCCGTCTCTGTCTCTGTCTCTGTCTCTGTCACTGTCTCCGTCTCTGCCTCTGTCTCTGTCTCTGTCTCTGTCTCTGTCTCTGTCTCTGTCTCTGTCGCTGTCTCTGCCTCTGTCTCTGTCACTGTGTCTGTCGCTGTTTCTCCCACCTTCTCTGTCTCCGTCTCTGTCCCTGGATCTGTCTCTGCCTCTGTCTCCGTCTCTGTCTCTGTCTCGATCTTTGTCTCCGACTCCGTCTCTGTCTCTGTTTCTGTCTCGGTCTCTGTCTCTGTCTCTGTCTTTGCCTCTGTCTCTGTCCCCGTATCTCTCTCTGTCTCTGCTTCTGTCTCGGTCTCTGTCTTTGTCTCTGTCTCTGCCTCTGTCTCTGTCTCTGTCTCTGTCTCAGTCTCTGTCTCTGTCTCTGTCCCTGGCTCTGTCTCTGCCTCTGTCTCCGTCTCTGTCTCTGTCTCTGTCTCTGTCTCTGTCTCCGTCTCTGTCCCTGGCTCTGTCTCTGCCTCTGTCTCTGTCCCTGCCTCTGTCTCTGCCTCTGTCTCCGTCTCTGTCTGTGTCTCGGTCTTTGTCTCCGTCTCTGTCTCTGTCTCTGTCTCTGCCTCTGTCTCTGCCTCTGTCTCTGTCTCTGTCTCTGTCTCTGTCTCTGTCTCTGTCTCTGTCTCTGTCTCTGTCTCTGTCCCTGTCTCTATCTCTGTCTCTGTCTCTGTCTCTGTCTCTGTTTCTGTCTCTGTCCCTGTCCCTGTCTCTGTCTCTGTCTCTGCCTCTGTCTCTATCTCTGTCTCTGTCCCTGTCTCTGTCTCTGTCTCTGTCTCTGTCTCTGTCTCTGTCTCTGTCTCTGTCTCTGTCTCTGTCTCTGTCTCTGTCTCTGTCTCTGTCTCTGTCTCTGTCTCTGTCTCTGTCTCTGTCTCTGTCTATGTCTCTGTCTCTGTCTCTGTCTCTGTCTCTGTCTCTGCCTCTGTCTCAGTCTCTGCGTATGTCTCGGTCTTTGTCTCCGTCTCTGTCTCTGTCTCTGTCTCTGTCACTGTCTCCGTCTCTGCCTCTGTCTCTGTCTCTGTCTCTGTCTCTGTCTCTGTCTCTGTCTCTGTCTCTGTCTCTGTCTCTGTCTCAGTCTCTGTCTCTGTCTCTGTCGCTGTCTCTGCCTCTGTCTCTGTCTCTGTGTCTGTCGCTGTCTCTCCCTCCTTCTCTGTCTCCGTCTCTGTCCCTGGATCTGTCTCTGCCTCTGTCTCCGTCTCTGTCTCTGTCTCGATCTTTGTCTCCGTCTCCTTCTCTGTCTCTGTTTGTCTCGGTCTCTGTCTCTGTCTCTGTCTTTGCCTCTGTCTCTGTCCCCGTATCTCTCTCTGTCTCTGTCTCTGCCTCTGTCTCTGTCCCTGTCCCTCTCCCTGTCCCTGTCGCTGTCTCTGTCTCTGTCTCTGTCTCTGTCGCTGTCTCTCCCTCTGTCTCTGTCTCTGTCTCCGTCCCTGTCCCTCTCCCTGCCCCTGTCCCTGTCTCTGTCTCTGTCTCTGTCTCTGTCTCTGTCTCTGTCTCTGACCCTGGCTCTGTCTCTGCCTCTGACTCCGTCTCTGTCTCTGTCTCGGTCTTTGTCTCCGTCTCTGACTCCGTCTCTGTCTCTGTCTCTGCCTCTGTCTCTATCTCCGTCTCTGCCTCTGTCTCTGTCTGTGTCTCTGTCTCTGTCTCTGTCTCTGTCTCTGTCTCTGTCTCTGTCTCTGTCTCTGTCTCTGTCGCTGTCTCTGCCTCTGTCTCTGTCTCTGTGTCTGTCGCTGTCTCTCCCTCCTTCTCTGTCTCCGTCTCTGTCCCCGGATCTGTCTCTGCCTCTGTCTCCGTCTCTGTCTCTGTCTCGATCTTTGTCTCCATATCCGTCTCTGTCTCTGTCTCTGTCTCCGTCTCTGTCTCTGTCTCTGTCTTTGCCTCTGTCTCTGTCCCCGTATCTGTCTCTGTCTCTGTTTCTGTCTCGGTCTCTGTCTTTGTCTCTGTCTCTGCCTCTGTCTCTGTCTCTGCCTCTGTCTCTGTCTCTGTCTCTGTCTCTGTCTCTGTCTCTGTCTCTGTCCCTGGCTCTGTCTCTGCCTCTGTCTCCGTCTCTGTCTCTGTCTGTGTCTCTGTCTCTGTCTCTGTCTCTGTCGCTGTCTCTGTCTCTGTCTCTGTCTCTGTCCCTGTCTCTGTCTCTGTCTCTGTCTCTGTCTCTGTCTCTGTCTCTGTCTTTGTCTCTGCCTCTGTCTCAGTATCTGCGTCTGTCTCGGTCTTTGTCTCCGTCTCTGTCTCTGTCTCTGTCTCTGTCACTGTCTCCGTCTCTGCCTCTGTCTCTGTCTCTGTCTCTGTCTCTGTCTCTGTCTCTGTCTCTGTCTCTGTCTCTGTCTCTGTCTCTGTCTCTGTCTCTGTCTTTGTCTCTGTCCCTGTCCCTCTCCCTGTGCCTGTCGCTGTCTCTGTCTCTGTCTCTGTCTCTGTCTCCGTCTCTGTCCCTGGCTTTGTCTCTGCCTCTGTCTCCGTCTCTGTCTGTGTCTCGGTCTTTGTCTCCGTCTCTGTCTCTGTCTCTGTCTCTGCCTCTGTCTCTGCCTCTGTCTCTGTCCCTGTCCCTCTCCCTGTCCCTGTCGCTGTCTCTGTCTCTGTCTCTGTCTCTGTCTCTGTCTCTGTCTCTGTCTCTGTCTCTGTCTCTGCCTCTGTCTCTGCCTCTGTCTCTGTCACTGCCTCTGTCTCTGTCTCTGTCTCTGTCTCTGTCGCTGTCTCTTCCTCTGTCTCTGTCTCCGTCTCTGTCCCTGGCTCTGTCTCTGTCTCTGTCTCTGTCTCTGTCTCTGTCTCTGTCGCTGTCTCTTCCTCTGTCTCTGTCTCCGTCTCTGTCCCTGGCTCTGTCTCTGCCTCTGTCTCCGTCTCCGTCTGTGTCTCGGTCTCTGTCTCTGTCTCTGCCTCTGTCTCTGTCTCTGTCTCTGTCTCTGTCTCTGTCTCTGCCTCTGTCTCTGCCTCTGTCTCTGTCTCTGTCTCTGTCTATGTCTCTGTCACTGTCTCTGTCTCTGTCTCTGCCTCTGTCTCTGCCCTGCCTCTGTCTCTGTCTCTGTCTCTGTCTCTGTCTCTGTCTCTGTCTCTGTCTCTGTCTCTGTCTCTGTCTCTGTCTGTGTCTCTGCCTCTGTCTCGGTCTTTGTCTCCGTCTCTGTTTCTATCTCTGTCTCTGTCGCTGTCTCTGTCTCTGTCGCTGTCTCTGTCTCTGTCTCTGTCTCTGTCTCTGTCCCTGTCTCTGTCTCTGTCTCTGTCTCTGTCTCTGTCTCTGTCTCTGTCTCTGTCTCTGTCTCTGTGTCTGTCTCTGTCTCTGTCTCTGTCTCTGTCTCTGTCTCTGTCTCTGTCTCTGTCTCAGTCTCTGTCTCTGTCTCTGTCTCTGTCTCTGTCTCTGTCTCTGTCTCTGTCTCTGTCTCCGTCTCTGTCTCTGTCTCGGTCTTTGTCTACGTCCCTGTCTCCGTCTCTGTCTCTGTCTCTGTCTCTGCCTCTTTCTCTGCCTCTGTCTCTGTCCCTGTCCCTCTCCCTGTCCCTGTCGCTGTCTCAGTCTCTGTCTCTGTCTCTGTCCCTGTCTCTGTCTCTGTCTCTGTCTCTGTCTCTGTCTGTGTCTCTGCCTCTGTCTCGGTTTTTGTCTCCGTCTCCGTCTCTGTCACTGTCTCTGTCGCTGTCTCTGTCTCTGTCGCTGTCTCTGTCTCTGTCTCTGTCTCTGTCTCTGTCTCTGTCTCTGTCCGTGTCTCTGTCTCTGTCTCTGTCTCTGTCTCTGTCGCTGTCTCTTCCTCTGTCTCTGTCTCCGTCTCTGTCCCTGGCTCTGTCTCTGCCTCTGTCTCTGTCTCTGTCTCTGTCTCTGTCTCTGTCTCTGTCTCTGTCTCTGTCTCCGTCTCTGTCTCTGTCTCGGTCTTCGTCTCCGTCTCTGTCTCCGCCTCTGCCTCTATCTCCGTCTCTGTCTCTGTCTCTGTCTCTGTCTCTGTCTCTGTCTCTGTCTCTGTCTATGTCTCTGTCTCTGTCTCTGTCTCTGTCTCTGCCTCAGTCTCTGCCCTGCCTCTGTCTCTGTCTCTGTCTCTGTCTGTGCCTCTGCCTCTGTCTCGGTCTTTGTCTCCGTCTCTGTTTCTGTCTCTGTCTCTGTTTCAGTCTCAGTCTCTGCCTCTGTCTCTGTCTCTGTCTCTGTCTCTGTGTCTGTCTCTGTCTCTGTCTCTGTCTCTGTCTCTGTCTCTGTCTCTGTCTCTGTCTCTGTCTCTGTCTCTGTCTCTGTCTCTGTATCTGTCTCTGTCTCTGTCTCTGTCTCTGTCTCTGTCTCTGTCTCTGTCTCTGTCTCTGTCTACGTATCTGTCTGTGTCTCTGTCTCTGTCTCTGTCTCTGTCTCTGTCTCATCTCTCTCTCTGTCTCCGTCTCTGTCACTGTCTCTGTCGCTGTCTCTGTCCCTGTCTCTGTCTATGCCTCTGTCTCTGTATCTGTCTCTGTCTCTGTCTCCGTCTCTCTCTCTGTCGCTGTCTCTCCCTCTGTCTCTCTCTGTCGCTGTCTCCCCCTCTGTCTCTGTCTCCGTCTCTGTCCCTGGCTCTGACTCTGCCTCTGTTTCCGTCTCTGTCTCTGTCTCGGTCTCTGTCTCTGTCTCTGTCACTGTCTCTGTCTCTGTCGCTGTCTCTGTCTCTGTCTCTGTCTCTGTCTCTGTCTCTGTCTCTGTGTCTGTCTCTGTCTCTGTCTCTGTCTCTGTCTCTGTCTCTGTCTCTGTCTCTGTCTCTGTCTCTGTCTCTGTCTCTGTCTCTGTCTTTGTCTCCGTCCTTGTCTCCGTCTTTGTCTCCTGCCCCTCTGTCTCTGTCTCGGTCTCTGTCTCTGTCTCTGTCTCTGTCTCGGTCTCTGTCTCTGTCTCTGTCTCTGTCTCTGTCTCTGTCTCTGTCTCTGTCGCTGTCTCTGTCTCTGTCTCTGTCTCTGTCTCTGTCTCTGTCTCTGTGTCTGTCTCTGTCTCTGTCTCTGTCTCTGTCTCTGTCTCTGTCTCTGTCTCTGTGTCTGTCTCTGTCTCTGTCTCTGTCTCTGTCTCTGTCTCTGTCTCTGTCTCTGTCTCTGTCTCTGTCTCTGTCTCTGTCTCTGTCTCTGTCTCTGTCTCAGTCTCTGTCTCTGTCTCTGTCTCTGCCTCTGCCTCTGTCTCTGTCTCTGTCTCTGTCTCGCTCTCTGTCTCTGTCTCTGTCTCTGTCTCTGTCTCTGTCTCTATCTCTGTCTCTGTCTCTGTCTCTGTCTCTGTCTCTGTCTCTGTCTCTGTCTCTGTCTATGTCTCTGTCTCTGTCTCTGTCTCTGTCTCTGTCTCTGCCTCTGTCTCAGTCTCTGCGTCTGTCTCGGTCTTTGTCTCCGTCTCTGTCTCTGTCTCTGTCTCTGTCACTGTCTCCGTCTCTGCCTCTGTCTCTGTCTCTGTCTCTGTCTCTGTCTCTGTCTCTGTCTCTGTCGCTGTCTCTGCCTCTGTCTCTGTCACTGTGTCTGTCGCTGTTTCTCCCACCTTCTCTGTCTCCGTCTCTGTCCCTGGATCTGTCTCTGCCTCTGTCTCCGTCTCTGTCTCTGTCTCGATCTTTGTCTCCGACTCCGTCTCTGTCTCTGTTTCTGTCTCGGTCTCTGTCTCTGTCTCTGTCTTTGCCTCTGTCTCTGTCCCCGTATCTCTCTCTGTCTCTGCTTCTGTCTCGGTCTCTGTCTTTGTCTCTGTCTCTGCCTCTGTCTCTGTCTCTGTCTCTGTCTCAGTCTCTGTCTCTGTCTCTGTCCCTGGCTCTGTCTCTGCCTCTGTCTCCGTCTCTGTCTCTGTCTCTGTCTCTGTCTCTGTCTCCGTCTCTGTCCCTGGCTCTGTCTCTGCCTCTGTCTCTGTCCCTGCCTCTGTCTCTGCCTCTGTCTCCGTCTCTGTCTGTGTCTCGGTCTTTGTCTCCGTCTCTGTCTCTGTCTCTGTCTCTGCCTCTGTCTCTGCCTCTGTCTCTGTCTCTGTCTCTGTCTCTGTCTCTGTCTCTGTCTCTGTCTCTGTCTCTGTCTCTGTCTCTGTCCCTGTCTCTATCTCTGTCTCTGTCTCTGTCTCTGTCTCTGTTTCTGTCTCTGTCCCTGTCCCTGTCTCTGTCTCTGTCTCTGCCTCTGTCTCTATCTCTGTCTCTGTCCCTGTCTCTGTCTCTGTCTCTGTCTCTGTCTCTGTCTCTGTCTCTGTCTCTGTCTCTGTCTCTGTCTCTGTCTCTGTCTCTGTCTCTGTCTCTGTCTCTGTCTCTGTCTCTGTCTCTGTCTCTGTCTCTGTCTATGTCTCTGTCTCTGTCTCTGTCTCTGTCTCTGTCTCTGCCTCTGTCTCAGTCTCTGCGTATGTCTCGGTCTTTGTCTCCGTCTCTGTCTCTGTCTCTGTCTCTGTCACTGTCTCCGTCTCTGCCTCTGTCTCTGTCTCTTTCTCTGTCTCTGTCTCTGTCTCTGTCTCTGTCTCTGTCTCTGTCTCAGTCTCTGTCTCTGTCTCTGTCGCTGTCTCTGCCTCTGTCTCTGTCTCTGTGTCTGTCGCTGTCTCTCCCTCCTTCTCTGTCTCCGTCTCTGTCCCTGGATCTGTCTCTGCCTCTGTCTCCGTCTCTGTCTCTGTCTCGATCTTTGTCTCCGTCTCCTTCTCTGTCTCTGTTTGTCTCGGTCTCTGTCTCTGTCTCTGTCTTTGCCTCTGTCTCTGTCCCCGTATCTCTCTCTGTCTCTGTCTCTGCCTCTGTCTCTGTCCCTGTCCCTCTCCCTGTCCCTGTCGCTGTCTCTGTCTCTGTCTCTGTCTCTGTCTCTGTCGCTGTCTCTCCCTCTGTCTCTGTCTCTGTCTCCGTCCCTGTCCCTCTCCCTGCCCCTGTCCCTGTCTCTGTCTCTGTCTCTGTCTCTGTCTCTGTCTCTGTCTCTGACCCTGGCTCTGTCTCTGCCTCTGACTCCGTCTCTGTCTCTGTCTCGGTCTTTGTCTCCGTCTCTGACTCCGTCTCTGTCTCTGTCTCTGCCTCTGTCTCTATCTCCGTCTCTGCCTCTGTCTCTGTCTGTGTCTCTGTCTCTGTCTCTGTCTCTGTCTCTGTCTCTGTCTCTGTCTCTGTCTCTGTCTCTGTCTCTGTCGCTGTCTCTGCCTCTGTCTCTGTCTCTGTGTCTGTCGCTGTCTCTCCCTCCTTCTCTGTCTCCGTCTCTGTCCCCGGATCTGTCTCTGCCTCTGTCTCCGTCTCTGTCTCTGTCTCGATCTTTGTCTCCGTATCCGTCTCTGTCTCTGTCTCTGTCTCCGTCTCTGTCTCTGTCTCTGTCTTTGCCTCTGTCTCTGTCCCCGTATCTGTCTCTGTCTCTGTTTCTGTCTCGGTCTCTGTCTTTGTCTCTGTCTCTGCCTCTGTCTCTGTCTCTGCCTCTGTCTCTGTCTCTGTCTCTGTCTCTGTCTCTGTCTCTGTCTCTGTCCCTGGCTCTGTCTCTGCCTCTGTCTCCGTCTCTGTCTCTGTCTGTGTCTCTGTCTCTGTCTCTGTCTCTGTCGCTGTCTCTGTCTCTGTCTCTGTCTCTGTCCCTGTCTCTGTCTCTGTCTCTGTCTCTGTCTCTGTCTCTGTCTCTGTCTCTGTCTCTGTCTCTGTCGCTGTCTCTTCCTCTGTCTCTGTCTCCGTCTCTGTCCCTGGCTCTGTCTCTGCCTCTGTCTCCGTCTCCGTCTGTGTCTCGGTCTCTGTCTCTGTCTCTGCCTCTGTCTCTGTCTCTGTCTCTGTCTCTGTCTCTGTCTCTGCCTCTGTCTCTGCCTCTGTCTCTGTCTCTGTCTCTGTCTATGTCTCTGTCACTGTCTCTGTCTCTGTCTCTGCCTCTGTCTCTGCCCTGCCTCTGTCTCTGTCTCTGTCTCTGTCTCTGTCTCTGTCTCTGTCTCTGTCTCTGTCTCTGTCTCTGTCTCTGTCTCTGTCTCTGTCTGTGTCTCTGCCTCTGTCTCGGTCTTTGTCTCCGTCTCTGTTTCTATCTCTGTCTCTGTCGCTGTCTCTGTCTCTGTCGCTGTCTCTGTCTCTGTCTCTGTCTCTGTCTCTGTCCCTGTCTCTGTCTCTGTCTCTGTCTCTGTCTCTGTCTCTGTCTCTGTCTCTGTCTCTGTCTCTGTCTCTGTCTCTGTCTCTGTGTCTGTCTCTGTCTCTGTCTCTGTCTCTGTCTCTGTCTCTGTCTCTGTCTCTGTCTCAGTCTCTGTCTCTGTCTCTGTCTCTGTCTCTGTCTCTGTCTCTGTCTCTGTCTCTGTCTCCGTCTCTGTCTCTGTCTCGGTCTTTGTCTCCGTCCCTGTCTCCGTCTCTGTCTCTGTCTCTGTCTCTGCCTCTGTCTCTGCCTCTGTCTCTGTCCCTGTCCCTCTCCCTGTCCCTGTCGCTGTCTCAGTCTCTGTCTCTGTCTCTGTCCCTGTCTCTGTCTCTGTCTCTGTCTCTGTCTCTGTCTGTGTCTCTGCCTCTGTCTCGGTTTTTGTCTCCGTCTCCGTCTCTGTCACTGTCTCTGTCGCTGTCTCTGTCTCTGTCGCTGTCTCTGTCTCTGTCTCTGTCTCTGTCTCTGTCTCTGTCTCTGTCCGTGTCTCTGTCTCTGTCTCTGTCTCTGTCGCTGTCTCTTCCTCTGTCTCTGTCTCCGTCTCTGTCCCTGGCTCTGTCTCTGCCTCTGTCTCTGTCTCTGTCTCTGTCTCTGTCTCTGTCTCTGTCTCTGTCTCTGTCTCTGTCTCTGTCTCTGTCTCTGCCTCTGTCTCTGCCTCCGTCTCTGTCCCTGGCACTGTCTCCGCCTCTGTCTCCGTCTCTGTCTCTGTCTCGGTCTTCGTCTCCGTCTCTGTCTCCGCCTCCGCCTCTATCTCCGTCTCTGTCTCTGTCTCTGTCTCTGTCTCTGTCTCTGTCTCTGTCTATGTCTCTGTCTCTGTCTCTGTCTCTGTCTCTGCCTCTGTCTCTGCCCTGCCTCTGTCTCTGTCTCTGTCTCTGTCTGTGCCTCTGCCTCTGTCTCGGTCTTTGTCTCCGTCTCTGTTTCTGTCTCTGTCTCTGTTTCAGTCTCAGTCTCTGCCTCTGTCTCTGTCTCTGTCTCTGTCTCTGTCTCTGTCTCTGTCTCTGTCTCTGTCTCTGTGTCTGTCTCTGTCTCTGTCTCTGTCTCTGTCTCTGTCTCTGTCTCTGTCTCTGTCTCTGTCTCTGTCTCTGTCTCTGTCTCTGTCTCTGTCTCAGTCTCTGTCTCTGTCTCTGTCTCTGTCTCCGTCCCTGGCTCTGTCTCTGCCTCTGTCTCCGTCTCTGTCTCTGTCTCTGCCTCTATCTCCGTCTCTGTCTCTGTCTCTGTCTCTGTCTCTGTCTCTGTCTCTGTCTCTGTCTCTGTCTACGTATCTGTCTCTGTCTCTGTCTCTGTCTCTGTCTCTGTCTCTGTCTCATCTCTCTCTCTGTCTCCGTCTCTGTCACTGTCTCTGTCGCTGTCTCTGTCCCTGTCTCTGTCTATGCCTCTGTCTCTATATCTGTCTCTGTCTCTGTCTCCGTCTCTCTCTCTGTCGCTGTCTCTCCCTCTGTCTCTGTCTCTGTCGCTGTCTCCCCCTCTGTCTCTGTCTCCGTCTCTGTCCCTGGCTCTGACTCTGCCTCTGTTTCCGTCTCTGTCTCTGTCTCGGTCTCTGTCTCTGTCTCTGTCACTGTCTCTGTCTCTGTCGCTGTCTCTGTCTCTGTCTCTGTCTCTGTCTCTGTCTCTGTCTCTGTCTCTGTGTCTGTCTCTGTCTCTGTCTCTGTGTCTGTCTCTGTCTCTGTCTCTGTCTCTGTCTCTGTCTCTGTCTCTGTCTCTGTCTCTGTCTCTGTCTCTGTCTCCGTCTTTGTCTCCGTCCTTGTCTCCGTCTTTGTCTCCTGCCCCTATGCCTCCGACTTTGTCGCCTGCCCCTCTGTCTCTGTCTCGGTCTCTGTCTCTGTCTCTGTCTCTGTCTCTGTCTCTGTCTCTGTCTCTGTCTCTGTCTCTGTCTCTGTCTCTTTCTCTGTCTCTGTCTCTGCCTCTGCCTCTGTCTCTGCCTCTGTCTCTGTCCCTGTCCCTCTCCCTGTCCCTGTCGCTGCCTCTGTCTCTGTCTCTGTCTCTGTCTATGTCACTGCCTCTGTCTCTGTCTCTGTCTCTGTCGCTGTCTCTTCCTCTGTCTCTGTCTCCGTCTCTGTCCCTGGCTCTGTCTCTGCCTCTGTCTCTGTCTCTGCCTCCGTCTCTGTCTCCGTCTGTGTCTCTGTTTCTGCCTCTGTCTCTATCTCCGTCTCTGCCTCTGTCTCTGTCTCTGTCTCTGTCTCTGCCTCTGTCTCTGCCTCCGTCTCTGTCCCTGGCTCTGTCTCCGCCTCTGTCTCCGTCTCTGTCTCTGTCTCGGTCTTCGTCTCCGTCTCTGTCTCCGCCTCTGCCTCTATCTCCGTCTCTGTCTCTGTCTCTGTCTCGGTCTCTGTCCCTGGCTCTGTCTCTGCCTCTGTCTCCGTCTCTGTCTCTGTCTCGGTCTTTGTCTCCGTCTCTGTCTCCGTCTCTGTCTCTGTCTCTGCCTCTGTCTCTATCTCCGTCTCTGCCTCTGTCTCTGTCTGTGTCTCTGTCTTTGCCTCAGTCTCTGTCTCTGTCTCTGTCCCTGGCTCTGTCTCCGCCTCTGTCTCCGTCTCTGTCTCTGTCTCGGTCTTCGTCTCCGTCTCTGTCTCCGCCTCTGCCTCTATCTCCGTCTCTGTCTCTGTCTCTGTCTCGGTCTCTGTCCCTGGCTCTGTCTCTGTCTCTGTCTCTGTCTCTGTCTCTGTCTCTGTCTCTGTCTCTGTCTCTGTTTCTGTCTCTGTCCCTGTCCCTGTCTCTGTCTCTGTCTCTGTCTCTGCCTCTGCCTCTGTCTCTGTCTCTGTCTCTGTCTCTGTCTCTGTCTCTGTCTCTGTCTCTGTCTCTATCTCTGTCTCTGTCTCTGTCTCTGTCTCTGTCTCTGTCTCTGTATCTGTCTATGTCTCTGTCTCTGTCTCTGTCTCTGTCTCTGTCTCTGCCTCTGTCTCAGTCTCTGCGTCTGTCTCGGTCTTTGTCTCCGTCTCTGTCTCTGTCTCTGTCTCTGTCACTGTCTCCGTCTCTGCCTCTGTCTCTGTCTCTGTCTCTGTCTCTGTCTCTGTCTCTGTCTCTGTCGCTGTCTCTGCCTCTGTCTCTGTCACTGTGTCTGTCGCTGTTTCTCCCTCCTTCTCTGTCTCCGTCTCTGTCCCTGGATCTGTCTCTGCCTCTGTCTCCGTCTCTGTCTCTGTCTCGATCTTTGTCTCCGTCTCCGTCTCTGTCTCTGTTTCTGTCTCGGCCTCTGTCTCTGTCTCTGTCTCCGTCTCTGTCTGTGTCTCGGTCTTTGTCTCCGTCTCTGTCTCTGTCTCTGTCTCTGCCTCTGTCTCTGCCTCTGTCTCTGTCTCTGTCTCTGTCTCTGTCTCTGTCTCTGTCTCTGTCTCTGTCTCTGTCTCTGTCTCTGTCCCTGTCTCTATCTCTGTCTCTGTCTCTGTCTCTGTCTCTGTTTCTGTCTCTGTCCCTGTCCCTGTCACTGTCTCCGTCTCTGCCTCTGTCTCTGTCTCTGTCTCTGTCTCTGTCTCTGTCTCTGTCTCTGTCTCAGTCTCTGTCTCTGTCTCTGTCGCTGTCTCTGGCTCTGTCTCTGTCTCTGTGTCTGTCGCTGTCTCTCCCTCCTTCTCTGTCTCCGTCTCTGTCCCTGGATCTGTCTCTGCCTCTGTCTCCGTCTCTGTCTCTGTCTCGATCTTTGTCTCCGTCTCCGTCTCTGTCTCTGTTTGTCTCGGTCTCTGTCTCTGTCTCTGTCTTTGCCTCTGTCTCTGTCCCCGTATCTCTCTCTGTCTCTGTCTCTGCCTCTGTCTCTGCCTCTGTCTCTGTCCCTGTCCCTCTCCCTGTCCCTGTCGCTGTCTCTGTCTCTGTCTCTGTCTCTGTCTCTGTCTCTGTCCCTGTCTCTGTCTCTGTCTCTGTCTCTGCCTCTGTCTCTGCCTCTGTCTCTGTCCCTGTCCCTCTACCTGTCCCTGTCGCTGTCTCTGTCTCTGTCTCTGTCTCTGTCTCTGTCGCTGTCTCTCCCTCTGTCTCTGTCTCTGTCTCCGTCCCTGTCCCTCTCCCTGTCCCTGTCCCTGTCTCTGTCTCTGTCTCTGTCTCTGTCTCTGTCTCTGTCTCTGACCCTGGCTCTGTCTCTGCCTCTGACTCCGTCTCTGTCTCTGTCTCGGTCTTTGTCTCCGTCTCTGACTCCGTCTCTGTCTCTGTCTCTGCCTCTGTCTCTATCTCCGTCTCTGCCTCTGTCTCTGTCTGTGTCTCTGTCTCTGTCTCTGTCTCTGTCTCTGTCTCTGTCTCTGTCGCTGTCTCTCCATCTGTCTCTGTCTCTGTCTCCGTCCCTGTCCCTCTCCCTGTCCCTGTCCCTGTCTCTGTCTCTGTCTCTGTCTCTGTCTCTGTCTCTGTCTCTGTCTCTGAACCTGGCTCTGTCTCTGCCTCTGACTCCGTCTCTGTCTCTGTCTCGGTCTTTGTCTCCGTCTCTGACTCCGTCTCTGTCTCTGTCTCTGCCTCTGTCTCTATCTCCGTCTCTGCCTCTGACTCTGTCTGTGTCTCTGTCTCTGTCTCTGTCTCTGTCTCTGTCTCTGTCTCAGTCTCTGTCTCTGTCTCTGTCGCTGTCTCTGCCTCTGTCTCTGTCTCTGTGTCTGTCGCTGTCTCTCCCTCCTTCTCTGTCTCCGTCTCTGTCCCTGGATCTGTCTCTGCCTCTGTCTCCGTCTCTGTCTCTGTCTCGATCTTTGTCTCCGTCTCCGTCTCTGTCTCTGTTTGTCTCGGTCTCTGTCTCTGTCTCTGTCTTTGCCTCTGTCTCTGTCCCCGTATCTCTCTCTGTCTCTGTCTCTGCCTCTGTCTCTGCCTCTGTCTCTGTCCCTGTCCCTCTCCCTGTCCATGTCGTTGTCTCTGTCTCTGTCTCTGTCTCTGTCTCTGTCTCTGTCCCTGTCTCTGTCTCTGTCTCTGTCTCTGCCTCTGTCTCTGCCTCTGTCTCTGTCCCTGTCCCTCTCCCTGTCCCTGTCGCTGTCTCTGTCTCTGTCTCTGTCTCTGTCTCTGTCGCTGTCTCTCCCTCTGTCTCTGTCTCTGTCTCCGTCCCTGTCCCTCTCCCTGTCCCTGTCCCTGTCTCTGTCTCTGTCTCTGTCTCTGTCTCTGTCTCTGTCTCTGTCTCTGTCTCTGACCCTGGCTCTGTCTCTGCCTCTGACTCCGTCTCTGTCTCTGTCTCGGTCTTTGTCTCCGTCTCTGACTCCGTCTCTGTCTCTGTCTCTGCCTCTGTCTCTATCTCCGTCTCTGCCTCTGTCTCTGTCTGTGTCTCTGTCTCTGTCTCTGTCTCTGTCTCTGTCTCTGTCTCTGTCTCTGTCTCTGTCTCTGTCTCTGTCGCTGTCTCTGCCTCTGTCTCTGTCTCTGTGTCTGTCGCTGTCTCTCCCTCCTTCTCTGTCTCCGTCTCTGTCCCCGGATCTGTCTCTGCCTCTGTCTCCGTCTCTGTCTCTGTCTCGATCTTTGTCTCCGTATCCGTCTCTGTCTCTGTCTCTGTCTCCGTCTCTGTCTCTGTCTCTGTCTTTGCCTCTGTCTCTGTCCCCGTATCTGTCTCTGTCTCTGTTTCTGTCTCGGTCTCTGTCTCGGTCTCTGTCTTTGTCTCTGTCTCTGCCTCTGTCTCTGTCTCTGCCTCTGTCTCTGTCTCTGTCTCTGTCTCAGTCTCTGTCTCTGTCTCTGTCCCTGTCCCTCTCCCTGACCCTCTCGCTGTCTCTGTCTCTGTCTCTGTCTCTGTCTCTGTCGCTGTCTCTCCATCTGTCTCTGTCTCTGTCTCCGTCCCTGTCCCTCTCCCTGTCCCTGTCCCTGTCTCTGTCTCTGTCTCTGTCTCTGTCTCTGTCTCTGTCTCTGTCTCTGTCTCTGTCTCTGTCTCTGTCGCTGTCTCTCCATCTGTCTCTGTCTCTGTCTCCGTCCCTGTCCCTCTCCCTGTCCCTGTCCCTGTCTCTGTCTCTGTCGCTGTCTCTGTCTCTGTCTCTGTCTCTGTCTCTGTCTCTGTCTCAGTCTCTGTCTCTGTGTCTGTATCTGCCTCTGACTCCGTCTCTGTCTCTGTCTCTGTCTCTGTCTCTGTCTCTGTCTCTGTCTCTGTCTCTGTCTCTGTCTCTGCCTCTGTCTCTGCCTCCGTCTCTGTCCCTGGCTCTGTCTCCGCCTCTGTCTCCGTCTCTGTCTCTGTCTCGGTCTTCGTCTCCGTCTCTGTCTCCGCCTCTGCCTCTATCTCCGTCTCTGTCTCTGTCTCTGTCTCTGTCTCTGTCTCTGTCTCGGTCTCTGTCCCTGGCTCTGTCTCTGCCTCTGTCTCCGTCTCTGTCTCTGTCTCGGTCTTTGTCTCCGTCTCTGTCTCCGTCTCTGTCTCTGTCTCTGCCTCTGTCTCTATCTCCGTCTCTGCCTCTGTCTCTGTCTGTGTCTCTGTCTCTGTCTCAGTCTCTGTCTCTGTCTCTGTCCCTGGCTCTGTCTCTGCCTCTGTCTCCGTCTCTGTCTCTGTCTCTGTCTCTGTCTCTGTCTCCGTCTCTGTCCCTGTCTCTGTCCCTGCCTCTGTCTCTGTCTCTGTCTCTGTCTCTGTCCCTGTCTCTGTCTCTGTCTCTGTCTCTGTCTCTGTCTCTGTTTCTGTCTCTGTCCCTGTCCCTGTCTCTGTCTCTGTCTCTGTCTCTGCCTCTGCCTCTGTCTCTGTCTCTGTCTCTGTCTCGCTCTCTGTCTCTGTCTCTGTCTCTGTCTCTGTCTCTGTCTCCATCTCTGTCTCTGTCTCTGTCTCTGTCTCTGTCTCTGTCTCTGTCTATGTCTCTGTCTCTGTCTCTGTCTCTGTCTCTGTCTCTGCCTCTGTCTCAGTCTCTGCGTCTGTCTCGGTCTTTGTCTCCGTCTCTGTCTCTGTCTCTGTCTCTGTCACTGTCTCCGTCTCTGCCTCTGTCTCTGTCTCTGTCTCTGTCTCTGTCTCTGTCTCTGTCTCTGTCGCTGTCTCTGCCTCTGTCTCTGTCACTGTGTCTGTCGCTGTTTCTCCCACCTTCTCTGTCTCCGTCTCTGTCCCTGGATCTGTCTCTGCCTCTGTCTCCGTCTCTGTCTCTGTCTCGATCTTTGTCTCCGACTCCGTCTCTGTCTCTGTTTCTGTCTCGGTCTCTGTCTCTGTCTCTGTCTTTGCCTCTGTCTCTGTCCCCGTATCTCTCTCTGTCTCTGCTTCTGTCTCGGTCTCTGTCTTTGTCTCTGTCTCTGCCTCTGTCTCTGTCTCTGTCTCTGTCTCAGTCTCTGTCTCTGTCTCTGTCCCTGGCTCTGTCTCTGCCTCTGTCTCCGTCTCTGTCTCTATCTCTGTCTCTGTCTCTGTCTCCGTCTCTGTCCCTGGCTCTGTCTCTGCCTCTGTCTCTGTCCCTGCCTCTGTCTCTGCCTCTGTCTCCGTCTCTGTCTGTGTCTCGGTCTTTGTCTCCGTCTCTGTCTCTGTCTCTGTCTCTGCCTCTGTCTCTGCCTCTGTCTCTGTCTCTGTCTCTGTCTCTGTCTCTGTCTCTGTCTCTGTCTCTGTCTCTGTCTCTGTCTCTGTCTCTGTCCCTGTCTCTATCTCTGTCTCGGTCTTTGTCTCCGTCTCTGTCTCTGTCTCTGTCTCTGTCACTGTCTCCGTCTCTGCCTCTGTCTCTGTCTCTGTCTCTGTCTCTGTCTCTGTCTCTGTCTCTGTCGCTGTCTCTGCCTCTGTCTCTGTCACTGTGTCTGTCGCTGTTTCTCCCACCTTCTCTGTCTCCGTCTCTGTCCCTGGATCTGTCTCTGCCTCTGTCTCCGTCTCTGTCTCTGTCTCGATCTTTGTCTCCGACTCCGTCTCTGTCTCTGTTTCTGTCTCGGTCTCTGTCTCTGTCTCTGTCTTTGCCTCTGTCTCTGTCCCCGTATCTCTCTCTGTCTCTGCTTCTGTCTCGGTCTCTGTCTTTGTCTCTGTCTCTGCCTCTGTCTCTGTCTCTGTCTCTGTCTCAGTCTCTGTCTCTGTCTCTGTCCCTGGCTCTGTCTCTGCCTCTGTCTCCGTCTCTGTCTCTGTCTCTGTCTCTGTCTCTGTCTCCGTCTCTGTCCCTGGCTCTGTCTCTGCCTCTGTCTCTGTCCCTGCCTCTGTCTCTGCCTCTGTCTCCGTCTCTGTCTGTGTCTCGGTCTTTGTCTCCGTCTCTGTCTCTGTCTCTGTCTCTGCCTCTGTCTCTGCCTCTGTCTCTGTCTCTGTCTCTGTCTCTGTCTCTGTCTCTGTCTCTGTCTCTGTCTCTGTCTCTGTCTCTGTCCCTGTCTCTATCTCTGTCTCTGTCTCTGTCTCTGTCTCTGTTTCTGTCTCTGTCCCTGTCCCTGTCTCTGTCTCTGTCTCTGCCTCTGTCTCTATCTCTGTCTCTGTCCCTGTCTCTGTCTCTGTCTCTGTCTCTGTCTCTGTCTCTGTCTCTGTCTCTGTCTCTGTCTCTGTCTCTGTCTCTGTCTCTGTCTCTGTCTCTGTCTCTGTCTCTGTCTCTGTCTATGTCTCTGTCTCTGTCTCTGTCTCTGTCTCTGTCTCTGCCTCTGTCTCAGTCTCTGCGTATGTCTCGGTCTTTGTCTCCGTCTCTGTCTCTGTCACTGTCTCCGTCTCTGCCTCTGTCTCTGTCTCTGTCTCTGTCTCTGTCTCTGTCTCTGTCTCTGTCTCTGTCTCTGTCTCAGTCTCTGTCTCTGTCTCTGTCGCTGTCTCTGCCTCTGTCTCTGTCTCTGTGTCTGTCGCTGTCTCTCCCTCCTTCTCTGTCTCCGTCTCTGTCCCCGGATCTGTCTCTGCCTCTGTCTCCGTCTCTGTCTCTGTCTCGATCTTTGTCTCCGTATCCGTCTCTGTCTCTGTCTCTGTCTCCGTCTCTGTCTCTGTCTCTGTCTTTGCCTCTGTCTCTGTCCCCGTATCTGTCTCTGTCTCTGTTTCTGTCTCGGTCTCTGTCTTTGTCTCTGTCTCTGCCTCTGTCTCTGTCTCTGCCTCTGTCTCTGTCTCTGTCTCTGTCTCTGTCTCTGTCTCTGTCTCTGTCCCTGGCTCTGTCTCTGCCTCTGTCTCCGTCTCTGTCTCTGTCTGTGTCTCTGTCTCTGTCTCTGTCTCTGTCGCTGTCTCTGTCTCTGTCTCTGTCTCTGTCCCTGTCTCTGTCTCTGTCTCTGTCTCTGTCTCTGTCTCTGTCTCTGTCTCTGTCTTTGTCTCTGCCTCTGTCTCAGTATCTGCGTCTGTCTCGGTCTTTGTCTCCGTCTCTGTCTCTGTCTCTGTCTCTGTCACTGTCTCCGTCTCTGCCTCTGTCTCTGTCTCTGTCTCTGTCTCTGTCTCTGTCTCTGTCTCTGTCTCTGTCTCTGTCTCTGTCTCTGTCTTTGTCTCTGTCCCTGTCCCTCTCCCTGTGCCTGTCGCTGTCTCTGTCTCTGTCTCTGTCTCTGTCTCCGTCTCTGTCCCTGGCTTTGTCTCTGCCTCTGTCTCCGTCTCTGTCTGTGTCTCGGTCTTTGTCTCCGTCTCTGTCTCTGTCTCTGTCTCTGCCTCTGTCTCTGCCTCTGTCTCTGTCCCTGTCCCTCTCCCTGTCCCTGTCGCTGTCTCTGTCTCTGTCTCTGTCTCTGTCTCTGTCTCTGTCTCTGTCTCTGTCTCTGTCTCTGTCTCTGCCTCTGTCTCTGCCTCTGTCTCTGTCACTGCCTCTGTCTCTGTCTCTGTCTCTGTCTCTGTCGCTGTCTCTTCCTCTGTCTCTGTCTGCGTCTCTGTCCCTGGCTCTGTCTCTGTCTCTGTCTCTGTCTCTGTCTCTGTCTCTGTCGCTGTCTCTTCCTCTGTCTCTGTCTCCGTCTCTGTCCCTGGCTCTGTCTCTGCCTCTGTCTCCGTCTCCGTCTGTGTCTCGGTCTCTGTCTCTGTCTCTGCCTCTGTCTCTGTCTCTGTCTCTGTCTCTGTCTCTGTCTCTGCCTCTGTCTCTGCCTCTGTCTCTGTCTCTGTCTCTGTCTATGTCTCTGTCACTGTCTCTGTCTCTGTCTCTGCCTCTGTCTCTGCCCTGCCTCTGTCTCTGTCTCTGTCTCTGTCTCTGTCTCTGTCTCTGTCTCTGTCTCTGTCTCTGTCTCTGTCTCTGTCTGTGTCTCTGCCTCTGTCTCGGTCTTTGTCTCCGTCTCTGTTTCTATCTCTGTCTCTGTCGCTGTCTCTGTCTCTGTCGCTGTCTCTGTCTCTGTCTCTGTCTCTGTCTCTGTCCCTGTCTCTGTCTCTGTCTCTGTCTCTGTCTCTGTCTCTGTCTCTGTCTCTGTCTCTGTCTCTGTCTCTGTCTCTGTGTCTGTCTCTGTCTCTGTCTCTGTCTCTGTCTCTGTCTCTGTCTCTGTCTCTGTCTCAGTCTCTGTCTCTGTCTCTGTCTCTGTCTCTGTCTCTGTCTCTGTCTCTGTCTCTGTCTCCGTCTCTGTCTCTGTCTCGGTCTTTGTCTCCGTCCCTGTCTCCGTCTCTGTCTCTGTCTCTGTCTCTGCCTCTGTCTCTGCCTCTGTCTCTGTCCCTGTCCCTCTCCCTGTCCCTGTCGCTGTCTCAGTCTCTGTCTCTGTCTCTGTCCCTGTCTCTGTCTCTGTCTCTGTCTCTGTCTCTGTCTGTGTCTCTGCCTCTGTCTCGGTTTTTGTCTCCGTCTCCGTCTCTGTCACTGTCTCTGTCGCTGTCTCTGTCTCTGTCGCTGTCTCTGTCTCTGTCTCTGTCTCTGTCTCTGTCTCTGTCTCTGTCCGTGTCTCTGTCTCTGTCTCTGTCTCTGTCGCTGTCTCTTCCTCTGTCTCTGTCTCCGTCTCTGTCCCTGGCTCTGTCTCTGCCTCTGTCTCTGTCTCTGTCTCTGTCTCTGTCTCTGTCTCTGTCTCTGTCTCTGTCTCTGTCTCTGTCTCTGTCTCTGCCTCTGTCTCTGCCTCCGTCTCTGTCCCTGGCACTGTCTCCGCCTCTGTCTCCGTCTCTGTCTCTGTCTCGGTCTTCGTCTCCGTCTCTGTCTCCGCCTCCGCCTCTATCTCCGTCTCTGTCTCTGTCTCTGTCTCTGTCTCTGTCTCTGTCTCTGTCTATGTCTCTGTCTCTGTCTCTGTCTCTGTCTCTGCCTCTGTCTCTGCCCTGCCTCTGTCTCTGTCTCTGTCTCTGTCTGTGCCTCTGCCTCTGTCTCGGTCTTTGTCTCCGTCTCTGTTTCTGTCTCTGTCTCTGTTTCAGTCTCAGTCTCTGCCTCTGTCTCTGTCTCTGTCTCTGTCTCTGTCTCTGTCTCTGTCTCTGTCTCTGTCTCTGTGTCTGTCTCTGTCTCTGTCTCTGTCTCTGTCTCTGTCTCTGTCTCTGTCTCTGTCTCTGTCTCTGTCTCTGTCTCAGTCTCTGTCTCTGTCTCTGTCTCTGTCTCCGTCCCTGGCTCTGTCTCTGCCTCTGTCTCCGTCTCTGTCTCTGTCTCTGCCTCTATCTCCGTCTCTGTCTCTGTCTCTGTCTCTGTCTCTGTCTCTGTCTCTGTCTCTGTCTCTGTCTACGTATCTGTCTCTGTCTCTGTCTCTGTCTCTGTCTCTGTCTCTGTCTCATCTCTCTCTCTGTCTCCGTCTCTGTCACTGTCTCTGTCGCTGTCTCTGTCCCTGTCTCTGTCTATGCCTCTGTCTCTATATCTGTCTCTGTCTCTGTCTCCGTCACTCTCTCTGTCGCTGTCTCTCCCTCTGTCTCTGTCTCTGTCGCTGTCTCCCCCTCTGTCTCTGTCTCCGTCTCTGTCCCTGGCTCTGACTCTGCCTCTGTTTCCGTCTCTGTCTCTGTCTCGGTCTCTGTCTCTGTCTCTGTCACTGTCTCTGTCTCTGTCGCTGTCTCTGTCTCTGTCTCTGTCTCTGTCTCTGTGTCTGTCTCTGTCTCTGTCTCTGTGTCTGTCTCTGTCTCTGTCTCTGTCTCTGTCTCTGTCTCTGTCTCTGTCTCTGTCTCCGTCTTTGTCTCCGTCCTTGTCTCCGTCTTTGTCTCCTGCCCCTATGCCTCCGACTTTGTCGCCTGCCCCTCTGTCTCTGTCTCGGTCTCTGTCTCTGTCTCTGTCTCTGTCTCTGTCTCTGTCTCTGTCTCTGTCTCTGTCTCTGTCTCTGTCTCTTTCTCTGTCTCTGTCTCTGTCTCTGCCTCTGTCTCTGCCTCTGTCTCTGTCCCTGTCCCTCTCCCTGTCCCTGTCGCTGCCTCTGTCTCTGTCTCTGTCTCTGTCTCTGTCTCTGTCTCTGTCTCTGTCTCTGTCTCTGCCACTGTCTCTGCCTCTGTCTCTGTCACTGCCTCTGTCTCTGTCTCTGTCTCTGTCTCTGTCGCTGTCTCTTCCTCTGTCTCTGTCTCCGTCTCTGTCCCTGGCTCTGTCTCTGCCTCTGTCTCCGTCTCCGTCTGTGTCTCGGTCTCTGTCTCGGTCTTTGTCTCCATCTCCGTCTCTGTCACTGTCTCTGTCGCTGTCTCTGTCTCTGTCGCTGTCTCTGTCTCTGTCTCTGTCTCTGTCTCTGTCTCTGTCCGTGTCTCTGTCTCTGTCTCTGCCTCTGTCTCTGCCTCCGTCTCTGTCCCTGGCACTGTCTCCGCCTCTGTCTCCGTCTCCGTCTCTGTCTCTGTCTCTGTCTCTGTCTCTGTCTCTGTCTCTGTCTCTGTCTATGTCTCTGTCTCTGTCTCTGTCTCTGTCTCTGCCTCAGTCTCTGCCCTGCCTCTGTCTCTGTCTCTGTCTCTGTCTGTGCCTCTGCCTCTGTCTCGGTCTTTGTCTCCGTCTCTGTTTCTGTCTCTGTCTCTGTTTCAGTCTCAGTCTCTGCCTCTGTCTCTGTCTCTGTCTCTGTCTCTGTGTCTGTCTCTGTCTCTGTCTCTGTCTCTGTCTCTGTCTCTGTCTCTGTCTCTGTCTCTGTCTCTGTCTCTGTCTCTGTCTCTGTCTCTGTATCTGTCTCTGTCTCTGTCTCTGTCTCTGTCTCTGTCTCTGTCTCTGTCTCTGTCTCTGTCTACGTATCTGTCTGTGTCTCTGTCTCTGTCTCTGTCTCTGTCTCTGTCTCATCTCTCTCTCTGTCTCCGTCTCTGTCACTGTCTCTGTCGCTGTCTCTGTCCCTGTCTCTGTCTATGCCTCTGTCTCTGTATCTGTCTCTGTCTCTGTCTCCGTCTCTCTCTCTGTCGCTGTCTCTCCCTCTGTCTCTCTCTGTCGCTGTCTCCCCCTCTGTCTCTGTCTCCGTCTCTGTCCCTGGCTCTGACTCTGCCTCTGTTTCCGTCTCTGTCTCTGTCTCGGTCTCTGTCTCTGTCTCTGTCACTGTCTCTGTCTCTGTCGCTGTCTCTGTCTCTGTCTCTGTCTCTGTCTCTGTCTCTGTCTCTGTGTCTGTCTCTGTCTCTGTCTCTGTCTCTGTCTCTGTCTCTGTCTCTGTCTCTGTCTCTGTCTCTGTCTCTGTCTCTGTCTCTGTCTTTGTCTCCGTCCTTGTCTCCGTCTTTGTCTCCTGTCCCTCTGTCTCTGTCTCGGTCTCTGTCTCTGTCTCTGTCTCTGTCTCGGTCTCTGTCTCTGTCTCTGTCTCTGTCTCTGTCTCTGTCTCTGTCTCTGTCTCTGTCGCTGTCTCTGTCTCTGTCTCTGTCTCTGTCTCTGTCTCTGTCTCTGTGTCTGTCTCTGTCTCTGTCTCTGTCTCTGTCTCTGTCTCTGTCTCTGTCTCTGTGTCTGTCTCTGTCTCTGTCTCTGTCTCTGTCTCTGTCTCTGTCTCTGTCTCTGTCTCTGTCTCTGTCTCTGTCTCTGTCTCTGTCTCTGTCTCAGTCTCTGTCTCTGTCTCTGTCTCTGCCTCTGCCTCTGTCTCTGTCTCTGTCTCTGTCTCGCTCTCTGTCTCTGTCTCTGTCTCTGTCTCTGTCTCTGTCTCTATCTCTGTCTCTGTCTCTGTCTCTGTCTCTGTCTCTGTCTCTGTCTATGTCTCTGTCTCTGTCTCTGTCTCTGTCTCTGTCTCTGCCTCTGTCTCAGTCTCTGCGTCTGTCTCGGTCTTTGTCTCCGTCTCTGTCTCTGTCTCTGTCTCTGTCACTGTCTCCGTCTCTGCCTCTGTCTCTGTCTCTGTCTCTGTCTCTGTCTCTGTCTCTGTCTCTGTCGCTGTCTCTGCCTCTGTCTCTGTCTCTGTGTCTGTCGCTGTCTCTCCCTCCTTCTCTGTCTCCGTCTCTGTCCCCGGATCTGTCTCTGCCTCTGTCTCCGTCTCTGTCTCTGTCTCGATCTTTGTCTCCGTATCCGTCTCTGTCTCTGTCTCTGTCTCCGTCTCTGTCTCTGTCTCTGTCTTTGCCTCTGTCTCTGTCCCCGTATCTGTCTCTGTCTCTGTTTCTGTCTCGGTCTCTGTCTTTGTCTCTGTCTCTGCCTCTGTCTCTGTCTCTGCCTCTGTCTCTGTCTCTGTCTCTGTCTCTGTCTCTGTCTCTGTCTCTGTCCCTGGCTCTGTCTCTGCCTCTGTCTCCGTCTCTGTCTCTGTCTGTGTCTCTGTCTCTGTCTCTGTCTCTGTCGCTGTCTCTGTCTCTGTCTCTGTCTCTGTCCCTGTCTCTGTCTCTGTCTCTGTCTCTGTCTCTGTCTCTGTCTCTGTCTTTGTCTCTGCCTCTGTCTCAGTATCTGCGTCTGTCTCGGTCTTTGTCTCCGTCTCTGTCTCTGTCTCTGTCTCTGTCACTGTCTCCGTCTCTGCCTCTGTCTCTGTCTCTGTCTCTGTCTCTGTCTCTGCCTCTGTCTCAGTCTCTGCGTCTGTCTCGGTCTTTGTCTCCGTCTCTGTCTCTGTCTCTGTCTCTGTCACTGTCTCCGTCTCTGCCTCTGTCTCTGTCTCTGTCTCTGTCTCTGTCTCTGTCTCTGTCTCTGTCGCTGTCTCTGCCTCTGTCTCTGTCTCTGTGTCTGTCGCTGTCTCTCCCTCCTTCTCTGTCTCCGTCTCTGTCCCCGGATCTGTCTCTGCCTCTGTCTCCGTCTCTGTCTCTGTCTCGATCTTTGTCTCCGTATCCGTCTCTGTCTCTGTCTCTGTCTCCGTCTCTGTCTCTGTCTCTGTCTTTGCCTCTGTCTCTGTCCCCGTATCTGTCTCTGTCTCTGTTTCTGTCTCGGTCTCTGTCTTTGTCTCTGTCACTGCCTCTGTCTCTGTCTCTGTCTCTGTCTCTGTCGCTGTCTCTTCCTCTGTCTCTGTCTCCGTCTCTGTCCCTGGCTCTGTCTCTGCCTCTGTCTCCGTCTCCGTCTGTGTCTCGGTCTCTGTCTCGGTCTTTGTCTCCATCTCCGTCTCTGTCACTGTCTCTGTCGCTGTCTCTGTCTCTGTCGCTGTCTCTGTCTCTGTCTCTGTCTCTGTCTCTGTCTCTGTCCGTGTCTCTGTCTCTGTCTCTGTCTCTGTCTCTGTCGCTGTCTCTTCCTCTGTCTCTGTCTCGTCTCTGTCCCTGGCTCTGTCTCTGCCTCTGTCTCTGTCTCTGCCTCCGTCTCTGTCTCCGTCTGTGTCTCTGTTTCTGTCTCTGGGTCTCTGTCTGTGTGCGTCTGCCTCTGTCTCTTTGTCTCTGTCTCTGCATATCTGCCTCCGTGCCTATGTCTCTATGTCTCTGTCTCTGTCTCTGTCTCTGTCTCAGTCTCTGTCTCTGTGTCTGTCTCTGCCTCTGACTCTGTCTCTGTCTCTGTCTCTGTCTCTGTCTCTGTCTCTGTCTCTGTCTCTGCCTCTGTCTCTGTCTCTGCCTCTGTCTCTGCCTCCGTCTCTGTCCCTGGCACTGTCTCCGCCTCTGTCTCCGTCTCTGTCTCTGTCTCGGTCTTCGTCTCCGTCTCTGTCTCCGCCTCTGCCTCTATCTCCGTCTCTGTCTCTGTCTCTGTCTCTGTCTCTGTCTCTGTCTCTGTCTCTGTCTCTGTCTATGTCTCTGTCTCTGTCTCTGTCTCTGTCTCTGCCTCAGTCTCTGCCCTGCCTCTGTCTCTGTCTCTGTCTCTGTCTGTGCCTCTGCCTCTGTCTCGGTCTTTGTCTCCGTCTCTGTTTCTGTCTCTGTCTCTGTTTCAGTCTCAGTCTCTGCCTCTGTCTCTGTCTCTGTCTCTGTCTCTGTGTCTGTCTCTGTCTCTGTCTCTGTCTCTGTCTCTGTCTCTGTCTCTGTCTCTGTCTCTGTCTCTGTCTCTGTCTCTGTCTCTGTATCTGTCTCTGTCTCTGTCTCTGTCTCTGTCTCTGTCTCTGTCTCTGTCTCTGTCTCTGTCTACGTATCTGTCTGTGTCTCTGTCTCTGTCTCTGTCTCTGTCTCTGTCTCATCTCTCTCTCTGTCTCCGTCTCTGTCACTGTCTCTGTCGCTGTCTCTGTCCCTGTCTCTGTCTATGCCTCTGTCTCTGTATCTGTCTCTGTCTCTGTCTCCGTCTCTCTCTCTGTCGCTGTCTCTCCCTCTGTCTCTCTCTGTCGCTGTCTCCCCCTCTGTCTCTGTCTCCGTCTCTGTCCCTGGCTCTGACTCTGCCTCTGTTTCCGTCTCTGTCTCTGTCTCGGTCTCTGTCTCTGTCTCTGTCACTGTCTCTGTCTCTGTCGCTGTCTCTGTCTCTGTCTCTGTCTCTGTCTCTGTCTCTGTCTCTGTGTCTGTCTCTGTCTCTGTCTCTGTCTCTGTCTCTGTCTCTGTCTCTGTCTCTGTCTCTGTCTCTGTCTCTGTCTCTGTCTCTGTCTCTGTCTCTGTCTCTGTCTTTGTCTCCGTCCTTGTCTCCGTCTTTGTCTCCTGCCCCTCTGTCTCTGTCTCGGTCTCTGTCTCTGTCTCTGTCTCTGTCTCGGTCTCTGTCTCTGTCTCTGTCTCTGTCTCTGTCTCTGTCTCTGTCTCTGTCTCTGTCGCTGTCTCTGTCTCTGTCTCTGTCTCTGTCTCTGTCTCTGTCTCTGTGTCTGTCTCTGTCTCTGTCTCTGTCTCTGTCTCTGTCTCTGTCTCTGTGTCTGTCTCTGTCTCTGTCTCTGTCTCTGTCTCTGTCTCTGTCTCTGTCTCTGTCTCTGTCTCTGTCTCTGTCTCTGTCTCTGCCTCTGCCTCTGTCTCTGTCTCTGTCTCTGTCTCGCTCTCTGTCTCTGTCTCTGTCTCTGTCTCTGTCTCTGTCTCTATCTCTGTCTCTGTCTCTGTCTCTGTCTCTGTCTCTGTCTCTGTCTATGTCTCTGTCTCTGTCTCTGTCTCTGTCTCTGTCTCTGCCTCTGTCTCAGTCTCTGCGTCTGTCTCGGTCTTTGTCTCCGTCTCTGTCTCTGTCTCTGTCTCTGTCACTGTCTCCGTCTCTGCCTCTGTCTCTGTCTCTGTCTCTGTCTCTGTCTCTGTCTCTGTCTCTGTCGCTGTCTCTGCCTCTGTCTCTGTCACTGTGTCTGTCGCTGTTTCTCCCACCTTCTCTGTCTCCGTCTCTGTCCCTGGATCTGTCTCTGCCTCTGTCTCCGTCTCTGTCTCTGTCTCGATCTTTGTCTCCGACTCCGTCTCTGTCTCTGTTTCTGTCTCGGTCTCTGTCTCTGTCTCTGTCTTTGCCTCTGTCTCTGTCCCCGTATCTCTCTCTGTCTCTGCTTCTGTCTCGGTCTCTGTCTTTGTCTCTGTCTCTGCCTCTGTCTCTGTCTCTGTCTCTGTCTCAGTCTCTGTCTCTGTCTCTGTCCCTGGCTCTGTCTCTGCCTCTGTCTCCGTCTCTGTCTCTGTCTCTGTCTCTGTCTCTGTCTCCGTCTCTGTCCCTGGCTCTGTCTCTGCCTCTGTCTCTGTCCCTGCCTCTGTCTCTGCCTCTGTCTCCGTCTCTGTCTGTGTCTCGGTCTTTGTCTCCGTCTCTGTCTCTGTCTCTGTCTCTGCCTCTGTCTCTGCCTCTGTCTCTGTCTCTGTCTCTGTCTCTGTCTCTGTCTCTGTCTCTGTCTCTGTCTCTGTCTCTGTCTCTGTCTCTGTCCCTGTCTCTATCTCTGTCTCTGTCTCTGTCTCTGTCTCTGTTTCTGTCTCTGTCCCTGTCCCTGTCTCTGTCTCTGTCTCTGCCTCTGTCTCTATCTCTGTCTCTGTCCCTGTCTCTGTCTCTGTCTCTGTCTCTGTCTCTGTCTCTGTCTCTGTCTCTGTCTCTGTCTCTGTCTCTGTCTCTGTCTCTGTCTCTGTCTCTGTCTCTGTCTCTGTCTCTGTCTATGTCTCTGTCTCTGTCTCTGTCTCTGTCTCTGTCTCTGCCTCTGTCTCAGTCTCTGCGTATGTCTCGGTCTTTGTCTCCGTCTCTGTCTCTGTCTCTGTCTCTGTCACTGTCTCCGTCTCTGCCTCTGTCTCTGTCTCTTTCTCTGTCTCTGTCTCTGTCTCTGTCTCTGTCTCTGTCTCTGTCTCAGTCTCTGTCTCTGTCTCTGTCGCTGTCTCTGCCTCTGTCTCTGTCTCTGTGTCTGTCGCTGTCTCTCCCTCCTTCTCTGTCTCCGTCTCTGTCCCTGGATCTGTCTCTGCCTCTGTCTCCGTCTCTGTCTCTGTCTCGATCTTTGTCTCCGTCTCCTTCTCTGTCTCTGTTTGTCTCGGTCTCTGTCTCTGTCTCTGTCTTTGCCTCTGTCTCTGTCCCCGTATCTCTCTCTGTCTCTGTCTCTGCCTCTGTCTCTGTCCCTGTCCCTCTCCCTGTCCCTGTCGCTGTCTCTGTCTCTGTCTCTGTCTCTGTCTCTGTCGCTGTCTCTCCCTCTGTCTCTGTCTCTGTCTCCGTCCCTGTCCCTCTCCCTGCCCCTGTCCCTGTCTCTGTCTCTGTCTCTGTCTCTGTCTCTGTCTCTGTCTCTGACCCTGGCTCTGTCTCTGCCTCTGACTCCGTCTCTGTCTCTGTCTCGGTCTTTGTCTCCGTCTCTGACTCCGTCTCTGTCTCTGTCTCTGCCTCTGTCTCTATCTCCGTCTCTGCCTCTGTCTCTGTCTGTGTCTCTGTCTCTGTCTCTGTCTCTGTCTCTGTCTCTGTCTCTGTCTCTGTCTCTGTCTCTGTCGCTGTCTCTGCCTCTGTCTCTGTCTCTGTGTCTGTCGCTGTCTCTCCCTCCTTCTCTGTCTCCGTCTCTGTCCCCGGATCTGTCTCTGCCTCTGTCTCCGTCTCTGTCTCTGTCTCGATCTTTGTCTCCGTATCCGTCTCTGTCTCTGTCTCTGTCTCCGTCTCTGTCTCTGTCTCTGTCTTTGCCTCTGTCTCTGTCCCCGTATCTGTCTCTGTCTCTGTTTCTGTCTCGGTCTCTGTCTTTGTCTCTGTCTCTGCCTCTGTCTCTGTCTCTGCCTCTGTCTCTGTCTCTGTCTCTGTCTCTGTCTCTGTCTCTGTCTCTGTCCCTGGCTCTGTCTCTGCCTCTGTCTCCGTCTCTGTCTCTGTCTGTGTCTCTGTCTCTGTCTCTGTCTCTGTCGCTGTCTCTGTCTCTGTCTCTGTCTCTGTCCCTGTCTCTGTCTCTGTCTCTGTCTCTGTCTCTGTCTCTGTCTCTGTCTTTGTCTCTGCCTCTGTCTCAGTATCTGCGTCTGTCTCGGTCTTTGTCTCCGTCTCTGTCTCTGTCTCTGTCTCTGTCACTGTCTCCGTCTCTGCCTCTGTCTCTGTCTCTGTCTCTGTCTCTGTCTCTGTCTCTGTCTCTGTCTCTGTCTCTGTCTCTGTCTCTGTCTTTGTCTCTGTCCCTGTCCCTCTCCCTGTGCCTGTCGCTGTCTCTGTCTCTGTCTCTGTCTCTGTCTCCGTCTCTGTCCCTGGCTTTGTCTCTGCCTCTGTCTCCGTCTCTGTCTGTGTCTCGGTCTTTGTCTCCGTCTCTGTCTCTGTCTCTGTCTCTGCCTCTGTCTCTGCCTCTGTCTCTGTCCCTGTCCCTCTCCCTGTCCCTGTCGCTGTCTCTGTCTCTGTCTCTGTCTCTGACTCTGTCTCTGTCTCTGTCTCTGTCTCTGTCTCTGTCTCTGCCTCTGTCTCTGCCTCTGTCTCTGTCACTGCCTCTGTCTCTGTCTCTGTCTCTGTCTCTGTCGCTGTCTCTTCCTCTGTCTCTGTCTCCGTCTCTGTCCCTGGCTCTGTCTCTGTCTCTGTCTCTGTCTCTGTCTCTGTCTCTGTCGCTGTCTCTTCCTCTGTCTCTGTCTCCGTCTCTGTCCCTGGCTCTGTCTCTGCCTCTGTCTCCGTCTCCGTCTGTGTCTCGGTCTCTGTCTCTGTCTCTGCCTCTGTCTCTGTCTCTGTCTCTGTCTCTGTCTCTGTCTCTGCCTCTGTCTCTGCCTCTGTCTCTGTCTCTGTCTCTGTCTATGTCTCTGTCACTGTCTCTGTCTCTGTCTCTGCCTCTGTCTCTGCCCTGCCTCTGTCTCTGTCTCTGTCTCTGTCTCTGTCTCTGTCTCTGTCTCTGTCTCTGTCTCTGTCTCTGTCTCTGTCTCTGTCTCTGTCTGTGTCTCTGCCTCTGTCTCGGTCTTTGTCTCCGTCTCTGTTTCTATCTCTGTCTCTGCCTCTGTCTCTGTCTCTGTCTCTGTCTCTGTCTCTGTCTCTGTCTCTGTCTCTGTCTCTGTCTCTGTCTCTGTCTCTGCCTCTGTCTCTGCCTCCGTCTCTGTCCCTGGCACTGTCTCCGCCTCTGTCTCCGTCTCTGTCTCTGTCTCGGTCTTCGTCTCCGTCTCTGTCTCCGCCTCCGCCTCTATCTCCGTCTCTGTCTCTGTCTCTGTCTCTGTCTCTGTCTCTGTCTCTGTCTATGTCTCTGTCTCTGTCTCTGTCTCTGTCTCTGCCTCTGTCTCTGCCCTGCCTCTGTCTCTGTCTCTGTCTCTGTCTGTGCCTCTGCCTCTGTCTCGGTCTTTGTCTCCGTCTCTGTTTCTGTCTCTGTCTCTGTTTCAGTCTCAGTCTCTGCCTCTGTCTCTGTCTCTGTCTCTGTCTCTGTCTCTGTCTCTGTCTCTGTCTCTGTCTCTGTGTCTGTCTCTGTCTCTGTCTCTGTCTCTGTCTCTGTCTCTGTCTCTGTCTCTGTCTCTGTCTCTGTCTCTGTCTCAGTCTCTGTCTCTGTCTCTGTCTCTGTCTCCGTCCCTGGCTCTGTCTCTGCCTCTGTCTCCGTCTCTGTCTCTGTCTCTGCCTCTATCTCCGTCTCTGTCTCTGTCTCTGTCTCTGTCTCTGTCTCTGTCTCTGTCTCTGTCTCTGTCTCTGTCTACGTATCTGTCTCTGTCTCTGTCTCTGTCTCTGTCTCTGTCTCTGTCTCATCTCTCTCTCTGTCTCCGTCTCTGTCACTGTCTCTGTCGCTGTCTCTGTCCCTGTCTCTGTCTATGCCTCTGTCTCTATATCTGTCTCTGTCTCTGTCTCCGTCTCTCTCTCTGTCGCTGTCTCTCCCTCTGTCTCTGTCTCTGTCGCTGTCTCCCCCTCTGTCTCTGTCTCCGTCTCTGTCCCTGGCTCTGACTCTGCCTCTGTTTCCGTCTCTGTCTCTGTCTCGGTCTCTGTCTCTGTCTCTGTCACTGTCTCTGTCTCTGTCGCTGTCTCTGTCTCTGTCTCTGTCTCTGTCTCTGTCTCTGTCTCTGTCTCTGTGTCTGTCTCTGTCTCTGTCTCTGTGTCTGTCTCTGTCTCTGTCTCTGTCTCTGTCTCTGTCTCTGTCTCTGTCTCTGTCTCTGTCTCCGTCTTTGTCTCCGTCCTTGTCTCCGTCTTTGTCTCCTGCCCCTATGCCTCCGACTTTGTCGCCTGCCCCTCTGTCTCTGTCTCGGTCTCTGTCTCTGTCTCTGTCTCTGTCTCTGTCTCTGTCTCTGTCTCTGTCTCTGTCTCTGTCTCTTTCTCTGTCTCTGTCTCTGCCTCTGCCTCTGTCTCTGCCTCTGTCTCTGTCCCTGTCCCTCTCCCTGTCCCTGTCGCTGCCTCTGTCTCTGTCTCTGTCTCTGTCTCTGTCTCTGTCTCTCTCTCTGTCTCTGTCTCTGCCACTGTCTCTGCCTCTGTCTCTGTCACTGCCTCTGTCTCTGTCTCTGTCTCTGTCTCTGTGGCTGTCTCTTCCTCTGTCTCTGTCTCCGTCTCTGTCCCTGGCTCTGTCTCTGCCTCTGTCTCCGTCTCCGTCTGTGTCTCGGTCTCTGTCTCTGTCTCTGCCTCTGTCTCTGTCTCTGTCTCTGTCTCTGTCTCTGTCTCTGTCTCTGTCTCTGTCTCTGCCTCTGTCTCTGCCTCTGTCTCTGTCTCTGTCTCTGTCTATGTCTCTGTCACTGTCTCTGTCTCTGTCTCTGACTCTGTCTCTGCCCTGCCTCTGTCTCTGTCTCTGTCTCTGTCTCTGTCTCTGTCTCCGTATATGTCTCTGTCTCTGTCTCTGTCTCTGTCTCTGTCTCTGTCTCTGTCTCCGTCTCTGTCTCTGTCTCGGTCTTTGTCTCCGTCCCTGTCTCCGTCTCTGTCTCTGTCTCTGTCTCTGCCTCTGTCTCTGCCTCTGTCTCTGTCCCTGTCCCTCTCCCTGTCCCTGTCGCTGTCTCTGTCTCTGTCTCTGTCTCTGTCCCTGTCTCTGTCTCTGTCTCTGTCTCTGTCTCTGTCTGTGTCTCTGCCTCTGTCTCGGTCTTTGTCTCCATCTCCGTCTCTGTCACTGTCTCTGTCGCTGTCTCTGTCTCTGTCGCTGTCTCTGTCTCTGTCTCTGTCTCTGTCTCTGTCTCTGTCCGTGTCTCTGTCTCTGTCTCTGTCTCTGTCTCTGTCGCTGTCTCTTCCTCTGTCTCTGTCTCCGTCTCTGTCCCTGGCTCTGTCTCTGCCTCTGTCTCTGTCTCTGCCTCCGTCTCTGTCTCCGTCTGTGTCTCTGTTTCTGTCTCTGGGTCTCTGTCTGTGTGCGTCTGCCTCTGTCTCTTTGTCTCTGTCTCTGCATATCTGCCTCCGTGCCTATGTCTCTATGTCTCTGTCTCTGTCTCTGTCTCTGTCTCAGTCTCTGTCTCTGTGTCTGTCTCTGCCTCTGACTCTGTCTCTGTCTCTGTCTCTGTCTCTGTCTCTGTCTCTGTCTCTGTCTCTGCCTCTGTCTCTGTCTCTGCCTCTGTCTCTGCCTCCGTCTCTGTCCCTGGCACTGTCTCCGCCTCTGTCTCCGTCTCTGTCTCTGTCTCGGTCTTCGTCTCCGTCTCTGTCTCCGCCTCTGCCTCTATCTCCGTCTCTGTCTCTGTCTCTGTCTCTGTCTCTGTCTCTGTCTCTGTCTCTGTCTATGTCTCTGTCTCTGTCTCTGTCTCTGTCTCTGCCTCAGTCTCTGCCCTGCCTCTGTCTCTGTCTCTGTCTCTGTCTGTGCCTCTGCCTCTGTCTCGGTCTTTGTCTCCGTCTCTGTTTCTGTCTCTGTCTCTGTTTCAGTCTCAGTCTCTGCCTCTGTCTCTGTCTCTGTCTCTGTCTCTGTGTCTGTCTCTGTCTCTGTCTCTGTCTCTGTCTCTGTCTCTGTCTCTGTCTCTGTCTCTGTCTCTGTCTCTGTCTCTGTCTCTGTATCTGTCTCTGTCTCTGTCTCTGTCTCTGTCTCTGTCTCTGTCTCTGTCTCTGTCTCTGTCTACGTATCTGTCTGTGTCTCTGTCTCTGTCTCTGTCTCTGTCTCTGTCTCATCTCTCTCTCTGTCTCCGTCTCTGTCACTGTCTCTGTCGCTGTCTCTGTCCCTGTCTCTGTCTATGCCTCTGTCTCTGTATCTGTCTCTGTCTCTGTCTCCGTCTCTCTCTCTGTCGCTGTCTCTCCCTCTGTCTCTCTCTGTCGCTGTCTCCCCCTCTGTCTCTGTCTCCGTCTCTGTCCCTGGCTCTGACTCTGCCTCTGTTTCCGTCTCTGTCTCTGTCTCGGTCTCTGTCTCTGTCTCTGTCACTGTCTCTGTCTCTGTCGCTGTCTCTGTCTCTGTCTCTGTCTCTGTCTCTGTCTCTGTCTCTGTGTCTGTCTCTGTCTCTGTCTCTGTCTCTGTCTCTGTCTCTGTCTCTGTCTCTGTCTCTGTCTCTGTCTCTGTCTCTGTCTCTGTCTTTGTCTCCGTCCTTGTCTCCGTCTTTGTCTCCTGCCCCTATGCCTCCGACTTTGTCGCCTGCCCCTCTGTCTCTGTCTCGGTCTCTGTCTCTGTCTCTGTCTCTGTCTCTGTCTCTGTCTCTGTCTCTGTCTCTGTCGCTGTCTCTGTCTCTGTCTCTGTCTCTGTCTCTGTCTCTGTCTCTGTCTCTGTGTCTGTCTCTGTCTCTGTCTCTGTCTCTGTCTCTGTCTCTGTCTCTGTCTCTGTGTCTGTCTCTGTCTCTGTCTCTGTCTCTGTCTCTGTCTCTGTCTCTGTCTCTGTCTCTGTCTCTGTCTCTGTCTCTGTCTCTGTCTCTGTCTCTGTCTCAGTCTCTGTCTCTGTCTCTGTCTCTGTCTCTGTCTCCGTATATGTCTCTGTCTCTGTCTCTGTCTCTGTCTCTGTCTCTGTCTCCGTCTCTGTCTCTGTCTCGGTCTTTGTCTCCGTCCCTGTCTCCGTCTCTGTCTCTGTCTCTGTCTCTGCCTCTGTCCCTGCCTCTGTCTCTGTCCCTGTCCCTCTCCCTGTCCCTGTCGCTGTCTCTGTCTCTGTCTCTGTCTCTGTCCCTGCCTCTGTCTCTGTCTCTGTCTCTGTCTCTGTCTCTGTCTCTGTCTGTGTCTCTGCCTCTGTCTCGGTCTTTGTCTCCGTCTCCGTCTCTGTCACTGTCTCTGTCGCTGTCTCTGTCTCTGTCGCTGTCTCTGTCTCTGTCTCTGTCTCTGTCTCTGTCTCTGTCCGTGTCTCTGTCTCTGTCTCTGTCTCTGTCGCTGTCTCTTCCTCTGTCTCTGTCTCCGTCTCTGTCCCTGGCTCTGTCTCTGCCTCTGTCTCTGTCTCTGCCTCCGTCTCTGTCTCCGTCTGCGTCTCTGTTTCTGTCTCTGGGTCTCTGTCTGTGTGCGTCTGCCTCTGTCTCTTTGTCTCTGTCTCTGCATATCTGCCTCCGTGCCTATGTCTCTATGTCTCTGTCTCTGTCTCTGTCTCTGTCTCAGTCTCTGTCTCTGTGTCTGTCTCTGTCTCTGTCTCTGTCGCTGTCTCTTCCTCTGTCTCTGTCTCCGTCTCTGTCCCTGGCTCTGTCTCTGCCTCTGTCTCTGTCTCTGCCTCCGTCTCTGTCTCCGTCTGTGTCTCTGTTTCTGTCTCCGGGTCTCTGTCTGTGTGCGTCTGCCTCTGTCTCTTTGTCTCTGTCTCTGCATATCTGCCTCCGTGCCTATGTCTCTATGTCTCTGTCTCTGTCTCTGTCTCTGTCTCAGTCTCTGTCTCTGTGTCTGTCTCTGCCTCTGACTCTGTCTCTGTCTCTGTCTCTGTCTCTGTCTCTGTCTCTGTCTCTGTCTCTGTCTCTGTCTCTGTCTCTGCCTCTGTCTCTGCCTCCGTCTCTGTCCCTGGCACTGTCTCCGCCTCTGTCTCCGTCTCTGTCTCTGTCTCGGTCTTCGTCTCCGTCTCTGTCTCCGCCTCTGCCTCTATCTCCGTCTCTGTCTCTGTCTCTGTCTCTGTCTCTGTCTCTGTCTATGTCTCTGTCTCTGTCTCTGTCTCTGTCTCTGCCTCTGTCTCTGCCCTGCCTCTGTCTCTGTCTCTGTCTCTGTCTGTGCCTCTGCCTCTGTCTCGGTCTTTGTCTCCGTCTCTGTTTCTGTCTCTGTCTCTGTTTCAGTCTCAGTCTCTGCCTCTGTCTCTGTCTCTGTCTCTGTCTCTGTCTCTGTCTCTGTCTCTGTCTCTGTCTCTGTCTCTGTCTCTGTCACTGCCTCTGTCTCTGTCTCTGTCTATGTCTCTGTCTCTGTCTCTGTCTCTGTCTCTGCCTCTGTCTCTGCCCTGCCTCTGTCTCTGTCTCTGTCTCTGTCTCTGTCTGTGCCTCTGCCTCTGTCTCGGTCTTTGTCTCCGTCTCTGTTTCTGTCTCTGTCTCTGTTTCAGTCTCAGTCTCTGTCTCTGTCTCTGTCTCTGTCTCTGTCTCTGTGTCTGTCTCTGTCTCTGTCTCTGTCTCTGTCTCTGTCTCTGTCTCTGTCTCTGTCTCTGTCTCTGTCTCTGTCTCTGTCTCTGTCTCTGTCTCTGTCTCTGCCTCTGTCTCTGTCTCTGTCTCTGTCTCTGTCTCTGTCTACGTATCTGTCTCTGTCTCTGTCTCTGTCTCTGTCTCTGTCTCTGTCTCATCTCTCTCTCTGTCTCTGTCTCTGTCGCTGTCTCTCCCTCTGTCTCTGTCTCTGTCTCCGTCCCTGTCTCTGTCTCTGCCTCTGTCTCCGTCTCTGTCTCTGTCTCTGCCTCTATCTCCGTCTCTGGCTCTGTCTCTGTCTCTGTCTCTGCCTCTGTCTCTGTCTCCGTCTCTGTTTCTATTTCTGTCTCTGTCGCTGTCTCTGTCTCTGTCGCTGTCTCTGTCTCTGTCTCTGTCTCTGTCTCTGTCTCTGTCTCTGTCTCTGTCTCTGTCTCTGTCTCTGTCTCTGTCTCTGTCTGTGTCTCTGCCTCTGTCTCTGTCTCTGCCTCTGTCTCTGCCCTGCCTCTGTCTCTGTCCCTGTCTCTGTCTCTGTCTCTGTCGCTGTCTCTTCCTCTGTCTCTGTCTCAGTCTCAGTCTCTGTCTCTGTCTCTGTCTCTGTCTCTGTCTCTGTCTCTGTCTCAGTCTCTGTCTCTGTGTCTGTCTCTGCCTCTGACTCTGTCTCTGTCTCTGTCTCTGTCTCTGTCTCTGTCTCTGTCTCTGTCTCTGTCTCTGTCTCTGTCTCTGTCTCTGTCTCTGTCTCTGTCTCTGTCTCTGCCTCTGTCTCTGCCTCCGTCTCTGTCCCTGGCACTGTCTCCGCCTCTGTCTCCGTCTCTGTCTCTGTCTCGGTCTTCGTCTCCGTCTCTGTCTCCGCCTCTGCCTCTATCTCCGTCTCTGTCTCTGTCTCTGCCTCTGTCTCTGTCTCTGTCTCTGTCTGTGCCTCTGCCTCTGTCTCGGTCTTTGTCTCCGTCTGTGTTTCTGTCTCTGTCTCTGTTTCAGTCTCAGTCTCTGCCTCTGTCTCTGTCTCTGTCTCTGTCTCTGTCTCTGTGTCTGTCTCTGTCTCTGTCTCTGTCTCTGTCTCTGTCTCTGTCTCTGTCTCTGTCTCTGTCTCTGTCTCTGTATCTGTCTCTGTCTCTGTCTCTGTCTCTGTCTCTGTCTCTGTCTCTGTCTCTGTCTCTGTCTACGTATCTGTCTCTGTCTCTGTCTCTGTCTCTGTCTCTGTCTCTGTCTCATCTCTCTCTCTGTCTCCGTCTCTGTCACTGTCTCTGTCGCTGTCTCTGTCCCTGTCTCTGTCTATGCCTCTGTCTCTGTATCTGTCTCTGTCTCTGTCTCCGTCTCTCTCTCTGTCGCTGTCTCTCCCTCTGTCTCTGTCTCTGTCGCTGTCTCCCCCTCTGTCTCTGTCTCTGTCTCTGTCTCTGTCTCTGTCTCTGTCTCTGTCTCTGCCTCTGTCTCTGCCTCTGTCTCTGTCCCTGTCCCTCTCCCTGTCCCTGTCGCTGTCTCTGTCTCTGTCTCTGTCTCTGTCCCTGCCTCTGTCTCTGTCTCTGTCTCTGTCTCTGTCTCTGTCTCTGTCTGTGTCTCTGCCTCTGTCTCGGTCTTTGTCTCCGTCTCCGTCTCTGTCACTGTCTCTGTCGCTGTCTCTGTCTCTGTCGCTGTCTCTGTCTCTGTCTCTGTCTCTGTCTCTGTCTCTGTCCGTGTCTCTGTCTCTGTCTCTGTCTCTGTCGCTGTCTCTTCCTCTGTCTCTGTCTCCGTCTCTGTCCCTGGCTCTGTCTCTGCCTCTGTCTCTGTCTCTGCCTCCGTCTCTGTCTCCGTCTGCGTCTCTGTTTCTGTCTCTGGGTCTCTGTCTGTGTGCGTCTGCCTCTGTCTCTTTGTCTCTGTCTCTGCATATCTGCCTCCGTGCCTATGTCTCTATGTCTCTGTCTCTGTCTCTGTCTCTGTCTCAGTCTCTGTCTCTGTGTCTGTCTCTGTCTCTGTCTCTGTCGCTGTCTCTTCCTCTGTCTCTGTCTCCGTCTCTGTCCCTGGCTCTGTCTCTGCCTCTGTCTCTGTCTCTGCCTCCGTCTCTGTCTCCGTCTGTGTCTCTGTTTCTGTCTCCGGGTCTCTGTCTGTGTGCGTCTGCCTCTGTCTCTTTGTCTCTGTCTCTGCATATCTGCCTCCGTGCCTATGTCTCTATGTCTCTGTCTCTGTCTCTGTCTCTGTCTCAGTCTCTGTCTCTGTGTCTGTCTCTGCCTCTGACTCTGTCTCTGTCTCTGTCTCTGTCTCTGTCTCTGTCTCTGTCTCTGTCTCTGTCTCTGTCTCTGTCTCTGCCTCTGTCTCTGCCTCCGTCTCTGTCCCTGGCACTGTCTCCGCCTCTGTCTCCGTCTCTGTCTCTGTCTCGGTCTTCGTCTCCGTCTCTGTCTCCGCCTCTGCCTCTATCTCCGTCTCTGTCTCTGTCTCTGTCTCTGTCTCTGTCTCTGTCTATGTCTCTGTCTCTGTCTCTGTCTCTGTCTCTGCCTCTGTCTCTGCCCTGCCTCTGTCTCTGTCTCTGTCTCTGTCTGTGCCTCTGCCTCTGTCTCGGTCTTTGTCTCCGTCTCTGTTTCTGTCTCTGTCTCTGTTTCAGTCTCAGTCTCTGCCTCTGTCTCTGTCTCTGTCTCTGTCTCTGTCTCTGTCTCTGTCTCTGTCTCTGTCTCTGTCTCTGTCTCTGTCACTGCCTCTGTCTCTGTCTCTGTCTATGTCTCTGTCTCTGTCTCTGTCTCTGTCTCTGCCTCTGTCTCTGCCCTGCCTCTGTCTCTGTCTCTGTCTCTGTCTCTGTCTGTGCCTCTGCCTCTGTCTCGGTCTTTGTCTCCGTCTCTGTTTCTGTCTCTGTCTCTGTTTCAGTCTCAGTCTCTGTCTCTGTCTCTGTCTCTGTCTCTGTCTCTGTGTCTGTCTCTGTCTCTGTCTCTGTCTCTGTCTCTGTCTCTGTCTCTGTCTCTGTCTCTGTCTCTGTCTCTGTCTCTGTCTCTGTCTCTGTCTCTGTCTCTGTCTCTGTCTCTGTCTCTGTCTCTGTCTCTGTCTCTGTCTCTGTCTCTGTCTCTGTCTCTGTCTCTGTCTACGTATCTGTCTCTGTCTCTGTCTCTGTCTCTGTCTCTGTCTCTGTCTCATCTCTCTCTCTGTCTCTGTCTCTGTCGCTGTCTCTCCCTCTGTCTCTGTCTCTGTCTCCGTCCCTGTCTCTGTCTCTGCCTCTGTCTCCGTCTCTGTCTCTGTCTCTGCCTCTATCTCCGTCTCTGGCTCTGTCTCTGTCTCTGTCTCTGTCTCTGTCTCTGTCTCCGTCTCTGTTTCTATTTCTGTCTCTGTCGCTGTCTCTGTCTCTGTCGCTGTCTCTGTCTCTGTCTCTGTCTCTGTCTCTGTCTCTGTCTCTGTCTCTGTCTCTGTCTCTGTCTCTGTCTCTGTCTCTGTCTGTGTCTCTGCCTCTGTCTCTGTCTCTGCCTCTGTCTCTGCCCTGCCTCTGTCTCTGTCCCTGTCTCTGTCTCTGTCTCTGTCGCTGTCTCTTCCTCTGTCTCTGTCTCAGTCTCAGTCTCTGTCTCTGTCTCTGTCTCTGTCTCTGTCTCAGTCTCTGTCTCTGTGTCTGTCTCTGCCTCTGACTCTGTCTCTGTCTCTGTCTCTGTCTCTGTCTCTGTCTCTGTCTCTGTCTCTGTCTCTGTCTCTGTCTCTGTCTCTGTCTCTGTCTCTGCCTCTGTCTCTGCCTCCGTCTCTGTCCCTGGCACTGTCTCCGCCTCTGTCTCCGTCTCTGTCTCTGTCTCGGTCTTCGTCTCCGTCTCTGTCTCCGCCTCTGCCTCTATCTCCGTCTCTGTCTCTGTCTCTGCCTCTGTCTCTGTCTCTGTCTCTGTCTGTGCCTCTGCCTCTGTCTCGGTCTTTGTCTCCGTCTGTGTTTCTGTCTCTGTCTCTGTTTCAGTCTCAGTCTCTGCCTCTGTCTCTGTCTCTGTCTCTGTCTCTGTCTCTGTGTCTGTCTCTGTCTCTGTCTCTGTCTCTGTCTCTGTCTCTGTCTCTGTCTCTGTCTCTGTCTCTGTCTCTGTCTCTGTATCTGTCTCTGTCTCTGTCTCTGTCTCTGTCTCTGTCTCTGTCTCTGTCTCTGTCTCTGTCTCTGTCTACGTATCTGTCTCTGTCTCTGTCTCTGTCTCTGTCTCTGTCTCTGTCTCATCTCTCTCTCTGTCTCCGTCTCTGTCACTGTCTCTGTCGCTGTCTCTGTCCCTGTCTCTGTCTATGCCTCTGTCTCTGTATCTGTCTCTGTCTCTGTCTCCGTCTCTCTCTCTGTCGCTGTCTCTCCCTCTGTCTCTGTCTCTGTCGCTGTCTCCCCCTCTGTCTCTGTCTCTGTCTCTGTCTCTGTCTCTGTCTCCGTCTCTCTCTCTGTCGCTGTCTCGCCCTCTGTCTCTGTCTCTGTCTCTGTCTCAGTCTCTGTCTCTGTCTATGTCTCTGTCTCTGTCTCTGTCTCTGTCTCTGCCTCTGCCTCTGTCTCTGCCCTGCCTCTGTCTCTGTCTCTGTCTCTGTCTGTGCCTCTGCCTCTGTCTCGGTCTTTGTCTCCGTCTCTGTTTCTGTCTCTGTCTCTGTTTCAGTCTCAGTCTCTGTCTCTGTCTCTGTCTCTGTCTCTGTCTCTGTGTCTGTCTCTGTCTCTGTCTCTGTCTCTGTCTCTGTCTCTGTCTCTGTCTCTGTCTCTGTCTCTGTCTCTGTCTCTGTCTCTGTCTCTGTCTCTGTCTCTGTCTCTGTCTCTGTCTCTGTCTCTGTCTCTGTCTCTGTCTCTGTCTCTGTCTCTGTCTCTGTCTCTGTCTCTGTCTACGTATCTGTCTCTGTCTCTGTCTCTGTCTCATCTCTCTCTCTGTCTCTGTCTCTGTCGCTGTCTCTCCCTCTGTCTCTGTCTCTGTCTCCGTCCCTGTCTCTGTCTCTGCCTCTGTCTCCATCTCTGTCTCTGTCTCTGCCTCTATCTCCGTCTCTGGCTCTGCCTCTGTCTCTGCCCTGCCTCTGTCTCTGTCCCTGTCTCTGTCTCTGTCTCTGTCGCTGTCTCTTCCTCTGTCTCTGTCTCAGTCTCAGTCTCTGTCTCTGTCTCTGTCTCTGTCTCTGTCTCTGTCTCTGCCTCTGTCTCTGCCTCTGTCTCTGTCCCTGTCCCTCTCCCTGTCCCTGTCGCTGTCTCTGTATCTGTCTCTGTCTCTGTCTCTGTCCCTGTCTCTGTCTCTGTCTCTGTCTCTGTCTCTGTCTCTGTCTCTGTCTCTGTCTCTCTCTCTGTCTCTGTCTCTGTCTCTGTCTCTGTCTCTGTCTCTGTCTCTCTCTCTGTCTCTGTCTCTGTCTCTGTCGCAGTCTCTTCCTCTGTCTCTGTCTCCGTCTCTGTCCCTGGCTCTGTCTCTGCCTCTGTCTCCGTCTCTGTCTGTGTCTCGGTCTTTGTCTCCGTCTCTGTCTCTGTCTCTGTCTCTGCCTCTGTCTCTGCCTCTGTCTCTGTCTCTGTCTCTGTTTCTGTCTCTGTCTCTGTCTCTGACTCTGTCTCTGTCTCTGTCTCTGTCTCTGTCTCTGTCTCTGTCTCTGTCTCTGTCTCTGTCTCTGTCTCTGTCTCGGTCTACGTATCTGTCTCTGTCTCTGTCTCTGTCTCAGTCTCTGTCTCTGTCTCTGCCTCTGTCTCTGTCTCATCTCTATCTCTGTCTCTGTCGCTGCCTCTCCCTCTGTCTCTGTCTCTGTCTCCGTCCCTGGCTCTGTCTCTGCCTCTGTCTCCGTCTCTGTCTCTGTCTCTGCCTCTATCTCCGTCTCTGTCTCTGTCTCTGTCTCTTTCTCTGTCTCTGTCTCGGTCTACGTATCTGTCTCTGTCTCTGTCTCTGTCTCTGTCTCTGTCTCTGTCTCTGTCTCTGTCTCTGTCTCATCTCTATCTCTGTCTCTGTCGCTGTCTCTCCCTCTGTCTCTGTCTCTGTCTCCGTCCCTGGCTCTGTCTCTGCCTCTGTCTCCGTCTCTGTCTCTGTCTCTGCCTCTATCTCCGTCTCTGTCTCTGTCTCTGTCTCTGTCTCTGTCTCTGTCTCTGTCCCTGTCTCTGTCTCTGTCTCTGTCTCTGTCTCTGTCTCTGTCTCTGTCACTGCCTCCGTCTCTGTCTCTGTCTCTGTTTCTGTCTCTGTCCCTGTCCCTGTCTCTGTCTCTGTCTCTGCCTCTGTCTCCGTCTCTGTCTCTGTCTCTGTCTCTGTCTCTGTCTCCGTCTCTGTCCCTGGCTCTGTCTCTGCCTCTGTCTCTGTCCCTGCCTCTGTCTCTGCCTCTGTCTCCGTCTCTGTCTGTGTCTCGGTCTTTGTCTCCGTCTCTGTCTCTGTCTCTGTCTCTGTCTCTGTCTCTGCCTCTGTCTCTGTCTCTGTCTCTGTCTCTGTCTCTGTCTCTGTCTCTGTCTCTGTCTCTGTCTCTGTCTCTGTCCCTGTCTCTATCTCTGTCTCTGTCTCTGTCTCTGTCTCTGTTTCTGTCTCTGTCCCTGTCCCTGTCTCTGTCTCTGTCTCTGCCTCTGTCTCTATCTCTGTCTCTGTCCATGTCTCTGTCTCTGTCTCTGTCTCTGTCTCTGTCACTGTCTCTGTCTCTGTCTCTGTCTCTGTCTCTGTCTCTGTCTCTGTCTCTGTCTATGTCTCTGTCTCTGTCTCTGTCTCTGTCTCTGTCTCTGCCTCTGTCTCAGTCTCTGCGTATGTCTCGGTCTTTGTCTCCGTCTCTGTCTCTGTCTCTGTCTCTGTCACTGTCTCCGTCTCTGCCTCTGTCTCTGTCTCTGTCTCTGTCTCTGCCTCTGTCTCCGTCTCTGTCTCTGTCTCTGTCGCTGTCTCTGCCTCTGTCTCTGTTTCTGTGTCTGTCGCTGTCTCTCCCTCCTTCTCTGTCTCCGTCTCTGTCCCTGGATCTGTCTCTGCCTCTGTCTCCGTCTCTGTCTCTATCTCGATCTTTGTCTCCGTCTCCGTCTCTGTCTCTGTTTGTCTCGGTCTCTGTCTCTGTCTCTGTCTTTGCCTCTGTCTCTGTCCCCGTATCTCTCTCTGTCTCTGTCTCTGCCTCTGTCTCTGCCTCTGTCTCTGTCCCTGTCCCTCTCCCTGTCCCTGTCGCTGTCTCTGTCTCTGTCTCTGTCTCTGTCTCTGTCTCTGTCTCTGTCGCTGTCTCTTCCTCTGTCTCTGTCTCCGTCTCTGTCCCTGGCTCTGTCTCTGTCTCTGTCTCTGTCTCTGTCTCTGTCGCTGTCTCTTCCTCTCTCTCTGTCTCCGTCTCTGTCCCTGGCTCTGTCTCTGCCTCTGTCTCCGTCTCCGTCTGTGTCTCGGTCTCTGTCTCTGTCTCTGCCTCTGTCTCTGTCTCTGTCTCTTTCTCTGTCTCTGTCTCTGTCTCTGCCTCTGTCTCTGCCTCTGTCTCTGTCCCTGTCCCTCTCCCTGTCCCTGTCGCTGCCTCTGTCTCTGTCTCTGTCTCTGTCTCTGTCTCTGTTTCTGTCTCTGTCTCTGTCTCTGTCTCTGCCTCTGTCTCTGCCTCTGTCTCTGTCACTGCCTCTGTCTCTGTCTCTGTCTCTGTCTCTGTCGCTGTCTCTTCCTCTGTCTCTGTCTCCGTCTCTGTCCCTGGCTCTGTCTCTGTCTCTGTCTCTGTCTCTGTCTCTGTCGCTGTCTCTTCCTCTGTCTCTGTCTCCGTCTCTGTCCCTGGCTCTGTCTCTGCCTCTGTCTCCGTCTCCGTCTGTGTCTCGGTCTCTGTCTCTGTCTCTGCCTCTGTCTCTGTCTCTGTCTCTGTCTCTGTCTCTGTCTCTGTCTCTGTCTCTGTCTCTGCCTCTGTCTCTGCCTCTGTCTCTGTCTCTGTCTCTGTCTATGTCTCTGTCACTGTCTCTGTCTCTGTCTCTGACTCTGTCTCTGCCCTGCCTCTGTCTCTGTCTCTGTCTCTGTCTCTGTCTCTGTCTCTATCTCTGTCTCTGTCTCTGTCTCTGTCTCTGTCTGTGTCTCTGCCTCTGTCTCGGTCTTTGTCTCCGTCTCTGTTTCTATTTCTGTCTCTGTCGCTGTCTCTGTCTGTGTCGCTGTCTCTGTCTCTGTCTCTGTCTCTGTCTCTGTCCCTGTCTCTGTCTCTGTCTCTGTCTCTGTCTCTGTCTCTGTCTCTGTCTCTGTCTCTGTCTCTGTGTCTGTCTCTGTCTCTGTCTCTGTCTCTGTCTCTGTCTCTGTCTCTGTCTCTGTCTCTGTCTCTGTCTCTGTCTCAGTCTCTGTCTCTGTCTCTGTCTCTGTCTCCGTATATGTCTCTGTCTCTGTCTCTGTCTCTGTCTCTGTCTCTGTCTCTGTCTCCGTCTCTGTCTCTGTCTCGGTCTTTGTCTCCGTCCCTGTCTCCGTCTCTGTCTCTGTCTCTGTCTCTGCCTCTGTCTCTGCCTCTGTCTCTGTCCCTGTCCCTCTCCCTGTCCCTGTCGCTGTCTCTGTCTCTGTCTCTGTCTCTGTCCCTGTCTCTGTCTCTGTCTCTGTCTCTGTCTCTGTCTGTGTCTCTGCCTCTGTCTCGGTCTTTGTCTCCATCTCCGTCTCTGTCACTGTCTCTGTCGCTGTCTCTGTCTCTGTCGCTGTCTCTGTCTCTGTCTCTGTCTCTGTCTCTGTCTCTGTCCGTGTCTCTGTCTCTGTCTCTGTCTCTGTCTCTGTCGCTGTCTCTTCCTCTGTCTCTGTCTCCGTCTCTGTCCCTGGCTCTGTCTCTGCCTCTGTCTCTGTCTCTGCCTCCGTCTCTGTCTCCGTCTGTGTCTCTGTTTCTGTCTCTGGGTCTCTGTCTGTGTGCGTCTGCCTCTGTCTCTTTGTCTCTGTCTCTGCATATCTGCCTCCGTGCCTATGTCTCTATGTCTCTGTCTCTGTCTCTGTCTCTGTCTCAGTCTCTGTCTCTGTGTCTGTCTCTGCCTCTGACTCTGTCTCTGTCTCTGTCTCTGTCTCTGTCTCTGTCTCTGTCTCTGTCTCTGCCTCTGTCTCTGTCTCTGCCTCTGTCTCTGCCTCCGTCTCTGTCCCTGGCACTGTCTCCGCCTCTGTCTCCGTCTCTGTCTCTGTCTCGGTCTTCGTCTCCGTCTCTCTCTCCGCCTCTGCCTCTATCTCCGTCTCTGTCTCTGTCTCTGTCTCTGTCTCTGTCTCTGTCTCTGTCTCTGTCTATGTCTCTGTCTCTGTCTCTGTCTCTGTCTCTGTCTCTGTCTACGTATCTGTCTGTGTCTCTGTCTCTGTCTCTGTCTCTGTCTCTGTCTCATCTCTCTCTCTGTCTCCGTCTCTGTCACTGTCTCTGTCGCTGTCTCTGTCCCTGTCTCTGTCTATGCCTCTGTCTCTGTATCTGTCTCTGTCTCTGTCTCCGTCTCTCTCTCTGTCGCTGTCTCTCCCTCTGTCTCTGTCTCTCTCGCTGTCTCCCCCTCTGTCTCTGTCTCCGTCTCTGTCCCTGGCTCTGACTCTGCCTCTGTTTCCGTCTCTGTCTCTGTCTCGGTCTCTGTCTCTGTCTCTGTCACTGTCTCTGTCTCTGTCGCTGTCTCTGTCTCTGTCTCTGTCTCTGTCTCTGTCTCTGTCTCTGTGTCTGTCTCTGTCTCTGTCTCTGTCTCTGTCTCTGTCTCTGTCTCTGTCTCTGTCTCTGTCTCTGTCTCTGTCTCTGTCTTTGTCTCCGTCCTTGTCTCCGTCTTTGTCTCCTGCCCCTATGCCTCCGACTTTGTCGCCTGCCCCTCTGTCTCTGTCTCGGTCTCTGTCTCTGTCTCTGTCTCTGTCTCTGTCTCTGTCTCTGTCTCTGTCTCTGTCTCTGTCGCTGTCTCTGTCTCTGTCTCTGTCTCTGTCTCTGTCTCTGTCTCTGTGTCTGTCTCTGTCTCTGTCTCTGTCTCTGTCTCTGTCTCTGTCTCTGTCTCTGTGTCTGTCTCTGTCTCTGTCTCTGTCTCTGTCTCTGTCTCTGTCTCTGTCTCTGTCTCTGTCTCTGTCTCTGTCTCTGTCTCAGTCTCTGTCTCTGTCTCTGTCTCTGTCTCTGTCTCCGTATATGTCTCTGTCTCTGTCTCTGTCTCTGTCTCTGTCTCTGTCTCCGTCTCTGTCTCTGTCTCGGTCTTTGTCTCCATCCCTGTCTCCGTCTCTGTCTCTGTCTCTGTCTCTGCCTCTGTCTCTGCCTCTGTCTATGTCCCTGTCCCTCTCCCTGTCCCTGTCGCTGTCTCTGTCTCTGTCTCTGTCTCTGTCCCTGCCTCTGTCTCTGTCTCTGTCTCTGTCTCTGTCTCTGTCTCTGTCTGTGTCTCTGCCTCTGTCTCGGTCTTTGTCTCCGTCTCCGTCTCTGTCACTGTCTCTGTCGCTGTCTCTGTCTCTGTCGCTGTCTCTGTCTCTGTCTCTGTCTCTGTCTCTGTCTCTGTCCGTGTCTCTGTCTCTGTCTCTGTCTCTGTCGCTGTCCCTTCCTCTGTCTCTGTCTCCGTCTCTGTCCCTGGCTCTGTCTCTGCCTCTGTCTCTGTCTCTGCCTCCGTCTCTGTCTCCGTCTGTGTCTCTGTTTCTGTCTCTGGGTCTCTGTCTGTGTGCGTCGGCCTCTGTCTCTTTGTCTCTGTCTCTGCATATCTGCCTCCGTGCCTATGTCTCTATGTCTCTGTCTCTGTCTCTGTCTCTGTCTCAGTCTCTGTCTCTGTGTCTGTCTCTGTCTCTGTCTCTGTCGCTGTCCCTTCCTCTGTCTCTGTCTCCGTCTCTGTCCCTGGCTCTGTCTCTGCCTCTGTCTCTGTCTCTGCCTCCGTCTCTGTCTCCGTCTGTGTCTCTGTTTCTGTCTCTGGGTCTCTGTCTGTGTGCGTCGGCCTCTGTCTCTTTGTCTCTGTCTCTGCATATCTGCCTCCGTGCCTATGTCTCTATGTCTCTGTCTCTGTCTCTGTCTCTGTCTCAGTCTCTGTCTCTGTGTCTGTCTCTGTCTCTGTCTCTGTCGCTGTCTCTTCCTCTGTCTCTGTCTCCGTCTCTGTCCCTGGCTCTGTCTCTGCCTCTGTCTCTGTCTCTGCCTCCGTCTCTGTCTCCGTCTGTGTCTCTGTTTCTGTCTCTGGGTCTCTGTCTGTGTGCGTCTGCCTCTGTCTCTTTGTCTCTGTCTCTGCATATCTGCCTCCGTGCCTATGTCTCTATGACTCTGTCTCTGTCTCTGTCTCTGTCTCAGTCTCTGTCTCTGTGTCTGTCTCTGCCTCTGACTCTGTCTCTGTCTCTGTCTCTGTCTCTGTCTCTGTCTCTGTCTCTGTCTCTGTCTCTGTCTCTGTCTCTGCCTCTGTCTCTGCCTCCGTCTCTGTCCCTGGCACTGTCTCCGCCTCTGTCTCCGTCTCTGTCTCTGCCTCGGTCTTCGTCTCCGTCTCTGTCTCCGCCTCTGCCTCTATCTCCGTCTCTGTCTCTGTCTCTGTCTCTGTCTCTGTCTCTGTCTCTGTCTATGTCTCTGTCTCTGTCTCTGTCTCTGTCTCTGCCTCTGTCTCTGCCCTGCCTCTGTCTCTGTCTCTGTCTCTGTCTGTGCCTCTGCCTCTGTCTCGGTCTTTGTCTCCGTCTCTGTTTCTGTCTCTGTCTCTGTTTCAGTCTCAGTCTCTGCCTCTGTCTCTGTCTCTGTCTCTGTCTCTGTCTCTGTCTCTGTCTCTGTCTCTGTCTCTGTCTCTGTCTCTGTCACTGCCTCTGTCTCTGTCTCTGTCTATGTCTCTGTCTCTGTCTCTGTCTCTGTCTCTGCCTCTGTCTCTGCCCTGCCTCTGTCTCTGTCTCTGTCTCTGTCTCTGTCTCTGTCTGTGCCTCTGCCTCTGTCTCGGTCTTTGTCTCCGTCTCTGTTTCTGTCTCTGTCTCCGTTTCAGTCTCAGTCTCTGTCTCTGTCTCTGTCTCTGTCTCTGTCTCTGTCTCTGTGTCTGTCTCTGTCTCTGTCTCTGTCTCTGTCTCTGTCTCTGTCTCTGTCTCTGTCTCTGTCTCTGTCTCTGTCTCTGTCTCTGTCTCTGTCTCTGTCTCTGTCTCTGTCTCTGTCTCTGTCTCTGTCTCTGTCTCTGTCTCTGTCTCTGTCTCTGTCTCTGTCTACGTATCTGTCTCTGTCTCTGTCTCTGTCTCTGTCTCTGTCTCTGTCTCATCTCTCTCTCTCTGTCTCTGTCTCTGTCGCTGTCTCTCCCTCTGTCTCTGTCTCTGTCTCCGTCCCTGTCTCTGTCTCTGCCTCTGTCTCCGTCTCTGTCTCTGTCTCTGCCTCTATCTCCGTCTCTGGCTCTGTCTCTGTCTCTGTCTCTGTCTCTGTCTCTGTCTCCGTCTCTGTTTCTATTTCTGTCTCTGTCGCTGTATCTGTCTCTGTCGCTGTCTCTGTCTCTGTCTCTGTCTCTGTCTCTGTCTCTGTCTCTGTCTCTGTCTCTGTCTCTGTCTCTGTCTCTGTCTGTGTCTCTGCCTCTGTCTCTGTCTCTGCCTCTGTCTCTGCCCTGCCTCTGTCTCTGTCCCTGTCTCTGTCTCTGTCTCTGTCGCTGTCTCTTCCTCTGTCTCTGTCTCAGTCTCAGTCTCTGTCTCTGTCTCTGTCTCTGTCTCTGTCTCTGTCTCAGTCTCTGTCTCTGTGTCTGTCTCTGCCTCTGACTCTGTCTCTGTCTCTGTCTCTGTCTCTGTCTCTGTCTCTGTCTCTGTCTCTGTCTCTGTCTCTGTCTCTGTCTCTGTCTCTGTCTCTGTCTCTGTCTCTGCCTCTGTCTCTGCCTCCGTCTCTGTCCCTGGCACTGTCTCCGCCTCTGTCTCCGTCTCTGTCTCTGTCTCGGTCTTCGTCTCCGTCTCTGTCTCCGCCTCTGCCTCTATCTCCGTCTCTGTCTCTGTCTCTGCCTCTGTCTCTGTCTCTGTCTCTGTCTGTGCCTCTGCCTCTGTCTCGGTCTTTGTCTCCGTCTGTGTTTCTGTCTCTGTCTCTGTTTCAGTCTCAGTCTCTGCCTCTGTCTCTGTCTCTGTCTCTGTCTCTGTGTCTGTCTCTGTCTCTGTCTCTGTCTCTGTCTCTGTCTCTGTCTCTGTCTCTGTCTCTGTCTCTGTCTCTGTCTCTGTCTCTGTATCTGTCTCTGTCTCTGTCTCTGTCTCTGTCTCTGTCTCTGTCTCTGTCTCTGTCTCTGTCTCTGTCTCTGTCTACGTATCTGTCTCTGTCTCTGTCTCTGTCTCTGTCTCTGTCTCTGTCTCATCTCTCTCTCTGTCTCCGTCTCTGTCACTGTCTCTGTCGCTGTCTCTGTCCCTGTCTCTGTCTATGCCTCTGTCTCTGTATCTGTCTCTGTCTCTGTCTCCGTCTCTCTCTCTGTCGCTGTCTCTCCCTCTGTCTCTGTCTCTGTCGCTGTCTCCCCCTCTGTCTCTGTCTCTGTCTCTGTCTCTGTCTCTGTCTCCGTCTCTCTCTCTGTCGCTGTCTCGCCCTCTGTCTCTGTCTCTGTCTCTGTCTCAGTCTCTGTCTCTGTCTATGTCTCTGTCTCTGTCTCTGTCTCTGTCTCTGCCTCTGTCTCTGCCCTGCCTCTGTCTCTGTCTCTGTCTCTGTCTGTGCCTCTGCCTCTGTCTCGGTCTTTGTCTCCGTCTCTGTTTCTGTCTCTGTCTCTGTTTCAGTCTCAGTCTCTGTCTCTGTCTCTGTCTCTGTCTCTGTCTCTGTGTCTGTCTCTGTCTCTGTCTCTGTCTCTGTCTCTGTCTCTGTCTCTGTCTCTGTCTCTGTCTCTGTCTCTGTCTCTGTCTCTGTCTCTGTCTCTGTCTCTGTCTCTGTCTCTGTCTCTGTCTCTGTCTCTGTCTCTGTCTCTGTCTCTGTCTCTGTCTCTGTCTCTGTCTCTGTCTCTGTCTCTGTCTCTGTCTACGTATCTGTCTCTGTCTCTGTCTCTGTCTCTGTCTCTGTCTCATCTCTCTCTCTGTCTCTGTCTCTGTCGCTGTCTCTCCCTCTGTCTCTGTCTCTGTCTCCGTCCCTCTCTCTGTCTCTGCCTCTGTCTCCGTCTCTGTCTCTGTCTCTGCCTCTATCTCCGTCTCTGGCTCTGTCTCTGTCTCTGTCTCTGTCTCTGTCTCTGTCTCTGTCTCTGTCTCTGTCTCTGTCTCTGTCTCTGTCTCTGTCTCTGTCTCTGTCTCTGTCTCTGTCTCTGTCTCTGTCTCTGTCTCTGCCTCTGTCTCTGCCTCTGTCTCTGTCCCTGTCCCTCTCCCTGTCCCTGTCGCTGTCTCTGTATCTGTCTCTGTCTCTGTCTCTGTCCCTGGCTCTGTCTCTGCCTCTGTCTCTGTCTCTGCCTCCGTCTCTGTCTCCGTCTGTGTCTCTGTTTCTGTCTCTGGGTCTCTGTCTGTGTGCGTCTGCCTCTGTCTCTTTGTCTCTGTCTCTGCATATCTGCCTCCGTGCCTATGTCTCTATGTCTCTGTCTCTGTCTCTGTCTCTGTCTCAGTCTCTGTCTCTGTGTCTGTCTCTGTCTCTGTCTCTGTCGCTGTCTCTTCCTCTGTCTCTGTCTCCGTCTCTGTCCCTGGCTCTGTCTCTGCCTCTGTCTCTGTCTCTGCCTCCGTCTCTGTCTCCGTCTGTGTCTCTGTTTCTGTCTCCGGGTCTCTGTCTGTGTGCGTCTGCCTCTGTCTCTTTGTCTCTGTCTCTGCATATCTGCCTCCGTGCCTATGTCTCTATGTCTCTGTCTCTGTCTCTGTCTCTGTCTCAGTCTCTGTCTCTGTGTCTGTCTCTGCCTCTGACTCTGTCTCTGTCTCTGTCTCTGTCTCTGTCTCTGTCTCTGTCTCTGTCTCTGTCTCTGTCTCTGTCTCTGTCTCTGCCTCTGTCTCTGCCTCCGTCTCTGTCCCTGGCACTGTCTCCGCCTCTGTCTCCGTCTCTGTCTCTGTCTCGGTCTTCGTCTCCGTCTCTGTCTCCGCCTCTGCCTCTATCTCCGTCTCTGTCTCTGTCTCTGTCTCTGTCTCTGTCTCTGTCTATGTCTCTGTCTCTGTCTCTGTCTCTGTCTCTGCCTCTGTCTCTGCCCTGCCTCTGTCTCTGTCTCTGTCTCTGTCTCTGTCTGTGCCTCTGCCTCTGTCTCGGTCTTTGTCTCCGTCTCTGTTTCTGTCTCTGTCTCTGTTTCAGTCTCAGTCTCTGCCTCTGTCTCTGTCTCTGTCTCTGTCTCTGTCTCTGTCTCTGTCTCTGTCTCTGTCTCTGTCTCTGTCTCTGTCTCTGTCACTGCCTCTGTCTCTGTCTCTGTCTATGTCTCTGTCTCTGTCTCTGTCTCTGTCTCTGCCTCTGTCTCTGCCCTGCCTCTGTCTCTGTCTCTGTCTCTGTCTCTGTCTGTGCCTCTGCCTCTGTCTCGGTCTTTGTCTCCGTCTCTGTTTCTGTCTCTGTCTCTGTTTCAGTCTCAGTCTCTGTCTCTGTCTCTGTCTCTGTCTCTGTCTCTGTGTCTGTCTCTGTCTCTGTCTCTGTCTCTGTCTCTGTCTCTGTCTCTGTCTCTGTCTCTGTCTCTGTCTCTGTCTCTGTCTCTGTCTCTGTCTCTGTCTCTGTCTCTGTCTCTGTCTCTGTCTCTGTCTCTGTCTCTGTCTCTGTCTCTGTCTCTGTCTACGTATCTGTCTCTGTCTCTGTCTCTGTCTCTGTCTCTGTCTCTGTCTCATCTCTCTCTCTGTCTCTGTCTCTGTCGCTGTCTCTCCCTCTGTCTCTGTCTCTGTCTCCGTCCCTGTCTCTGTCTCTGCCTCTGTCTCCGTCTCTGTCTCTGTCTCTGCCTCTATCTCCGTCTCTGGCTCTGTCTCTGTCTCTGTCTCTGTCTCTGTCTCTGTCTCCGTCTCTGTTTCTATTTCTGTCTCTGTCGCTGTCTCTGTCTCTGTCGCTGTCTCTGTCTCTGTCTCTGTCCCTGTCTCTGTCTCTGTCTCTGTCGCTGTCTCTTCCTCTGTCTCTGTCTCAGTCTCAGTCTCTGTCTCTGTCTCTGTCTCTGTCTCTGTCTCTGTCTCTGTCTCAGTCTCTGTCTCTGTGTCTGTCTCTGCCTCTGACTCTGTCTCTGTCTCTGTCTCTGTCTCTGTCTCTGTCTCTGTCTCTGTCTCTGTCTCTGTCTCTGTCTCTGTCTCTGTCTCTGTCTCTGTCTCTGTCTCTGCCTCTGTCTCTGCCTCCGTCTCTGTCCCTGGCACTGTCTCCGCCTCTGTCTCCGTCTCTGTCTCTGTCTCGGTCTTCGTCTCCGTCTCTGTCTCCGCCTCTGCCTCTATCTCCGTCTCTGTCTCTGTCTCTGCCTCTGTCTCTGTCTCTGTCTCTGTCTGTGCCTCTGCCTCTGTCTCGGTCTTTGTCTCCGTCTGTGTTTCTGTCTCTGTCTCTGTTTCAGTCTCAGTCTCTGCCTCTGTCTCTGTCTCTGTCTCTGTCTCTGTGTCTGTCTCTGTCTCTGTCTCTGTCTCTGTCTCTGTCTCTGTCTCTGTCTCTGTCTCTGTCTCTGTCTCTGTCTCTGTCTCTGTATCTGTCTCTGTCTCTGTCTCTGTCTCTGTCTCTGTCTCTGTCTCTGTCTCTGTCTCTGTCTCTGTCTCTGTCTACGTATCTGTCTCTGTCTCTGTCTCTGTCTCTGTCTCTGTCTCTGTCTCATCTCTCTCTCTGTCTCCGTCTCTGTCACTGTCTCTGTCGCTGTCTCTGTCCCTGTCTCTGTCTATGCCTCTGTCTCTGTATCTGTCTCTGTCTCTGTCTCCGTCTCTCTCTCTGTCGCTGTCTCTCCCTCTGTCTCTGTCTCTGTCGCTGTCTCCCCCTCTGTCTCTGTCTCTGTCTCTGTCTCTGTCTCTGTCTCCGTCTCTCTCTCTGTCGCTGTCTCGCCCTCTGTCTCTGTCTCTGTCTCTGTCTCAGTCTCTGTCTCTGTCTATGTCTCTGTCTCTGTCTCTGTCTCTGTCTCTGCCTCTGTCTCTGCCCTGCCTCTGTCTCTGTCTCTGTCTCTGTCTGTGCCTCTGCCTCTGTCTCGGTCTTTGTCTCCGTCTCTGTTTCTGTCTCTGTCTCTGTTTCAGTCTCAGTCTCTGTCTCTGTCTCTGTCTCTGTCTCTGTCTCTGTGTCTGTCTCTGTCTCTGTCTCTGTCTCTGTCTCTGTCTCTGTCTCTGTCTCTGTCTCTGTCTCTGTCTCTGTCTCTGTCTCTGTCTCTGTCTCTGTCTCTGTCTCTGTCTCTGTCTCTGTCTCTGTCTCTGTCTCTGTCTCTGTCTCTGTCTCTGTCTCTGTCTCTGTCTCTGTCTCTGTCTCTGTCTCTGTCTCTGTCTACGTATCTGTCTCTGTCTCTGTCTCTGTCTCTGTCTCTGTCTCATCTCTCTCTCTGTCTCTGTCTCTGTCGCTGTTTCTCCCTCTGTCTCTGTCTCTGTCTCCGTCCCTGTCTCTGTCTCTGCCTCTGTCTCCGTCTCTGTCTCTGTCTCTGCCTCTATCTCCGTCTCTGGCTCTGTCTCTGTCTCTGTCTCTGTCTCTGTCTCTGTCTCTGTCTCTGTCTCTGTCTCTGTCTCTGTCTCTGTCTCTGTCTCTGTCTCTGTCTCTGTCTCTGTCTCTGTCTCTGTCACTGTCTCTGTCTCTGTCACTGCCTCTGTCTCTGTCTCTGTCTCTGTCTCTGTCTCTGTCTCTGTCTCTGTCTCTGTCTCTGTCTCTGTCTCCGTCTCTGTCTCTGTCTCTGTCTCTGTCTCTGTCTCTGTCTCTGTCTCTGTCTGTGTCTCTGCCTCTGTCTCTGTCTCTGCCTCTGTCTCTGCCCTGCCTCTGTCTCTGTCCCTGTCTCTGTCTCTGTCTCTGTCGCTGTCTCTTCCTCTGTCTCTGTCTCAGTCTCAGTCTCTGTCTCTGTCTCTGTCTCTGTCTCTGTCTCTGTCTCTGCCTCTGTCTCTGCCTCTGTCTCTGTCCCTGTCCCTCTCCCTGTCCCTGTCGCTGTCTCTGTATCTGTCTCTGTCTCTGTCTCTGTCCCTGGCTCTGTCTCTGCCTCTGTCTCTGTCTCTGCCTCCGTCTCTGTCTCCGTCTGTGTCTCTGTTTCTGTTTCTGGGTCTCTGTCTGTGTGCGTCTGCCTCTGTCTCTTTGTCTCTGTCTCTGCATATCTGCCTCCGTGCCTATGTCTCTATGTCTCTGTCTCTGTCTCTGTCTCTGTCTCAGTCTCTGTCTCTGTGTCTGTCTCTGTCTCTGTCTCTGTCGCTGTCTCTTCCTCTGTCTCTGTCTCCGTCTCTGTCCCTGGCTCTGTCTCTGCCTCTGTCTCTGTCTCTGCCTCCGTCTCTGTCTCCGTCTGTGTCTCTGTTTCTGTCTCCGGGTCTCTGTCTGTGTGCGTCTGCCTCTGTCTCTTTGTCTCTGTCTCTGCATATCTGCCTCCGTGCCTATGTCTCTATGTCTCTGTCTCTGTCTCTGTCTCTGTCTCAGTCTCTGTCTCTGTGTCTGTCTCTGCCTCTGACTCTGTCTCTGTCTCTGTCTCTGTCTCTGTCTCTGTCTCTGTCTCTGTCTCTGTCTCTGTCTCTGTCTCTGTCTCTGCCTCTGTCTCTGCCTCCGTCTCTGTCCCTGGCACTGTCTCCGCCTCTGTCTCCGTCTCTGTCTCTGTCTCGGTCTTCGTCTCCGTCTCTGTCTCCGCCTCTGCCTCTATCTCCGTCTCTGTCTCTGTCTCTGTCTCTGTCTCTGTCTCTGTCTATGTCTCTGTCTCTGTCTCTGTCTCTGTCTCTGCCTCTGTCTCTGCCCTGCCTCTGTCTCTGTCTCTGTCTCTGTCTGTGCCTCTGCCTCTGTCTCGGTCTTTGTCTCCGTCTCTGTTTCTGTCTCTGTCTCTGTTTCAGTCTCAGTCTCTGCCTCTGTCTCTGTCTCTGTCTCTGTCTCTGTCTCTGTCTCTGTCTCTGTCTCTGTCTCTGTCTCTGTCTCTGTCTCTGTCACTGCCTCTGTCTCTGTCTCTGTCTATGTCTCTGTCTCTGTCTCTGTCTCTGTCTCTGCCTCTGTCTCTGCCCTGCCTCTGTCTCTGTCTCTGTCTCTGTCTCTGTCTGTGCCTCTGCCTCTGTCTCGGTCTTTGTCTCCGTCTCTGTTTCTGTCTCTGTCTCTGTTTCAGTCTCAGTCTCTGTCTCTGTCTCTGTCTCTGTCTCTGTCTCTGTGTCTGTCTCTGTCTCTGTCTCTGTCTCTGTCTCTGTCTCTGTCTCTGTCTCTGTCTCTGTCTCTGTCTCTGTCTCTGTCTCTGTCTCTGTCTCTGTCTCTGTCTCTGTCTCTGTCTCTGTCTCTGTCTCTGTCTCTGTCTCTGTCTCTGTCTCTGTCTACGTATCTGTCTCTGTCTCTGTCTCTGTCTCTGTCTCTGTCTCTGTCTCATCTCTCTCTCTGTCTCTGTCTCTGTCGCTGTCTCTCCCTCTGTCTCTGTCTCTGTCTCCGTCCCTGTCTCTGTCTCTGCCTCTGTCTCCGTCTCTGTCTCTGTCTCTGCCTCTATCTCCGTCTCTGGCTCTGTCTCTGTCTCTGTCTCTGTCTCTGTCTCTGTCTCCGTCTCTGTTTCTATTTCTGTCTCTGTCGCTGTCTCTGTCTCTGTCGCTGTCTCTGTCTCTGTCTCTGTCCCTGTCTCTGTCTCTGTCTCTGTCGCTGTCTCTTCCTCTGTCTCTGTCTCAGTCTCAGTCTCTGTCTCTGTCTCTGTCTCTGTCTCTGTCTCTGTCTCTGTCTCAGTCTCTGTCTCTGTGTCTGTCTCTGCCTCTGACTCTGTCTCTGTCTCTGTCTCTGTCTCTGTCTCTGTCTCTGTCTCTGTCTCTGTCTCTGTCTCTGTCTCTGTCTCTGTCTCTGTCTCTGCCTCTGTCTCTGCCTCCGTCTCTGTCCCTGGCACTGTCTCCGCCTCTGTCTCCGTCTCTGTCTCTGTCTCGGTCTTCGTCTCCGTCTCTGTCTCCGCCTCTGCCTCTATCTCCGTCTTTGTCTCTGTCTCTGCCTCTGTCTCTGTCTCTGTCTCTGTCTGTGCCTCTGCCTCTGTCTCGGTCTTTGTCTCCGTCTGTGTTTCTGTCTCTGTCTCTGTTTCAGTCTCAGTCTCTGCCTCTGTCTCTGTCTCTGTCTCTGTCTCTGTCTCTGTGTCTGTCTCTGTCTCTGTCTCTGTCTCTGTCTCTGTCTCTGCCTCTGTCTCTGTCTCTGTCTCTGTCTCTGTCTCTGTATCTGTCTCTGTCTCTGTCTCTGTCTCTGTCTCTGTCTCTGTCTCTGCCTCTGTCTCTGTCTACGTATCTGTCTCTGTCTCTGTCTCTGTCTCTGTCTCTGTCTCTGTCTCATCTCTCTCTCTGTCTCCGTCTCTGTCACTGTCTCTGTCGCTGTCTCTGTCCCTGTCTCTGTCTATGCCTCTGTCTCTGTATCTGTCTCTGTCTCTGTCTCCGTCTCTCTCTCTGTCGCTGTCTCTCCCTCTGTCTCTGTCTCTGTCGCTGTCTCCCCCTCTGTCTCTGTCTCTGTCTCTGTCTCTGTCTCTGTCTCCGTCTCTCTCTCTGTCGCTGTCTCGCCCTCTGTCTCTGTCTCTGTCTCTGTCTCAGTCTCTGTCTCTGTCTATGTCTCTGTCTCTGTCTCTGTCTCTGTCTCTGCCTCTGCCTCTGTCTCTGCCCTGCCTCTGTCTCTGTCTCTGTCTCTGTGTGTGCCTCTGCCTCTGTCTCGGTCTTTGTCTCCGTCTCTGTTTCTGTCTCTGTCTCTGTTTCAGTCTCAGTCTCTGTCTCTGTCTCTGTCTCTGTCTCTGTCTCTGTGTCTGTCTCTGTCTCTGTCTCTGTCTCTGTCTCTGTCTCTGTCTCTGTCTCTGTCTCTGTCTCTGTCTCTGTCTCTGTCTCTGTCTCTGTCTCTGTCTCTGTCTCTGTCTCTGTCTCTGTCTCTGTCTCTGTCTCTGTCTCTGTCTCTGTCTCTGTCTCTGTCTCTGTCTCTGTCTCTGTCTCTGTCTCTGTCTACGTATCTGTCTCTGTCTCTGTCTCTGTCTCTGTCTCTGTCTCTGTCTCATCTCTCTCTCTGTCTCTGTCTCTGTCGCTGTCTCTCCCTCTGTCTCTGTCTCTGTCTCCGTCCCTGTCTCTGTCTCTGCCTCTGTCTCCGTCTCTGTCTCTGTCTCTGCCTCTATCTCCGTCTCTGGCTCTGTCTCTGTCTCTGTCTCTGTCTCTGTCTCTGTCTCTGTCTCTGTCTCTGTCTCTGTCTCTGTCTCTGTCTCTGTCTCTGTCTCTGTCTCTGTCTCTGTCACTGCCTCTGTCTCTGTCTCTGTCTCTGTCTCTGTCTCTGTCTCTGTCTCTGTCTCTGTCTCTGTCTCTGTCTCCGTCTCTGTCTCTGTCTCTGTCTCTGTCTCTGTCTCTGTCTCTGTCTCTGTCTCTGTCTCTGTCTCTGTCTCTGTCTGTGTCTCTGCCTCTGTCTCTGTCTCTGCCTCTGTCTCTGCCCTGCCTCTGTCTCTGTCCCTGTCTCTGTCTCTGTCGCTGTCTCTTCCTCTGTCTCTGTCTCAGTCTCAGTCTCTGTCTCTGTCTCTGTCTCTGTCTCTGTCTCTGTCTCTGCCTCTGTCTCTGCCTCTGTCTCTGTCCCTGTCCCTCTCCCTGTCCCTGTCGCTGTCTCTGTATCTGTCTCTGTCTCTGTCTCTGTCCCTGTCTCTGTCTCTGTCTCTGTCTCTGTCTCTGTCTCTGTCTCTCTCTCTGTCTCTGTCTCTGTCTCTGTCTCTGTCTCTGTCTCTGTCTCTCTCTCTGTCTCTGTCTCTGTCTCTGTCTCTGCCTCTGTCTCTGTCTCTGTCTCTGTCTCTGTCTCTGTCTCTTTCTCTGTCTCTGTCTCTGTCTCTGCCTCTGTCTCTGCCTCTGTCTCTGTCCCTGTCCCTCTCCCTGTCCCTGTCGCTGCCTCTGTCTCTGTCTCTGTCTCTGTCTCTGTCTCTGTCTCTGTCTCTATCTCTGTCTCTGTCTCTGTCTCTGTCTCTGTCTGTGTCTCTGCCTCTGTCTCGGTCTTTGTCTCCGTCTCTGTTTCTATTTCTGTCTCTGTCGCTGTCTCTGTCTGTGTCGCTGTCTCTGTCTCTGTCTCTGTCTCTGTCTCTGTCCCTGTCTCTGTCTCTGTCTCTGTCTCTGTCTCTGTCTCTGTCTCTGTCTCTGTCTCTGTGTCTGTCTCTGTCTCTGTCTCTGTCTCTGTCTCTGTCTCTGTCTCTGTCTCTGTCTCTGTCTCTGTCTCAGTCTCTGTCTCTGTCTCTGTCTCTGTCTCCGTATATGTCTCTGTCTCTGTCTCTGTCTCTGTCTCTGTCTCTGTCTCTGTCTCCGTCTCTGTCTCTGTCTCGGTCTTTGTCTCCGTCCCTGTCTCCGTCTCTGTCTCTGTCTCTGTCTCTGCCTCTGTCTCTGCCTCTGTCTCTGTCCCTGTCCCTCTCCCTGTCCCTGTCGCTGTCTCTGTCTCTGTCTCTGTCTCTGTCCCTGTCTCTGTCTCTGTCTCTGTCTCTGTCTCTGTCTGTGTCTCTGCCTCTGTCTCGGTCTTTGTCTCCATCTCCGTCTCTGTCACTGTCTCTGTCGCTGTCTCTGTCTCTGTCGCTGTCTCTGTCTCTGTCTCTGTCTCTGTCTCTGTCTCTGTCCGTGTCTCTGTCTCTGTCTCTGTCTCTGTCTCTGTCGCTGTCTCTTCCTCTGTCTCTGTCTCCGTCTCTGTCCCTGGCTCTGTCTCTGCCTCTGTCTCTGTCTCTGCCTCCGTCTCTGTCTCCGTCTGTGTCTCTGTTTCTGTCTCTGGGTCTCTGTCTGTGTGCGTCTGCCTCTGTCTCTTTGTCTCTGTCTCTGCATATCTGCCTCCGTGCCTATGTCTCTATGTCTCTGTCTCTGTCTCTGTCTCTGTCTCAGTCTCTGTCTCTGTGTCTGTCTCTGCCTCTGACTCTGTCTCTGTCTCTGTCTCTGTCTCTGTCTCTGTCTCTGTCTCTGTCTCTGCCTCTGTCTCTGTCTCTGCCTCTGTCTCTGCCTCCGTCTCTGTCCCTGGCACTGTCTCCGCCTCTGTCTCCGTCTCTGTCTCTGTCTCGGTCTTCGTCTCCGTCTCTCTCTCCGCCTCTGCCTCTATCTCCGTCTCTGTCTCTGTCTCTGTCTCTGTCTCTGTCTCTGTCTCTGTCTCTGTCTATGTCTCTGTCTCTGTCTCTGTCTCTGTCTCTGCCTCAGTCTCTGCCCTGCCTCTGTCTCTGTCTCTGTCTCTGTCTGTGCCTCTGCCTCTGTCTCGGTCTTTGTCTCCGTCTCTGTTTCTGTCTCTGTCTCTGTTTCAGTCTCAGTCTCTGCCTCTGTCTCATCTCTCTCTCTGTCTCCGTCTCTGTCACTGTCTCTGTCGCTGTCTCTGTCCCTGTCTCTGTCTATGCCTCTGTCTCTGTATCTGTCTCTGTCTCTGTCTCCGTCTCTCTCTCTGTCGCTGTCTCTCCCTCTGTCTCTGTCTCTGTCGCTGTCTCCCCCTCTGTCTCTGTCTCCGTCTCTGTCCCTGGCTCTGACTCTGCCTCTGTTTCCGTCTCTGTCTCTGTCTCGGTCTCTGTCTCTGTCTCTGTCACTGTCTCTGTCTCTGTCGCTGTCTCTGTCTCTGTCTCTGTCTCTGTCTCTGTCTCTGTCTCTGTGTCTGTCTCTGTCTCTGTCTCTGTCTCTGTCTCTGTCTCTGTCTCTGTCTCTGTCTCTGTCTCTGTCTCTGTCTCTGTCTTTGTCTCCGTCCTTGTCTCCGTCTTTGTCTCCTGCCCCTATGCCTCCGACTTTGTCGCCTGCCCCTCTGTCTCTGTCTCGGTCTCTGTCTCTGTCTCTGTCTCTGTCTCTGTCTCTGTCTCTGTCTCTGTCTCTGTCGCTGTCTCTGTCTCTGTCTCTGTCTCTGTCTCTGTCTCTGTCTCTGTGTCTGTCTCTGTCTCTGTCTCTGTCTCTGTCTCTGTCTCTGTCTCTGTCTCTGTGTCTGTCTCTGTCTCTGTCTCTGTCTCTGTCTCTGTCTCTGTCTCTGTCTCTGTCTCTGTCTCTGTCTCTGTCTCAGTCTCTGTCTCTGTCTCTGTCTCTGTCTCTGTCTCCGTATATGTCTCTGTCTCTGTCTCTGTCTCTGTCTCTGTCTCTGTCTCCGTCTCTGTCTCTGTCTCGGTCTTTGTCTCCATCCCTGTCTCCGTCTCTGTCTCTGTCTCTGTCTCTGCCTCTGTCTATGTCCCTGTCCCTCTCCCTGTCCCTGTCGCTGTCTCTGTCTCTGTCTCTGTCTCTGTCCCTGCCTCTGTCTCTGTCTCTGTCTCTGTCTCTGTCTCTGTCTCTGTCTGTGTCTCTGCCTCTGTCTCGGTCTTTGTCTCCGTCTCCGTCTCTGTCACTGTCTCTGTCGCTGTCTCTGTCTCTGTCGCTGTCTCTGTCTCTGTCTCTGTCTCTGTCTCTGTCTCTGTCCGTGTCTCTGTCTCTGTCTCTGTCTCTGTCGCTGTCCCTTCCTCTGTCTCTGTCTCCGTCTCTGTCCCTGGCTCTGTCTCTGCCTCTGTCTCTGTCTCTGCCTCCGTCTCTGTCTCCGTCTGTGTCTCTGTTTCTGTCTCTGGGTCTCTGTCTGTGTGCGTCGGCCTCTGTCTCTTTGTCTCTGTCTCTGCATATCTGCCTCCGTGCCTATGTCTCTATGTCTCTGTCTCTGTCTCTGTCTCTGTCTCAGTCTCTGTCTCTGTGTCTGTCTCTGTCTCTGTCTCTGTCGCTGTCTCTTCCTCTGTCTCTGTCTCCGTCTCTGTCCCTGGCTCTGTCTCTGCCTCTGTCTCTGTCTCTGCCTCCGTCTCTGTCTCCGTCTGTGTCTCTGTTTCTGTCTCTGGGTCTCTGTCTGTGTGCGTCTGCCTCTGTCTCTTTGTCTCTGTCTCTGCATATCTGCCTCCGTGCCTATGTCTCTATGTCTCTGTCTCTGTCTCTGTCTCTGTCTCAGTCTCTGTCTCTGTGTCTGTCTCTGCCTCTGACTCTGTCTCTGTCTCTGTCTCTGTCTCTGTCTCTGTCTCTGTCTCTGTCTCTGTCTCTGTCTCTGTCTCTGTCTCTGCCTCTGTCTCTGCCTCCGTCTCTGTCCCTGGCACTGTCTCCGCCTCTGTCTCCGTCTCTGTCTCTGTCTCGGTCTTCGTCTCCGTCTCTGTCTCCGCCTCTGCCTCTATCTCCGTCTCTGTCTCTGTCTCTGTCTCTGTCTCTGTCTCTGTCTCTGTCTATGTCTCTGTCTCTGTCTCTGTCTCTGTCTCTGCCTCTGTCTCTGCCCTGCCTCTGTCTCTGTCTCTGTCTCTGTCTGTGCCTCTGCCTCTGTCTCGGTCTTTGTCTCCGTCTCTGTTTCTGTCTCTGTCTCTGTTTCAGTCTCAGTCTCTGCCTCTGTCTCTGTCTCTGTCTCTGTCTCTGTCTCTGTCTCTGTCTCTGTCTCTGTCTCTGTCTCTGTCTCTGTCACTGCCTCTGTCTCTGTCTCTGTCTATGTCTCTGTCTCTGTCTCTGTCTCTGTCTCTGCCTCTGTCTCTGCCCTGCCTCTGTCTCTGTCTCTGTCTCTGTCTCTGTCTCTGTCTGTGCCTCTGCCTCTGTCTCGGTCTTTGTCTCCGTCTCTGTTTCTGTCTCTGTCTCTGTTTCAGTCTCAGTCTCTGTCTCTGTCTCTGTCTCTGTCTCTGTCTCTGTGTCTGTCTCTGTCTCTGTCTCTGTCTCTGTCTCTGTCTCTGTCTCTGTCTCTGTCTCTGTCTCCGTCTCTGTCTCTGTCTCTGTCTCTGTCTCTGTCTCTGTCTCTGTCTCTGTCTCTGTCTCTGTCTCTGTCTCTGTCTCTGTCTCTGTCTCTGTCTCTGTCTCTGTCTCTGTCTCTGTCTCTGTCTACGTATCTGTCTCTGTCTCTGTCTCTGTCTCTGTCTCTGTCTCTGTCTCTGTCTCATCTCTCTCTCTGTCTCTGTCTCTGTCGCTGTCTCTCCCTCTGTCTCTGTCTCTGTCTCCGTCCCTGTCTCTGTCTCTGCCTCTGTCTCCGTCTCTGTCTCTGTCTCTGCCTCTATCTCCGTCTCTGGCTCTGTCTCTGTCTCTGTCTCTGTCTCTGTCTCTGTCTCCGTCTCTGTTTCTATTTCTGTCTCTGTCGCTGTATCTGTCTCTGTCGCTGTCTCTGTCTCTGTCTCTGTCTCTGTCTCTGTCTCTGTCTCTGTCTCTGTCTCTGTCTCTGTCTCTGTCTCTGTCTGTGTCTCTGCCTCTGTCTCTGTCTCTGTCTCTGTCTCCGTCTCTGTCTCTGTCTCTGCCTCTGTCTCTGCCTCTGTCTCTGTCTCTGTCTCTGTCTATGTCTCTGTCACTGTCTCTGTCTCTGTCTCTGACTCTGTCTCTGCCCTGCCTCTGTCTCTGTCTCTGTCTCTGTCTCTGTCTCTGTCTCTATCTCTGTCTCTGTCTCTGTCTCTGTCTCTGTCTGTGTCTCTGCCTCTGTCTCGGTCTTTGTCTCCGTCTCTGTTTCTATTTCTGTCTCTGTCGCTGTCTCTGTCTGTGTCGCTGTCTCTGTCTCTGTCTCTGTCTCTGTCTCTGTCCCTGTCTCTGTCTCTGTCTCTGTCTCTGTCTCTGTCTCTGTCTCTGTCTCTGTCTCTGTCTCTGTGTCTGTCTCTGTCTCTGTCTCTGTCTCTGTCTCTGTCTCTGTCTCTGTCTCTGTCTCTGTCTCTGTCTCTGTCTCTGTCTCAGTCTCTGTCTCTGTCTCTGTCTCTGTCTGCGTATATGTCTCTGTCTCTGTCTCTGTCTCTGTCTCTGTCTCTGTCTCTGTCTCCGTCTCTGTCTCTGTCTCGGTCTTTGTCTCCGTCCCTGTCTCCGTCTCTGTCTCTGTCTCTGTCTCTGCCTCTGTCTCTGCCTCTGTCTCTGTCCCTGTCCCTCTCCCTGTCCCTGTCGCTGTCTCTGTCTCTGTCTCTGTCTCTGTCCCTGTCTCTGTCTCTGTCTCTGTCTCTGTCTCTGTCTGTGTCTCTGCCTCTGTCTCGGTCTTTGTCTCCATCTCCGTCTCTGTCACTGTCTCTGTCGCTGTCTCTGTCTCTGTCGCTGTCTCTGTCTCTGTCTCTGTCTCTGTCGCTGTCTCTGTCCGTGTCTCTGTCTCTGTCTCTGTCTCTGTCTCTGTCGCTGTCTCTTCCTCTGTCTCTGTCTCCGTCTCTGTCCCTGGCTCTGTCTCTGCCTCTGTCTCTGTCTCTGCCTCCGTCTCTGTCTCCGTCTGTGTCTCTGTTTCTGTCTCTGGGTCTCTGTCTGTGTGCGTCTGCCTCTGTCTCTTTGTCTCTGTCTCTGCATATCTGCCTCCGTGCCTATGTCTCTATGTCTCTGTCTCTGTCTCTGTCTCTGTCTCAGTCTCTGTCTCTGTGTCTGTCTCTGCCTCTGACTCTGTCTCTGTCTCTGTCTCTGTCTCTGTCTCTGTCTCTGTCTCTGTCTCTGCCTCTGTCTCTGTCTCTGCCTCTGTCTCTGCCTCCGTCTCTGTCCCTGGCACTGTCTCCGCCTCTGTCTCCGTCTCTGTCTCTGTCTCGGTCTTCGTCTCCGTCTCTCTCTCCGCCTCTGCCTCTATCTCCGTCTCTGTCTCTGTCTCTGTCTCTGTCTGTGTCTCTGTCTCTGTCTCTGTCTATGTCTCTGTCTCTGTCTCTGTCTCTGTCTCTGCCTCAGTCTCTGCCCTGCCTCTGTCTCTGTCTCTGTCTCTGTCTGTGCCTCTGCCTCTGTCTCGGTCTTTGTCTCCGTCTCTGTTTCTGTCTCTGTCTCTGTTTCAGTCTCAGTCTCTGCCTCTGTCTCTGTCTCTGTCTCTGTCTCTGTGTCTGTCTCTGTCTCTGTCTCTGTCTCTGTCTCTGTCTCTGTCTCTGTCTCTGTCTCTGTCTCTGTCTCTGTATCTGTCTCTGTCTCTGTCTCTGTCTCTGTCTCTGTCTCTGTCTCTGTCTCTGTCTCTGTCTACGTATCTGTCTGTGTCTCTGTCTCTGTCTCTGTCTCTGTCTCTGTCTCATCTCTCTCTCTGTCTCCGTCTCTGTCACTGTCTCTGTCGCTGTCTCTGTCCCTGTCTCTGTCTATGCCTCTGTCTCTGTATCTGTCTCTGTCTCTGTCTCCGTCTCTCTCTCTGTCGCTGTCTCTCCCTCTGTCTCTGTCTCTGTCGCTGTCTCCCCCTCTGTCTCTGTCTCCGTCTCTGTCCCTGGCTCTGACTCTGCCTCTGTTTCCGTCTCTGTCTCTGTCTCGGTCTCTGTCTCTGTCTCTGTCACTGTCTCTGTCTCTGTCGCTGTCTCTGTCTCTGTCTCTGTCTCTGTCTCTGTCTCTGTCTCTGTGTCTGTCTCTGTCTCTGTCTCTGTCTCTGTCTCTGTCTCTGTCTCTGTCTCTGTCTCTGTCTCTGTCTCTGTCTCTGTCTCTGTCTCTGTCTCTGTCTCTGTCTTTGTCTCCGTCCTTGTCTCCGTCTTTGTCTCCTGCCCCTATGCCTCCGACTTTGTCGCCTGCCCCTCTGTCTCTGTCTCGGTCTCTGTCTCTGTCTCTGTCTCTGTCTCTGTCTCTGTCTCTGTCTCTGTCTCTGTCTCTGTCGCTGTCTCTGTCTCTGTCTCTGTCTCTGTCTCTGTCTCTGTCTCTGTGTCTGTCTCTGTCTCTGTCTCTGTCTCTGTCTCTGTCTCTGTCTCTGTCTCTGTGTCTGTCTCTGTCTCTGTCTCTGTCTCTGTCTCTGTCTCTGTCTCTGTCTCTGTCTCTGTCTCTGTCTCTGTCTCTGTCTCTGTCTCTGTCTCTGTCTCAGTCTCTGTCTCCGTCTCTGTCTCTGTCTCTGTCTCCGTATATGTCTCTGTCTCTGTCTCTGTCTCTGTCTCTGTCTCTGTCTCTGTCTCTGTCTCCGTCTCTGTCTCTGTCTCGGTCTTTGTCTCCATCCCTGTCTCCGTCTCTGTCTCTGTCTCTGTCTCTGCCTCTGTCTCTGCCTCTGTCTATGTCCCTGTCCCTCTCCCTGTCCCTGTCGCTGTCTCTGTCTCTGTCTCTGTCTCTGTCCCTGCCTCTGTCTCTGTCTCTGTCTCTGTCTCTGTCTCTGTCTCTGTCTGTGTCTCTGCCTCTGTCTCGGTCTTTGTCTCCGTCTCCGTCTCTGTCACTGTCTCTGTCGCTGTCTCTGTCTCTGTCGCTGTCTCTGTCTCTGTCTCTGTCTCTGTCTCTGTCTCTGTCCGTGTCTCTGTCTCTGTCTCTGTCTCTGTCGCTGTCCCTTCCTCTGTCTCTGTCTCCGTCTCTGTCCCTGGCTCTGTCTCTGCCTCTGTCTCTGTCTCTGCCTCCGTCTCTGTCTCCGTCTGTGTCTCTGTTTCTGTCTCTGGGTCTCTGTCTGTGTGCGTCGGCCTCTGTCTCTTTGTCTCTGTCTCTGCATATCTGCCTCCGTGCCTATGTCTCTATGTCTCTGTCTCTGTCTCTGTCTCTGTCTCTGTCTCTGTCTCTGTCTCTGTCTCTGTCTCTGTCTCTGTCTCTGTCTCTGTCTCTGCCTCTGTCTCTGCCTCTGTCTCTGTCCCTGTCCCTCTCCCTGTCCCTGTCGCTGTCTCTGTTTCTGTCTCTGTCTCTGTCTCTGTCTCTGTCTCTGTCTCTGTCTCTGTCTCTGTCTCTGTCTCTGTCTCTGTCTCAGTCTCTGCCTCTGTCTCTGCCTCTGTCTCTGTCACTGCCTCTGTCTCTGTCTCTGTCTCTGTCTCTGTCGCTGTCTCTTCCTCTGTCTCTGTCTCCGTCTCTGTCCCTGTCTCTGTCTCTGTCTCTGTCTCTGTCTCTGTCTCTGTCTCTGTCTCTGTCTCTGTCTCTGTCTCTGTCTCTGTCTCTGTCTATGTCTCTGTCTCTGTCTCTGTCTCTGTCTCTGTCTCTGTCTCTGTCTCTGTCGCTGCCTCTGTCTCTGTCCCCGTATCTGTCTCTGTCTCTGTTTCTGTCTCGGTCTCTGTCTTTGTCTCTGTCTCTGCCTCTGTCTCTGTCTCTGCCTCTGTCTCTGTCTCTGTCTCTGTCTCAGTCTCTGTCTCTGTCTCTGTCCCTGGCTCTGTCTCTGCCTCTGTCTCCGTCTGTGTCTCTGTCTGTGTTTCTGTCTCTGTCTCTGTCTCTGTCGCTGTCTCTGTCTCTGTCTCTGTCTCTGTCCCTGTCTCTGTCTCTGTCTCTGTCTCTGTCTCTGTCTCTGTCTCTGTCTCTGTCTCTGTCTCTGTCTTTGTCTCTGTCTCCGTCTCTGTCCCTGGCTCTGTCTCTGCCTCTGTCTCCGTCTCCGTCTGTGTCTCGGTCTTTGTCGCCGTCTCTGTCTCTGCCTCTGTCTCTGTCTCTGTCTCTGTCTCTGTCTCTGTCTCTGTCTCTGTCTCTGTCTCTGCCTCTGTCTCTGCCTCTGTCTCTGTCTCTGTCTCTGTCTATGTCTCTGTCACTGTCTCTGTCTCTGTCTCTGCCTCTGTCTCTGCCCTGCCTCTGTCTCCGTCTCTGTCTCTGTCTCTGTATCTGTCTCTGTCTCTGTCTCTGTCTCTGTCTCTGTCTGTGTCTCTGTCTCTGTCTCGGTCTTTGTCTCCGTCTCTGTTTCTATCTCTGTCTCTGTCGCTGTCTCTGTCTCTGTCGCTGTCTCTGTCTCTGTCTCTGTCTCTGTCTCTGTCCCTGTCTCTGTCTCTGTCTCTGTCTCTGTCTCTGTCTCTGTCTCTGTCTCTGTCTCTGTCTCTGTGTCTGTCTCTGTCTCTGTCTCTGTCTCTGTCTCCGTCTCTGTCTCTGTCTCTGTCCGTGTCTCTGTCTCTGTCTCTGTCTCTGTCTCTGTCTCTGTCTCTGTGTCTGTCTCTGTCTCTGTCTCTGTCTCTGTCTCTGTCTCTGTCGCTGTCTCTGTCTCTGTCTCAGTCTCTGTCTCTGTCTCTGTCTCTGTCTCCGTATATGTCTCTGTCTCTGTCTCTGTCTCTGTCTCTGTCTCTGTCTCCGTCTCTGTCTCTGTCTCGGTCTTTGTCCCCGTCTCTGTCTCCGTCTCTGTCTCTGTCTCTGTCTCTGCCTCTGTCTCTGCCTCTGTCTCTGTCCCTGTCCCTCTCCCTGTCCCTGCCGCTGTCTCTGTCTCTGTCTCTGTCTCTGTCCCTGTCTCTGTCTCTGTCTCTGTCTCTGTCTGTGTCTCTGCCTCTGTCTCGGTCTTTGTCTCCGTCTCCGTCTCTGTCACTGTCTCTGTCGCTGTCTCTGTCTCTGTCGCTGTCTCTGTCTCTGTCTCCGTCTCTGTCTCTGTCTCTGTCCGTGTCTCTGTCTCTGTCTCTGTCTCTGTCGCTGTCTCTTCCTCTGTCTCTGTCTCCGTCTCTGTCCCTGGCTCTGTCTCTGTCTCTGTCTCTGTCTCTGTCTCTGTCTCTGTCTCTGTCTCTGTCTCTGTGTCTGTCTCTGTCTCTGTCTCTGTCTCTGTCTCTGTCTCTGTCTCTGTCTCTGTCTCTGTCTCTGTCTCTGTCTCAGTCTCTGTCTCTGTCTCTGTCTCTGTCTCCGTATATGTCTCTGTCTCTGTCTCTGTCTCTGTCTCTGTCTCTGTCTCCGTCTCTGTCTCTGTCTCGGTCTTTGTCCCCGTCTCTGTCTCCGTCTCTGTCTCTGTCTCTGTCTCTGCCTCTGTCTCTGCCTCTGTCTCTGTCCCTGTCCCTGTCCCTCTCCCTGTCCCTGCCGCTGTCTCTGTCTCTGTCTCTGTCTCTGTCCCTGTCTCTGTCTCTGTCTCTGTCTCTGTCTGTGTCTCTGCCTCTGTCTCGGTCTTTGTCTCCGTCTCCGTCTCTGTCACTGTCTCTGTCGCTGTCTCTGTCTCTGTCGCTGTCTCTGTCTCTGTCTCCGTCTCTGTCTCTATCTCTGTCCGTGTCTCTGTCTCTGTCTCTGCCTCTGTCGCTGTCTCTTCCTCTGTCTCTGTCTCCGTCTCTGTCCCTGGCTCTGTCTCTGCCTCTGTCTCTGTCTCTGCCTCCGTCTCTGTCTCCGTCTGTGTCTCTGTTTCTGTCTCTGGGTCTCTGTCTGTGTGCGTCTGCCTCTGTCTCCTTGTCTCTGTCTCTGCATATCTGCCTCCGTGCCTATGTCTCTATGTCTCTGTCTCTGTCTCTGTCTCTGTCTCAGTCTCTGTCTCTGTCTCTGTCTCTGTCTCTGTCTCTGTCTCTGCCTCTGTCTCTGCCTCCGTCTCTGTCCCTGGCTCTGTCTCCGCCTCTGTCTCCGTCTCTGTCTCTGTCTCGGTCTTCGTCTCCGTCTCTGTCTCCGCCTCTGCCTCTATCTCCGTCTCTGTGTCTGTCTCTGTCTCTGTCTCTGTCTCTGTCTCTGTCTCTGTCTCTGTCTCTATCTCTGTCTCTGTCTCTGTCTCTGTCTCTGTCACTGCCTCTGTCTCTGTCTCTGTCTCTGTCGCTGTCTCTTCCTCTGTCTCTGTCTCCGTCTCTGTCCCTGGCTCTGTCTCTGTCTCTGCCTCTGTCTCTGTCTCTGCCTCCGTCTCTGTCTCCGTCTGTGTCTCTGTTTCTGTCTCTGGGTCTCTGTCTGTGTGTGTCTGCCTCTGTCTCTTTGTCTCTGTCTCTGCATATCTGCCTCCGTGCCTATGTCTCTATGTCTCTGTCTCTGTCTCTGTCTCTGTCTCTGTCTCAGTCTCTGTCTCTGTGTCTGTCTCTGCCTCTGACTCTGTCTCTGTCTCTGCCTCTGTCTCTGTCTCTGTCTCTGTCTCTGTCTCTGTCTCTGCCTCTGTCTCTGCCTCCGTCTCTGTCCCTGGCTCTGTCTCCGCCTCTGTCTCCGTCTCTGTCTCTGTCTCGGTGTTCGTCTCCGTCTCTGTCTCCGCCTCTGCCTCTATCTCCGTCTCTCTCTCTGTCTCTGTCTCTGTCTCTGTCTCGGTCTCTGTCCCTGGCTCTGTCTCTGCCTCTGTCTCCGTCTCTGTCTCTGTCTCGGTCTGTGTCTCCGTCTCTGTCTCCGCCTCTGTCTCTGTCTCTGCCTCTGTCTCTATCTCCGTCTCTGCCTCTGTCTCTGTCTGTGTCTCTGTCTCTGTCTCAGTCTCAGTCTCTGTCTCTGTCCCTGGCTCTGTCTCTGCCTCTGTCTCCGTCTCTGTCCCTGTCTCTGTCTCTGTCTCTGTCTCTGTCTCTGTCTCCGTCTCTGTCCCTGTCTCTGTCCCTGCCTCTGTCTCTGTCTCTGTCTCTGTCTCTGTCTCTGTCCCTGTCTCTGTCTCTGTCTCTGTCTCTGTCTCTGCCTCTGTCTCTGTCTCTGTCTCTGTTTCTGCCTCTGTCCCTGTCCCTGTTTCTGTCTCTGTCTCTGTCTCTGCCTCTGCCTCTGTCTCTGTCTCTGTCTCTGTCTCTGTCTCTGTCTCTGTCTCTGTCTCTGTCTCTGTCTCTGTCTCTATCTCTGTCTCTGTCTCTGTCTCTGTCTCTGTCTCTGTCTCTGTCTCTGTCTATGTCTCTGTCTCTGTCTCTGTCTCTGTCTCTGTCTCTGCCTCTGTCTCAGTCTCTGCGTCTGTCTCGGTCTTTGTCTCCGTCTCTGTCTCTGTCTCTGTCTCTGTCACTGTCTCCGTCTCTGCCTCTGTCTCTGTCTCTGTCTCTGTCTCTGTCTCTGTCTCTGTCTCTGTCTCTGTCGCTGTCTCTGCCTCTGTCTCTGTCACTGTGTCTGTCGCTGTTTCTCCCTCCTTCTCTGTCTCCGTCTCTGTCCCTGGATCTGTCTCTGCCTCTGTCTCCGTCTCTGTCTCTGTCTCGATCTTTGTCTCCGTCTCCGTCTCTGTCTCTGTTTCTGTCTCGGTCTCTGTCTCTGTCTCTGTCTTTGCCTCTGTCTCTGTCCCCGTATCTCTCTCTGTCTCTGTTTCTGTCTCGGTCTCTGTCTTTGTCTCTGTCTCTGCCTCTGTCTCTGTCTCTGCCTCTGTCTCTGTCTCTGTCTCTGTCTCAGTCTCTGTCTCTGTCTCTGTCCCTGGCTCTGTCTCTGCCTCTGTCTCCGTCTCTGTCTCTGTCTCTGTCTCTGTCTCTGTCTCCGTCTCTGTCCCTGGCTCTGTGTCTGTCTCTGCCTCTGTCTCTGTCCCTGCCTCTGTCTCTGCCTCTGTCTCCGTCTCTGTCTGTGTCTCGGTCTTTGTCTCCGTCTCTGTCTCTGTCTCTGTCTCTGCCTCTGTCTCTGCCTCTGTCTCTGTCTCTGTCTCTGTCTCTGTCTCTGTCTCTGTCTCTGTCTCTGTCTCTGTCTCTGTCCCTGTCTCTATCTCTGTCTCTGTCTCTGTCTCTGTCTCTGTTTCTGTCTCTGTCCCTGTCCCTGTCTCTGTCTCTGTCTCTGTCTCTGTCTCTGTCTCTGTCTCTGTCTCTGTCTCTGTCTCTGTCTCTGTCTATGTCTCCGTCTCTGTCCCTGGCTCTGTGTCTGTCTCTGCCTCTGTCTCTGTCCCTGCCTCTGTCTCTGCCTCTGTCTCCGTCTCTGTCTCTGTCTCTGTCTCTGTCTCTGTCTCTGTCTCTGTCTCTGTCTCTGTTTCTGTCTCTGTCCCTGTCCCTGTCTCTGTCTCTGTCTCTGTCTCTGCCTCTGCCTCTGTCTCTGTCTCTGTCTCTGTCTCTGTCTCTGTCTCTGTCTCTGTCTCTGTCTCTGTCTCTGTCTCTGTCTCTGTCCCTGTCCCTGTCTCTGTCTCTGTCTCTGCCTCTGTCTCTATCTCTGTCTCTGTCCCTGTCTCTGTCTCTGTCTCTGTCTCTGTCTCTGTCTCTGTCTCTGTCTCTGTCTCTGTCTCTGTCTCTGTCTATGTCTCTGTCTCTGTCTCTGTCTCTGTCTCTGTCTCTGTCTCTGTCGCTGCCTCTGTCTCTGTCCCCGTATCTGTCTCTGTCTCTGTTTCTGTCTCGGTCTCTGTCTTTGTCTCTGTCTCTGCCTCTGTCTCTGTCTCTGCCTCTGTCTCTGTCTCTGTCTCTGTCTCTGTCTCAGTCTCTGTCTCTGTCTCTGTCCCTGGCTCTGTCTCTGCCTCTGTCTCCGTCTCTGTCTCTGTCTGTGTCTCTGTCTCTGTCTCTGTCTCTGTCGCTGTCTCTGTCTCTGTCTCTGTCTCTGTCCCTGTATCTGTCTCTGTCTCTGTCTCTGTCTCTGTCTCTGTCTCTGTCTCTGTCTCTGTCTCTGTCTCTGCCTCTGTCTCTGCCTCTGTCTCTGTCCCTGTCCCTCTCCCTGTCCCTGTCGCTGTCTCTGTTTCTGTCTCTGTCTCTGTCTCTGTCTCTGTCTCTGTCTCTGTCTCTGTCTCTGTCTCTGTCTCTGTCTCTGTCTCAGTCTCTGCCTCTGTCTCTGCCTCTGTCTCTGTCACTGCCTCTGTCTCTGTCTCTGTCTCTGTCTCTGTCGCTGTCTCTTCCTCTGTCTCTGTCTCCGTCTCTGTCCCTGTCTCTGTCTCTGTCTCTGTCTCTGTCTCTGTCTCTGTCTCTGTCTCTGTCTCTGTCTCTGTCTCTGTCTCTGTCTCTGTCTATGTCTCTGTCTCTGTCTCTGTCTCTGTCTCTGTCTCTGTCTTTGTCTCTGTCGCTGCCTCTGTCTCTGTCCCCGTATCTGTCTCTGTCTCTGTTTCTGTCTCGGTCTCTGTCTTTGTCTCTGTCTCTGCCTCTGTCTCTGTCTCTGCCTCTGTCTCTGTCTCTGTCTCTGTCTCAGTCTCTGTCTCTGTCTCTGTCCCTGGCTCTGTCTCTGCCTCTGTCTCCGTCTGTGTCTCTGTCTGTGTTTCTGTCTCTGTCTCTGTCTCTGTCGCTGTCTCTGTCTCTGTCTCTGTCTCTGTCCCTGTCTCTGTCTCTGTCTCTGTCTCTGTCTCTGTCTCTGTCTCTGTCTCTGTCTCTGTCTTTGTCTCTGTCTCCGTCTCTGTCCCTGGCTCTGTCTCTGCCTCTGTCTCCGTCTCCGTCTGTGTCTCGGTCTTTGTCGCCGTCTCTGTCTCTGCCTCTGTCTCTGTCTCTGTCTCTGTCTCTGTCTCTGTCTCTGTCTCTGTCTCTGTCTCTGCCTCTGTCTCTGCCTCTGTCTCTGTCTCTGTCTCTGTCTATGTCTCTGTCACTGTCTCTGTCTCTGTCTCTGCCTCTGTCTCTGCCCTGCCTCTGTCTCCGTCTCTGTCTCTGTCTCTGTATCTGTCTCTGTCTCTGTCTCTGTCTCTGTCTCTGTCTGTGTCTCTGTCTCTGTCTCGGTCTTTGTCTCCGTCTCTGTTTCTATCTCTGTCTCTGTCGCTGTCTCTGTCTCTGTCGCTGTCTCTGTCTCTGTCTCTGTCTCTGTCTCTGTCCCTGTCTCTGTCTCTGTCTCTGTCTCTGTCTCTGTCTCTGTCTCTGTCTCTGTCTCTGTGTCTGTCTCTGTCTCTGTCTCTGTCTCTGTCTCTGTCTCTGTCTCTGTCTCTGTCTCAGTCTCTGTCTCTGTCTCTGTCTCTGTCTCCGTATATGTCTCTGTCTCTGTCTCTGTCTCTGTCTCTGTCTCCGTCTCTGTCTCTGTCTCGGTCTTTGTCTCCGTCTCTGTCTCCGTCTCTGTCTCTGTCTCTGTCTCTGTCTCTGCCTCTGTCTCTGCCTCTGTCTCTGTCCCTGTCCCTCTCCCTGTCCCTGTCGCTGTCTCTGTCTCTGTCTCTGTCTCTGTCCCTGTCTCTGTCTCTGTCTCTGTCTCTGTATCTGTCTCTGTCTGTGTCTCTGCCTCTGTCTCGGTCTTTGTCTCCGTCTCCGTCTCTGTCACTGTCTCTGTCGCTGTCTCTGTCTCTGTCGCTGTCTCTGTCTCTGTCTCTGTCTCCGTCTCTGTCTCTGTCTCTGTCCGTGTCTCTGTCTCTGTCTCTGTCTCTGTCGCTGTCTCTTCCTCTGTCTCTGTCTCCGTCTCTGTCCCTGGCTCTGTCTCTGCCTCTGTCTCTGTCTCTGCCTCCGTCTCTGTCTCCGTCTGTGTCTCTGTTTCTGTCTCTGGGTCTCTGTCTGTGTGCGTCTGCCTCTGTCTCTTTGTCTCTGTCTCTGCATATCTGCCTCCGTGCCTATGTCTCTATGTCTCTGTCTCTGTCTCTGTCTCTGTCTCTGTGTCTGTCTCTGCCTCTGTCTCTGTCTCTGCCTCCGTCTCTGTCTCCGTCTGTGTCTCTGTTTCTGTCTCTGGGTCTCTGTCTGTGTGCGTCTGCCTCTGTCTCTTTGTCTCTGTCTCTGCATATCTGCCTCCGTGCCTATGTCTCTATGTCTCTGTCTCTGTCTCTGTCTCTGTCTCTGTGTCTGTCTCTGCCTCTGACTCTGTCTCTGTCTCTGTCTCTGTCTCTGTCTCTGTCTCTGTCTCTGTCTCTGTCTCTGTCTCTGTCTCTGTCTCTGTCTCTGTCTCTGTCTCTGTCTCTGCCTCTGTCTCTGCCTCCGTCTCTGTCCCTGGCTCTGTCTCCGCCTCTGTCTCCGTCTCTGTCTCTGTCTCGGTCTTCGTCTCCGTCTCTGTCTCCGCCTCTGCCTCTATCTCCGTCTCTGTCTCCGTCTCTGTCTCTGTCTGTGTCTCTGTCTCTGTCTCTGTCTCTGTCGCTGTCTCTGTCTCTGTCTCTGTCTCTGTCCCTGTCTCTGTCTCTGTCTCTGTCTCTGTCTCTGTCTCTGTCTCTGCCTCTGTCTCTGCCTCTGTCTCTGTCCCTGTCCCTCTCCCTGTCCCTGTCGCTGTCTCTGTCTCTGTCTCTGTCTCTGTCTCTGTCGCTGTCTCTTCCTCTGTCTCTGTCTCCGTCTCTGTCCCTGTCTCTGTCTCTGTCTCTGTCTCTGTCTCTGTCTCTGTCTCTGTCTCTGTCTGTGTCTCTGCCTCTGTCTCGGTCTTTGTCTCCGTCTCTGTTTCTATCTCTGTCTCTGTCGCTGTCTCTGTCTCTGTCGCTGTCTCTGTCTCTGTCTCTGTCTCTGTCTCTGTCCCTGTCTCTGTCTCTGTCTCTGTCTCTGTCTCTGTCTCTGTCTCTGTCTCTGTCTCTGTGTCTGTCTCTGTCTCTGTCTCCGTCTCTGTCTCAGTCTCTGTCTCTGTCTCTGTCTCTGTCTCCGTATATGTCTCTGTCTCTGTCTCTGTCTCTGTCTCTGTCTCCGTCTCTGTCTCTGTCTCGGTCTTTGTCTCCGTCTCTGTCTCCGTCTCTGTCTCTGTCTCTGTCTCTGTCTCTGTCTCTGCCTCTGTCTCTGTCCCTGTCCCTCTCCCTGTCCCTGTCGCTGTCTCTGTCTCTGTCTCTGTCTCTGTCCCTGTCTCTGTCTCTGTCTCTGTCTCTGTATCTGTCTCTGTCTGTGTCTCTGCCTCTGTCTCGGTCTTTGTCTCCGTCTCCGTCTCTGTCACTGTCTCTGTCGCTGTCTCTGTCTCTGTCGCTGTCTCTGTCTCTGTCTCTGTCTCCGTCTCTGTCTCTGTCTCTGTCCGTGTCTCTGTCTCTGTCTCTGTCTCTGTCGCTGTCTCTTCCTCTGTCTCTGTCTCCGTCTCTGTCCCTGGCTCTGTCTCTGCCTCTGTCTCTGTCTCTGCCTCCGTCTCTGTCTCCGTCTGTGTCTCTGTTTCTGTCTCTGGGTCTCTGTCTGTGTGCGTCTGCCTCTGTCTCTTTGTCTCTGTCTCTGCATATCTGCCTCCGTGCCTATGTCTCTATGTCTCTGTCTCTGTCTCTGTCTCTGTCTCTGTGTCTGTCTCTGCCTCTGTCTCTGTCTCTGCCTCCGTCTCTGTCTCCGTCTGTGTCTCTGTTTCTGTCTCTGGGTCTCTGTCTGTGTGCGTCTGCCTCTGTCTCTTTGTCTCTGTCTCTGCATATCTGCCTCCGTGCCTATGTCTCTATGTCTCTGTCTCTGTCTCTGTCTCTGTGTCTGTCTCTGCCTCTGACTCTGTCTCTGTCTCTGTCTCTGTCTCTGTCTCTGTCTCTGTCTCTGTCTCTGTCTCTGTCTCTGTCTCTGTCTCTGTCTCTGTCTCTGTCTCTGTCTCTGCCTCTGTCTCTGCCTCCGTCTCTGTCCCTGGCTCTGTCTCCGCCTCTGTCTCCGTCTCTGTCTCTGTCTCGGTCTTCGTCTCCGTCTCTGTCTCCGCCTCTGCCTCTATCTCCGTCTCTGTCTCCGTCTCTGTCTCTGTCTGTGTCTCTGTCTCTGTCTCTGTCTCTGTCGCTGTCTCTGTCTCTGTCTCTGTCTCTGTCCCTGTCTCTGTCTCTGTCTCTGTCTCTGTCTCTGTCTCTGTCTCTGTCTCTGCCTCTGTCTCTGCCTCTGTCTCTGTCCCTGTCCCTCTCCCTGTCCCTGTCGCTGTCTCTGTCTCTGTCTCTGTCTCTGTCTCTGTCTCTGTCTCTGTCTCTGTCTCTGTCTCAGTCTCTGCCTCTGTCTCTGCCTCTGTCTCTGTCACTGCCTCTGTCTCTGTCTCTGTCTCTGTCTCTGTCGCTGTCTCTTCCTCTGTCTCTGTCTCCGTCTCTGTCCCTGTCTCTGTCTCTGTCTCTGTCTCTGTCTCTGTCTCTGCCTCTGTCTCTGTCTCTGTCTCTGTCTCTGTCTCTGTCTCTGTCTCTGTCTCTGTCTCTGTCTCTGTCTCTGTCTCTGTCTATGTCTCTGTCTCTGTCTCTGTCTCTGTCTCTGTCTCTGTCTCTGTCGCTGCCTCTGTCTCTGTCCCCGTATCTGTCTCTGTCTCTGTTTCTGTCTCGGTCTCTGTCTTTGTCTCTGTCTCTGCCTCTGTCTCTGTCTCTGCCTCTGTCTCTGTCTCTGTCTCTGTCTCAGTCTCTGTCTCTGTCTCTGTCCCTGGCTCTGTCTCTGCGTCTGTCTCGGTCTTTGTCTCCGTCTCTGTCTCTGTCTCTGTCTCTGTCTCTGTCTCTGTCTCTGTCTCTGTCCCTGTCTCTGTCTCTGTCTCTGTCTCTGTCTCTGTCTCTGTCTCTGTCTCTGTCTCTGTTTCTGTCTCTGTCCCTGTCCCTGTCTCTGTCTCTGCCTCTGTCTCTGCCTCTGTCTCTGTCTCTGTCTCTGTCTCTGTCTCTGTCTCTGTCTCTGTCTCTGTCTCTGTCTCTGTCTCTGTCTCTGTCCCTGTCTCTATCTCTGTCTCTGTCTCTGTCTCTGTCTCTCTTTCTGTCTCTGTCCCTGTCCCTGTCTCTGTCTCTGCCTCTGCCTCTGTCTCTATCTCTGTCTCTGTCCCTGTCTCTGTCTCTGTCTCTGTCTCTGTCTCTGTCTCTGTCTCTGTCTCTGTCTCTGTCTCTGTCTCTGTCTCTGTCTCTGTCTCTGTCTCTGTCTCTGTCTATGTCTCTGTCTCTGTCTCTGTCTCTGTGTCTGTCGCTGTCTCTCCCTCCTTCTCTGTCTCCGTCTCTGTCCCTGGATCTGTCTCTGCCTCTGTCTCCGTCTCTGTCTCTGTCTCGATCTTTGTCTCCGTCTCCGTCTCTGTCTCTGTTTGTCTCGGTCTCTGTCTCTGTCTCTGTCATTGCCTCTGTCTCTGTCCCCGTATCTCTCTCTGTCTCTGTCTCTGCCTCTGTCTCTGCCTCTGTCTCTGTCCCTGTCCCTCTCCCTGTCCCTGTCGCTGTCTCTGTCTCTGTCTCTGTCTCTGTCTCTGTCTCTGTCCCTGTCTCTGTCTCTGTCTCTGTCTCTGCCTCTGTCTCTGCCTCTGCCTCTGTCTCTGTCCCTGTCCCTCTCCCTGTCCCTGTCGCTGTCTCTGTCTCTGTCTCTGTCTCTGTCTCTGTCGCTGTCTCTCCCTCTGTCTCTGTCTCTGTCTCCGTCCCTGTCCCTCTCCCTGTCCCTGTCCCTGTCTCTGTCTCTGTCTCTGTCTCTGTCTCTGTCTCTGTCTCTGACCCTGGCTCTGTCTCTGCCTCTGACTCCGTCTCTGTCTCTGTCTCTGTCTCTGTCACTGTGTCTGTCGCTGTTTCTCCCTCCTTCTCTGTCTCCGTCTCTGTCCCTGGATCTGTCTCTGCCTCTGTCTCCGTCTCTGTCTCTGTCTCGATCTTTGTCTCCGTCTCCGTCTCTGTCTCTGTTTCTCTCTCGGTCTCTGTCTCTGTCCCTGTCTTTGCCTCTGTCTCTGTCCCCGTATCTCTCTCTGTCTCTGTTTCTGTCTCGGTCTCTGTCTTTGTCTCTGTCTCTGCCTCTGTCTCTGTCTCTGCCTCTGTCTCTGTCTCTGTCTCTGTCTCAGTCTCTGTCTCTGTCTCTGTCCCTGGCTCTGTCTCTGCCTCTGTCTCCGTCTCTGTCTCTGTCTCTGTCTCTGTCTCTGTCTCCGTCTCTGTCCCTGGCTCTGTCTCTGTCCCTGTCTCTATCTCTGTCTCTGTCTCTGTCTCTGTTTCTGTCTCTGTCCCTGTCCCTGTCTCTGTCTCTGTCTCTGTCTCTGCCTCTGCCTCCGTCTCTGTCTCTGTCTCTGTCTCTGCGTCTGTCTCTGCCTCTGTCTCTGTCTCTGTCTCTGTCTCTGTCTCTGTCTCTGTCTCTGTCTCTGTCTCTGTCTCTGTCTCTGTCTCTGTCTCTGTCCCTGTCTCTATCTCTGTCTCTGTCTCTGTCTCTGTTTCTGTCTCTGTCCCTGTCCCTGTCTCTGTCTCTGTCTCTGTCTCTGCCTCTGCCTCTGTCTCTGTCTCTGTCTCTGTCTCTGTCTCTGTCTCTGTCTCTGTCTCTGTCTCTGTCTCTGTCTCTTCCTCTGTCTCTGTCTCCGTCTCTGTCCCTGGCTCTGTCTCTGCCTCTGTCTCTGTCTCTGCCTCCGTCTCTGTCTCCGTCTGTGTCTCTGTTTCTGTCTCTGGGTCTCTGTCTGTGTGCGTCAGCCTCTGTCTCTTTGTCTCTGTCTCTGCATATCTGCCTCCGTGCCTATGTCTCTATGTCTCTGTCTCTGTCTCTGTCTCTGTCTCTGTGTCTGTCTCTACCTCTGACTCTGTCTCTGTCTCTGTCTCTGTCTCTGTCTCTGTCTCTGTCTCTGTCTCTGTCTCTGTCTCTGTCTCTGTCTCTGTCTCTGTCTCTGTCTCTGTCTCTGTCTCTGTCTCTGTCTCTGTCTCTGTCTCTGCCTCTGTCTCTGCCTCCGTCTCTGTCCCTGGCTCTGTCTCCGCCTCTGTCTCCGTCTCTGTCTCTGTCTCGGTCTTCGTCTCCGTCTCTGTCTCCGCCTCTGCCTCTATCTCCGTCTCTGCCTCTGTCTCTGTCTCTGTCTCTGTCTCTGTCTCTGTCTCTGTCTCTATCTCTGTCTCTGTCTCTGTCTCTGTCTCTGTCACTGCCTCTGTCTCTGTCTCTGTCTCTGTCGCTGTCTCTTCCTCTGTCTCTGTCTCCGTCTCTGTCCCTGGCTCTGTCTCTGCCTCTGTCTCTGTCTCTGCCTCCGTCTCTGTCTCCGTCTGTGTCTCTGTTTCTGTCTCTTTGTCTCTGTCTCTGCATATCTGCCTCCGTGCCTATATCTCTATGTCTCTGTCTCTGTCTCTGTCTCTGTCTCTGTCTCAGTCTCTGTCTCTGTCTCTGTCTGTGTCTCTGCCTCTCTCTCGGTCTTTGTCTCCGTCTCCGTCTCTGTCACTGTCTCTGTCGCTGTCTCTGTCTCTGTCGCTGTCTCTGTCTCTGTCTCTGTCTCTGTCTCTGTCTCTGTCCGTGTCTCTGTCTCTGTCTCTGTCTCTGTCTCTGTCGCTGTCTCTTCCTCTGTCTCTGTCTCCGTCTCTGTCCCTGGCTCTGTCTCTGCCTCTGTCTCTGTCTCTGCCTCCGTCTCTGTCTCCGTCTGTGTCTCTGTTTCTGTCTCTGGGTCTCTGTCTGTGTGTGTCTGCCTCTGTCTCTTTGTCTCTGTCTCTGCATATCTGCCTCCGTGCCTATGTCTCTATGTCTCTGTCTCTGTCTCTGTCTCTGTCTCAGTCTCTGTCTCTGTGTCTGTCTCTGCCTCTGACTCTGTCTCTGTCTCTGTCTCTGTCTCTGTCTCTGTCTCTGTCTCTGCCTCTGTCTCTGCCTCCGTCTCTGTCCCTGGCTCTGTCTCCGCCTCTGTCTCCGTCTCTGTCTCTGTCTCGGTCTTCGTCTCCGTCTCTGTCTCCGCCTCTGCCTCTATCCCCGTCTCTGTCTCTGTCTCTGTCTCTGTCTCTGTCTCGGTCTCTGTCCCTGGCTCTGTCTCTGCCTCTGTCTCCGTCTCTGTCTCTGTCTCGGTCTTTGTCTCCGTCTCTGTCTCCGTCTCTGTCTCTGTCTCTGCCTCTGTCTCTATCTCCGTCTCTGCCTCTGTCTCTGTCTGTGTCTCTGTCTCCGTCTCTGTCTCTGTCTCTGCCTCTATCTCCGTCTCCGTCTCCGTCTCCGTCTCTGTCTCTGTCTCCGTCTCTGTCTATGTCTCTGCCTCTGTCACAGTCTCTGCGTCTGTCTCGGTCTTTGTCTCCGTCTCTGTCTCTGTCTCTGTCTCTGTCTCTGTCTCTGTCTCTGTCCCTGTCTCTGTCTCTGTCTCTGTCTCTGTCTCTGTCTCTGTCTCTGTCTCTGTCTCTGTCTCTGTCTCTGTTTCTGTCTCTGTCCCTGTCCCTGTCTCTGTCTCTGCCTCTGTCTCTGCCTCTGTCTCTGTCTCTGTCTCTGTCTCTGTCTCTGTCTCTGTCTCTGTCTCTGTCTCTGTCTCTGTCCCTGTCTCTATCTCTGTCTCTGTCTCTGTCTCTGTCTCTCTTTCTGTCTCTGTCCCTGTCCCTGTCTCTGTCTCTGCCTCTGCCTCTGTCTCTATCTCTGTCTCTGTCCGTGTCTCTGTCTCTGTCTCTGTCTCTGTCTCTGTCTCTGTCTCTGTCTCTGTCTCTGTCTCTGTCTCTGTCTCTGTCTCTGTCTCTGTCTCTGTCTCTGTCTATGTCTCTGTCTCTGTCTCTGTCTCTGTGTCTGTCGCTGTCTCTCCCTCCTTCTCTGTCTCCGTCTCTGTCCCTGGATCTGTCTCTGCCTCTGTCTCCGTCTCTGTCTCTGTCTCGATCTTTGTCTCCGTCTCCGTCTCTGTCTCTGTTTGTCTCGGTCTCTGTCTCTGTCTCTGTCTTTGCCTCTGTCTCTGTCCCCGTATCTCTCTCTGTCTCTGTCTCTGTCACTGCCTCTGTCTCTGTCTCTGTCCCTGTCCCTCTCCCTGTCCCTGCCGCTGTCTCTGTCTCTGTCTCTGTCTCTGTCTCTGTCTCTGTCTCTGTCTCTGTCTCTGTCGCTGTCTCTCCCTCTGTCGCTGTCTCTGTCTCCGTCCCTGGCTCTGTCTCTGCCTCTGTCTCCGTCTCTGTCTCTGTCTCTGCCTCTATCTCCGTCTCTGTCTCTGTCTCTGTCTCTGTCTCTGTCTCTGTCTCTGTCTCTGTCTCTGTCTCTGTCTCTGTCTCTGTCTCTGTCCCTGTCACTGCCTCTGTCTCTGTCTCTGTCTCTGTCGCTGTCTCTTCCTCTGTCTCTGTCTCCGTCTCTGTCCCTGGCTCTGTCTCTGCCTCTGTCTCCGTCTCCGTCTGTGTCTCGGTCTTTGTCGCCGTCTCTGTCTCTGCCTCTGTCTCTGTCTCTGTCTCTGTCTCTGTCTCTGTCTCTGTCTCTGTCTCTGTCTCTGCCTCTGTCTCTGCCTCTGTCTCTGTCTCTGTCTCTGTCTATGTCTCTGTCACTGTCTCTGTCTCTGTCTCTGCCTCTGTCTCTGCCCTGCCTCTGTCTCCGTCTCTGTCTCTGTCTCTGTATCTGTCTCTGTCTCTGTCTCTGTCTCTGTCTGTGTCTCTGCCTCTGTCTCGGTCTCTGTCTCTGTCTCTGTCTCTGTCTCTGTCTCTGTCTCTGTCTCTGTCTCTGCCTCTGTCTCTGCCTCCGTCTCTGTCCCTGGCTCTGTCTCCGCCTCTGTCTCCGTCTCTGTCTCTGTCTCGGTCTTCGTCTCCGTCTCTGTCTCCGCCTCTGCCTCTATCTCCGTCTCTGCCTCTGTCTCTGTCTCTGTCTCTGTCTCTGTCTCTGTCTCTGTCTCTATCTCTGTCTCTGTCTCTGTCTCTGTCTCTGTCACTGCCTCTGTCTCTGTCTCTGTCTCTGTCGCTGTCTCTTCCTCTGTCTCTGTCTCCGTCTCTGTCCCTGGCTCTGTCTCTGCCTCTGTCTCTGTCTCTGCCTCCGTCTCTGTCTCCGTCTGTGTCTCTGTTTCTGTCTCTTTGTCTCTGTCTCTGCATATCTGCCTCCGTGCCTATATCTCTATGTCTCTGTCTCTGTCTCTGTCTCTGTCTCTGTCTCAGTCTCTGTCTCTGTCTCTGTCTGTGTCTCTGCCTCTCTCTCGGTCTTTGTCTCCGTCTCCGTCTCTGTCACTGTCTCTGTCGCTGTCTCTGTCTCTGTCGCTGTCTCTGTCTCTGTCTCTGTCTCTGTCTCTGTCTCTGTCTCTGTCCGTGTCTCTGTCTCTGTCTCTGTCTCTGTCTCTGTCGCTGTCTCTTCCTCTGTCTCTGTCTCCGTCTCTGTCCCTGGCTCTGTCTCTGCCTCTGTCTCTGTCTCTGCCTCCGTCTCTGTCTCCGTCTGTGTCTCTGTTTCTGTCTCTGGGTCTCTGTCTGTGTGTGTCTGCCTCTGTCTCTTTGTCTCTGTCTCTGCATATCTGCCTCCGTGCCTATGTCTCTATGTCTCTGTCTCTGTCTCTGTCTCTGTCTCAGTCTCTGTCTCTGTGTCTGTCTCTGCCTCTGACTCTGTCTCTGTCTCTGTCTCTGTCTCTGTCTCTGTCTCTGTCTCTGCCTCTGTCTCTGCCTCCGTCTCTGTCCCTGGCTCTGTCTCCGCCTCTGTCTCCGTCTCTGTCTCTGTCTCGGTCTTCGTCTCCGTCTCTGTCTCCGCCTCTGCCTCTATCCCCGTCTCTGTCTCTGTCTCTGTCTCTGTCTCTGTCTCGGTCTCTGTCCCTGGCTCTGTCTCTGCCTCTGTCTCCGTCTCTGTCTCTGTCTCGGTCTTTGTCTCCGTCTCTGTCTCCGTCTCTGTCTCTGTCTCTGCCTCTGTCTCTATCTCCGTCTCTGCCTCTGTCTCTGTCTGTGTCTCTGTCTCCGTCTCTGTCTCTGTCTCTGCCTCTATCTCCGTCTCCGTCTCCGTCTCCGTCTCTGTCTCTGTCTCCGTCTCTGTCTATGTCTCTGCCTCTGTCACAGTCTCTGCGTCTGTCTCGGTCTTTGTCTCCGTCTCTGTCTCTGTCTCTGTCTCTGTCTCTGTCTCTGTCTCTGTCCCTGTCTCTGTCTCTGTCTCTGTCTCTGTCTCTGTCTCTGTCTCTGTCTCTGTCTCTGTCTCTGTCTCTGTCTCTGTCTCTGTTTCTGTCTCTGTCCCTGTCCCTGTCTCTGTCTCTGCCTCTGTCTCTGCCTCTGTCTCTGTCTCTGTCTCTGTCTCTGTCTCTGTCTCTGTCTCTGTCTCTGTCTCTGTCCCTGTCTCTATCTCTGTCTCTGTCTCTGTCTCTGTCTCTCTTTCTGTCTCTGTCCCTGTCCCTGTCTCTGTCTCTGCCTCTGCCTCTGTCTCTATCTCTGTCTCTGTCCGTGTCTCTGTCTCTGTCTCTGTCTCTGTCTCTGTCTCTGTCTCTGTCTCTGTCTCTGTCTCTGTCTCTGTCTCTGTCTCTGTCTCTGTCTCTGTCTCTGTCTCTGTCTATGTCTCTGTCTCTGTCTCTGTCTCTGTGTCTGTCGCTGTCTCTCCCTCCTTCTCTGTCTCCGTCTCTGTCCCTGGATCTGTCTCTGCCTCTGTCTCCGTCTCTGTCTCTGTCTCGATCTTTGTCTCCGTCTCCGTCTCTGTCTCTGTTTGTCTCGGTCTCTGTCTCTGTCTCTGTCTTTGCCTCTGTCTCTGTCCCCGTATCTCTCTCTGTCTCTGTCTCTGTCACTGCCTCTGTCTCTGTCTCTGTCCCTGTCCCTCTCCCTGTCCCTGCCGCTGTCTCTGTCTCTGTCTCTGTCTCTGTCTCTGTCTCTGTCTCTGTCTCTGTCTCTGTCTCTGTCTCTGTCTCTGTCCCTGTCACTGCCTCTGTCTCTGTCTCTGTCTCTGTCGCTGTCTCTTCCTCTGTCTCTGTCTCCGCCTCTGTCCCTGGCTCTGTCTCTGCCTCTGTCTCCGTCTCCGTCTGTGTCTCGGTCTTTGTCGCCGTCTCTGTCTCTGCCTCTGTCTCTGTCTCTGTCTCTGTCTCTGTCTCTGTCTCTGTCTCTGTCTCTGTCTCTGCCTCTGTCTCTGCCTCTGTCTCTGTCTCTGTCTCTGTCTATGTCTCTGTCACTGTCTCTGTCTCTGTCTCTGCCTCTGTCTCTGCCCTGCCTCTGTCTCCGTCTCTGTCTCTGTCTCTGTATCTGTCTCTGTCTCTGTCTCTGTCTCTGTCTGTGTCTCTGCCTCTGTCTCGGTCTTTGTCTCCGTCTCTGTTTCTATCTCTGTCTCTGTCGCTGTCTCTGTCTCTGTCGCTGTCTCTGTCTCTGTCTCTGTCTCTGTCTCTGTCCCTGTCTCTGTCTCTGTCTCTGTCTCTGTCTCTGTCTCTGTCTCTGTCTCTGTCTCTGTGTCTGTCTCTGTCTCTGTCTCTGTCTCTGTCTCTGTTTCTGTCTCTGTCTCTGTCTCTGTCTCTGTCTCAGTCTCTGTCTCTGTCTCTGTCTCTGTCTCCGTATATGTCTCTGTCTCTGTCCCTGTCTCTGTCTCTGTCTCCGTCTCTGTCTCTGTCTCGGTCTTTGTCTCCGTCTCTGTCTCCGTCTCTGTCTCTGTCTCTGTCTCTGCCTCTGTCTCTGCCTCTGTCTCTGTCCCTGTCCCTCTCCCTGTCCCTGTCGCTGTCTCTGTCTCTGTCTCTGTCTCTGTCCCTGTCTCTGTCTCTGTCTCTGTCTCTGTCTCTGTCTCTGTCTCTGTCTCTGTCTGTGTCTCTGCCTCTGTCTCGGTCTTTGTCTCCGTCTCCGTCTCTGTCACTGTCTCTGTCGCTGTCTCTGTCTCTGTCGCTGTCTCTGTCTCTGTCTCCGTCTCTGTCTCTGTCTCTGTCCGTGTCTCTGTCTCTGTCTCTGTCTCTGTCGCTGTCTCTTCCTCTGTCTCTGTCTCCGTCTCTGTCCCTGGCTCTGTCTCTGCCTCTGTCTCTGTCTCTGCCTCCGTCTCTGTCTCCGTCTGTGTCTCTGTTTCTGTCTCTGGGTCTCTGTCTGTGTGCGTCTGCCTCTGTCTCTTTGTCTCTGTCTCTGCATATCTGCCTCCGTGCCTATGTCTCTATGTCTCTGTCTCTGTCTCTGTCTCTGTCTCTGTGTCTGTCTCTGCCTCTGACTCTGTCTCTGTCTCTGTCTCTGTCTCTGTCTCTGTCTCTGTCTCTGTCTCTGTCTCTGTCTCTGTCTCTGTCTCTGCCTCTGTCTCTGCCTCCGTCTCTGTCCCTGGCTCTGTCTCCGCCTCTGTCTCCGTCTCTGTCTCTGTCTCGGTCTTCGTCTCCGTCTCTGTCTCCGCCTCTGCCTCTATCTCCGTCTCTGTCTCTGTCTCTGTCTCTGTCTCTGTCTCTGTCTCTGTCTCTGTCTCTATCTCTGTCTCTGTCTCTGTCTCTGTCTCTGTCACTGCCTCTGTCTCTGTCTCTGTCTCTGTCGCTGTCTCTTCCTCTGTCTCTGTCTCCGTCTCTGTCCCTGGCTCTGTCTCTGCCTCTGTCTCTGTCTCTGCCTCCGTCTCTGTCTCCGTCTGTGTCTCTGTTTCTGTCTCTTTGTCTCTGTCTCTGCATATCTGCCTCCGTGCCTATATCTCTATGTCTCTGTCTCTGTCTCTGTCTCTGTCTCAGTCTCTGTCTCTGTCTCTGTCTGTGTCTCTGCCTCTGTCTCGGTCTTTGTCTCCGTCTCCGTCTCTGTCACTGTCTCTGTCGCTGTCTCTGCCTCTGTCGCTGTCTCTGTCTCTGTCTCTGTCTCTGTCTCTGTCTCTGTCCGTGTCTCTGTCTCTGTCTCTGTCTCTGTCTCTGTCGCTGTCTCTTCCTCTGTCTCTGTCTCCGTCTCTGTCCCTGGCTCTGTCTCTGCCTCTGTCTCTGTCTCTGTTTCTCCTCCGTCTCTGTCTCCGTCTGTGTCTCTGTTTCTGTCTCTGGGTCTCTGTCTGTGTGTGTCTGCCTCTGTCTCTTTGTCTCTGTCTCTGCATATCTGCCTCCGTGCCTATGTCTCTATGTCTCTGTCTCTGTCTCTGTCTCTGTCTCTGTCTCAGTCTCTGTCTCTGTGTCTGTCTCTGCCTCTGACTCTGTCTCTGTCTCTGTCTCTGTCTCTGTCTCTGTCTCTGTCTCTGCCTCTGTCTCTGCCTCCGTCTCTGTCCCTGGCTCTGTCTCCGCCTCTGTCTCCGTCTCTGTCTCTGTCTCGGTCTTCGTCTCCGTCTCTGTCTCCGCCTCTGCCTCTATCCCCGTCTCTGTCTCTGTCTCTGTCTCTGTCTCTGTCTCGGTCTCTGTCCCTGGCTCTGTCTCTGCCTCTGTCTCCGTCTCTGTCTCTGTCTCGGTCTTTGTCTCCGTCTCTGTCTCCGTCTCTGTCTCTGTCTCTGCCTCTGTCTCTATCTCCGTCTCTGCCTCTGTCTCTGTCTGTGTCTCTGTCTCCGTCTCTGTCTCTGTCTCTGCCTCTATCTCCGTCTCCGTCTCCGTCTCCGTCTCTGTCTCTGTCTCCGTCTCTGTCTATGTCTCTGCCTCTGTCACAGTCTCTGCGTCTGTCTCGGGCTTTGTCTCCGTCTCTGCCTCTGTCTCTGCCTCTGTCTCTGTCTCTGTCTCTGTCTCTGTCACTGTCTCCGTCTCTGCCTCTGTCTCTGTCTCTGTCTCTGTCTCTGTCTCTGTCTCTGTCTCTGTCTCTGTCTCTGTCTCTGTCTCTGTCTCTGTCTCTGTCTCTGTCTCTGTCTCTGTCTCTGTCTCTGTCTCTGTCTTTGTCTCTGTCCCTGTCCCTCTCCCTGTGCCTGTCGCTGTCTCTGTCTCTGTCTCTGTCTCTGTCTCTGTCTCCGTCTCTGTCCCTGGGTTTGTCTCTGCCTCTGTCTCCGTCTCTGTCTGTGTCTCGGTCTTTGTCTCCGTCTCTGTCTCTGTCTCCGTCTCTGCCTCTGTCTCTGTCTGTGTCTCTGTCTCTGCCTCAGTCTCTGTCTCTGTCTCTGTCACTGTCTCCGTCTCTGCCTCTGTCTCTGTCTCTGCCTCTGTCTCTTTGTCTCTGTCTCTGCATATCTGCCTCCGTGCCTATGTCTCTATGTCTCTGTCTCTGTCTCTGTCTCTGTCTCAGTCTCTGTCTCTGTGTCTGTCTCTGCCTCTGACTCCGTCTCTGTCTCTGTCTCTGTCTCTGTCTCTGTCTCTGTCTCTGTCTCTGTCTCTGCCTCTGTCTCTGCCTCCGTCTCTGTCCCTGGCTCTGTCTCCGCCTCTGTCTCCGTCTCTGTCTCTGTCTCGGTCTTCGTCTCCGTCTCTGTCTCCGCCTCTGCCTCTATCTCCGTCTCTGTCTCTGTCTCTGTCTCTGTCTCTGTCTCGGTCTCTGTCCCTGGCTCTGTCTCTGCCTCTGTCTCCGTCTCTGTCTCTGTCTCGGTCTTTGTCTCCGTCTCTGTCTCCGTCTCTGTCTCTGTCTCTGCCTCTGTCTCTATCTCCGTCTCTGCCTCTGTCTCTGTCTGTGTCTTTGTCTCCGTCTCTGTCTCTGTCTCTGTCTCTGTCACTGTCTCCGTCTCTGCCTCTGTCTCTGTCTCTGTCTCTGTCTCTGTCTCTGTCTCTGTCTCAGTCTCTGTCTCTGTCTCTGTCGCTGTCTCTGCCTCTGTCTCTGTCTCTGTCTCTGTCTCTGTCCCTGTCACTGCCTCTGTCTCTGTCTCTGTCTCTGTCGCTGTCTCTTCCTCTGTCTCTGTCTCCGTCTCTGTCCCTGGCTCTGTCTCTGCCTCTGTCTCCGTCTCCGTCTGTGTCTCGGTCTTTGTCGCCGTCTCTGTCTCTGCCTCTGTCTCTGTCTCCGTCTCTGTCTCTGTCTCTGTCTCTGTCTCTGCCTCTGTCTCTGCCTCTGTCTCTGTTTCTGTCTCTGTCTATGTCTCTGTCACTGTCTCTGTCTCTGTCTCTGCCTCTGTCTCTGCCCTGCCTCTGTCTCTGTCTCTGTCTCTGTCTCTGTCTCTGTCTCTGTCTCTGTCTCTGTCTCTGTCTCTGTCTCTGTCTCTGTCTCTGTCTCTGTCTCTGTCTCTGTCTCTGTCTCTGTCTATGTCTCTGTCTCTGTCTCTGTCTCTGTGTCTGTCGCTGTCTCTCCCTCCTTCTCTGTCTCCGTCTCTGTCCCTGGATCTGTCTCTGCCTCTGTCTCCGTCTCTGTCTCTGTCTCGATCTTTGTCTCCGTCTCCGTCTCTGTCTCTGTTTGTCTCGGTCTCTGTCTCTGTCTCTGTCTTTGCCTCTGTCTCTGTCCCCGTATCTCTCTCTGTCTCTGTCTCTGTCACTGCCTCTGTCTCTGTCTCTGTCCCTGTCCCTCTCCCTGTCCCTGCCGCTGTCTCTGTCTCTGTCTCTGTCTCTGTCTCTGTCTCTGTCTCTGTCTCTGTCGCTGTCTCTCCCTCTGTCGCTGTCTCTGTCTCCGTCCCTGGCTCTGTCTCTGCCTCTGTCTCCGTCTCTGTCTCTGTCTCTGCCTCTATCTCCGTCTCTGTCTCTGTCTCTGTCTCTGTCTCTGTCTCTGTCTCTGTCTCTGTCTCTGTCTCTGTCTCTGTCTCTGTCTCTGTCCCTGTCACTGCCTCTGTCTCTGTCTCTGTCTCTGTCGCTGTCTCTTCCTCTGTCTCTGTCTCCGTCTCTGTCCCTGGCTCTGTCTCTGCCTCTGTCTCCGTCTCCGTCTGTGTCTCGGTCTTTGTCGCCGTCTCTGTCTCTGCCTCTGTCTCTGTCTCTGTCTCTGTCTCTGTCTCTGTCTCTGTCTCTGTCTCTGTCTCTGTCTCTGCCTCTGTCTCTGCCTCTGTCTCTGTCTCTGTCTCTGTCTATGTCTCTGTCACTGTCTCTGTCTCTGTCTCTGCCTCTGTCTCTGCCCTGCCTCTGTCTCCGTCTCTGTCTCTGTCTCTGTATCTGTCTCTGTCTCTGTCTCTGTCTCTGTCTGTGTCTCTGCCTCTGTCTCGGTCTTTGTCTCCGTCTCTGTTTCTATCTCTGTCTCTGTCGCTGTCTCTGTCTCTGTCGCTGTCTCTGTCTCTGTCTCTGTCTCTGTCTCTGTCCCTGTCTCTGTCTCTGTCTCTGTCTCTGTCTCTGTCTCTGTCTCTGTCTCTGTCTCTGTGTCTGTCTCTGTCTCTGTCTCTGTCTCTGTCTCTGTCTCTGTCTCTGTCTCTGTCTCTGTCTCTGTCTCAGTCTCTGTCTCTGTCTCTGTCTCTGTCTCCGTATATGTCTCTGTCTCTGTCCCTGTCTCTGTCTCTGTCTCCGTCTCTGTCTCTGTCTCGGTCTTTGTCTCCGTCTCTGTCTCCGTCTCTGTCTCTGTCTCTGTCTCTGCCTCTGTCTCTGCCTCTGTCTCTGTCCCTGTCCCTCTCCCTGTCCCTGTCGCTGTCTCTGTCTCTGTCTCTGTCTCTGTCCCTGTCTCTGTCTCTGTCTCTGTCTCTGTCTCTGTCTCTGTCTCTGTCTCTGTCTGTGTCTCTGCCTCTGTCTCGGTCTTTGTCTCCGTCTCCGTCTCTGTCACTGTCTCTGTCGCTGTCTCTGTCTCTGTCGCTGTCTCTGTCTCTGTCTCCGTCTCTGTCTCTGTCTCTGTCCGTGTCTCTGTCTCTGTCTCTGTCTCTGTCGCTGTCTCTTCCTCTGTCTCTGTCTCCGTCTCTGTCCCTGGCTCTGTCTCTGCCTCTGTCTCTGTCTCTGCCTCCGTCTCTGTCTCCGTCTGTGTCTCTGTTTCTGTCTCTGGGTCTCTGTCTGTGTGCGTCTGCCTCTGTCTCTTTGTCTCTGTCTCTGCATATCTGCCTCCGTGCCTATGTCTCTATGTCTCTGTCTCTGTCTCTGTCTCTGTCTCTGTGTCTGTCTCTGCCTCTGACTCTGTCTCTGTCTCTGTCTCTGTCTCTGTCTCTGTCTCTGTCTCTGTCTCTGTCTCTGTCTCTGTCTCTGCCTCTGTCTCTGCCTCCGTCTCTGTCCCTGGCTCTGTCTCCGCCTCTGTCTCCGTCTCTGTCTCTGTCTCGGTCTTCGTCTCCGTCTCTGTCTCCGCCTCTGCCTCTATCTCCGTCTCTGTCTCTGTCTCTGTCTCTGTCTCTGTCTCTGTCTCTGTCTCTGTCTCTATCTCTGTCTCTGTCTCTGTCTCTGTCTCTGTCACTGCCTCTGTCTCTGTCTCTGTCTCTGTCGCTGTCTCTTCCTCTGTCTCTGTCTCCGTCTCTGTCCCTGGCTCTGTCTCTGCCTCTGTCTCTGTCTCTGCCTCCGTCTCTGTCTCCGTCTGTGTCTCTGTTTCTGTCTCTTTGTCTCTGTCTCTGCATATCTGCCTCCGTGCCTATATCTCTATGTCTCTGTCTCTGTCTCTGTCTCTGTCTCAGTCTCTGTCTCTGTCTCTGTCTGTGTCTCTGCCTCTGTCTCGGTCTTTGTCTCCGTCTCCGTCTCTGTCACTGTCTCTGTCGCTGTCTCTGCCTCTGTCGCTGTCTCTGTCTCTGTCTCTGTCTCTGTCTCTGTCTCTGTCCGTGTCTCTGTCTCTGTCTCTGTCTCTGTCTCTGTCGCTGTCTCTTCCTCTGTCTCTGTCTCCGTCTCTGTCCCTGGCTCTGTCTCTGCCTCTGTCTCTGTCTCTGTTTCTCCTCCGTCTCTGTCTCCGTCTGTGTCTCTGTTTCTGTCTCTGGGTCTCTGTCTGTGTGTGTCTGCCTCTGTCTCTTTGTCTCTGTCTCTGCATATCTGCCTCCGTGCCTATGTCTCTATGTCTCTGTCTCTGTCTCTGTCTCTGTCTCTGTCTCAGTCTCTGTCTCTGTGTCTGTCTCTGCCTCTGACTCTGTCTCTGTCTCTGTCTCTGTCTCTGTCTCTGTCTCTGTCTCTGCCTCTGTCTCTGCCTCCGTCTCTGTCCCTGGCTCTGTCTCCGCCTCTGTCTCCGTCTCTGTCTCTGTCTCGGTCTTCGTCTCCGTCTCTGTCTCCGCCTCTGCCTCTATCCCCGTCTCTGTCTCTGTCTCTGTCTCTGTCTCTGTCTCGGTCTCTGTCCCTGGCTCTGTCTCTGCCTCTGTCTCCGTCTCTGTCTCTGTCTCGGTCTTTGTCTCCGTCTCTGTCTCCGTCTCTGTCTCTGTCTCTGCCTCTGTCTCTATCTCCGTCTCTGCCTCTGTCTCTGTCTGTGTCTCTGTCTCCGTCTCTGTCTCTGTCTCTGCCTCTATCTCCGTCTCCGTCTCCGTCTCCGTCTCTGTCTCTGTCTCCGTCTCTGTCTATGTCTCTGCCTCTGTCACAGTCTCTGCGTCTGTCTCGGGCTTTGTCTCCGTCTCTGCCTCTGTCTCTGCCTCTGTCTCTGTCTCTGTCTCTGTCTCTGTCACTGTCTCCGTCTCTGCCTCTGTCTCTGTCTCTGTCTCTGTCTCTGTCTCTGTCTCTGTCTCTGTCTCTGTCTCTGTCTCTGTCTCTGTCTCTGTCTCTGTCTCTGTCTCTGTCTCTGTCTCTGTCTCTGTCTCTGTCCCTGTCACTGCCTCTGTCTCTGTCTCTGTCTCTGTCGCTGTCTCTTCCTCTGTCTCTGTCTCCGTCTCTGTCCCTGGCTCTGTCTCTGCCTCTGTCTCCGTCTCCGTCTGTGTCTCGGTCTTTGTCGCCGTCTCTGTCTCTGCCTCTGTCTCTGTCTCTGTCTCTGTCTCTGTCTCTGTCTCTGTCTCTGTCTCTGTCTCTGTCTCTGCCTCTGTCTCTGCCTCTGTCTCTGTCTCTGTCTCTGTCTATGTCTCTGTCACTGTCTCTGTCTCTGTCTCTGCCTCTGTCTCTGCCCTGCCTCTGTCTCCGTCTCTGTCTCTGTCTCTGTATCTGTCTCTGTCTCTGTCTCTGTCTCTGTCTGTGTCTCTGCCTCTGTCTCGGTCTTTGTCTCCGTCTCTGTTTCTATCTCTGTCTCTGTCGCTGTCTCTGTCTCTGTCGCTGTCTCTGTCTCTGTCTCTGTCTCTGTCTCTGTCCCTGTCTCTGTCTCTGTCTCTGTCTCTGTCTCTGTCTCTGTCTCTGTCTCTGTCTCTGTGTCTGTCTCTGTCTCTGTCTCTGTCTCTGTCTCTGTCTCTGTCTCTGTCTCTGTCTCTGTCTCTGTCTCAGTCTCTGTCTCTGTCTCTGTCTCTGTCTCCGTATATGTCTCTGTCTCTGTCCCTGTCTCTGTCTCTGTCTCCGTCTCTGTCTCTGTCTCGGTCTTTGTCTCCGTCTCTGTCTCCGTCTCTGTCTCTGTCTCTGTCTCTGCCTCTGTCTCTGCCTCTGTCTCTGTCCCTGTCCCTCTCCCTGTCCCTGTCGCTGTCTCTGTCTCTGTCTCTGTCTCTGTCCCTGTCTCTGTCTCTGTCTCTGTCTCTGTCTCTGTCTCTGTCTCTGTCTCTGTCTGTGTCTCTGCCTCTGTCTCGGTCTTTGTCTCCGTCTCCGTCTCTGTCACTGTCTCTGTCGCTGTCTCTGTCTCTGTCGCTGTCTCTGTCTCTGTCTCCGTCTCTGTCTCTGTCTCTGTCCGTGTCTCTGTCTCTGTCTCTGTCTCTGTCGCTGTCTCTTCCTCTGTCTCTGTCTCCGTCTCTGTCCCTGGCTCTGTCTCTGCCTCTGTCTCTGTCTCTGCCTCCGTCTCTGTCTCCGTCTGTGTCTCTGTTTCTGTCTCTGGGTCTCTGTCTGTGTGCGTCTGCCTCTGTCTCTTTGTCTCTGTCTCTGCATATCTGCCTCCGTGCCTATGTCTCTATGTCTCTGTCTCTGTCTCTGTCTCTGTCTCTGTGTCTGTCTCTGCCTCTGACTCTGTCTCTGTCTCTGTCTCTGTCTCTGTCTCTGTCTCTGTCTCTGTCTCTGTCTCTGTCTCTGTCTCTGCCTCTGTCTCTGCCTCCGTCTCTGTCCCTGGCTCTGTCTCCGCCTCTGTCTCCGTCTCTGTCTCTGTCTCGGTCTTCGTCTCCGTCTCTGTCTCCGCCTCTGCCTCTATCTCCGTCTCTGTCTCTGTCTCTGTCTCTGTCTCTGTCTCTGTCTCTGTCTCTGTCTCTATCTCTGTCTCTGTCTCTGTCTCTGTCTCTGTCACTGCCTCTGTCTCTGTCTCTGTCTCTGTCGCTGTCTCTTCCTCTGTCTCTGTCTCCGTCTCTGTCCCTGGCTCTGTCTCTGCCTCTGTCTCTGTCTCTGCCTCCGTCTCTGTCTCCGTCTGTGTCTCTGTTTCTGTCTCTTTGTCTCTGTCTCTGCATATCTGCCTCCGTGCCTATATCTCTATGTCTCTGTCTCTGTCTCTGTCTCTGTCTCAGTCTCTGTCTCTGTCTCTGTCTGTGTCTCTGCCTCTGTCTCGGTCTTTGTCTCCGTCTCCGTCTCTGTCACTGTCTCTGTCGCTGTCTCTGCCTCTGTCGCTGTCTCTGTCTCTGTCTCTGTCTCTGTCTCTGTCTCTGTCCGTGTCTCTGTCTCTGTCTCTGTCTCTGTCTCTGTCGCTGTCTCTTCCTCTGTCTCTGTCTCCGTCTCTGTCCCTGGCTCTGTCTCTGCCTCTGTCTCTGTCTCTGTTTCTCCTCCGTCTCTGTCTCCGTCTGTGTCTCTGTTTCTGTCTCTGGGTCTCTGTCTGTGTGTGTCTGCCTCTGTCTCTTTGTCTCTGTCTCTGCATATCTGCCTCCGTGCCTATGTCTCTATGTCTCTGTCTCTGTCTCTGTCTCTGTCTCTGTCTCAGTCTCTGTCTCTGTGTCTGTCTCTGCCTCTGACTCTGTCTCTGTCTCTGTCTCTGTCTCTGTCTCTGTCTCTGTCTCTGCCTCTGTCTCTGCCTCCGTCTCTGTCCCTGGCTCTGTCTCCGCCTCTGTCTCCGTCTCTGTCTCTGTCTCGGTCTTCGTCTCCGTCTCTGTCTCCGCCTCTGCCTCTATCCCCGTCTCTGTCTCTGTCTCTGTCTCTGTCTCTGTCTCGGTCTCTGTCCCTGGCTCTGTCTCTGCCTCTGTCTCCGTCTCTGTCTCTGTCTCGGTCTTTGTCTCCGTCTCTGTCTCCGTCTCTGTCTCTGTCTCTGCCTCTGTCTCTATCTCCGTCTCTGCCTCTGTCTCTGTCTGTGTCTCTGTCTCCGTCTCTGTCTCTGTCTCTGCCTCTATCTCCGTCTCCGTCTCCGTCTCCGTCTCTGTCTCTGTCTCCGTCTCTGTCTATGTCTCTGCCTCTGTCACAGTCTCTGCGTCTGTCTCGGGCTTTGTCTCCGTCTCTGCCTCTGTCTCTGCCTCTGTCTCTGTCTCTGTCTCTGTCTCTGTCACTGTCTCCGTCTCTGCCTCTGTCTCTGTCTCTGTCTCTGTCTCTGTCTCTGTCTCTGTCTCTGTCTCTGTCTCTGTCTCTGTCTCTGTCTCTGTCTCTGTCTCTGTCTCTGTCTCTGTCTCTGTCTCTGTCTCTGTCTTTGTCTCTGTCCCTGTCCCTCTCCCTGTGCCTGTCGCTGTCTCTGTCTCTGTCTCTGTCTCTGTCTCTGTCTCCGTCTCTGTCCCTGGGTTTGTCTCTGCCTCTGTCTCCGTCTCTGTCTGTGTCTCGGTCTTTGTCTCCGTCTCTGTCTCTGTCTCCGTCTCTGCCTCTGTCTCTGTCTGTGTCTCTGTCTCTGCCTCAGTCTCTGTCTCTGTCTCTGTCACTGTCTCCGTCTCTGCCTCTGTCTCTGTCTCTGCCTCTGTCTCTTTGTCTCTGTCTCTGCATATCTGCCTCCGTGCCTATGTCTCTATGTCTCTGTCTCTGTCTCTGTCTCTGTCTCAGTCTCTGTCTCTGTGTCTGTCTCTGCCTCTGACTCCGTCTCTGTCTCTGTCTCTGTCTCTGTCTCTGTCTCTGTCTCTGTCTCTGTCTCTGCCTCTGTCTCTGCCTCCGTCTCTGTCCCTGGCTCTGTCTCCGCCTCTGTCTCCGTCTCTGTCTCTGTCTCGGTCTTCGTCTCCGTCTCTGTCTCCGCCTCTGCCTCTATCTCCGTCTCTGTCTCTGTCTCTGTCTCTGTCTCTGTCTCGGTCTCTGTCCCTGGCTCTGTCTCTGCCTCTGTCTCCGTCTCTGTCTCTGTCTCGGTCTTTGTCTCCGTCTCTGTCTCCGTCTCTGTCTCTGTCTCTGCCTCTGTCTCTATCTCCGTCTCTGCCTCTGTCTCTGTCTGTGTCTTTGTCTCCGTCTCTGTCTCTGTCTCTGTCTCTGTCACTGTCTCCGTCTCTGCCTCTGTCTCTGTCTCTGTCTCTGTCTCTGTCTCTGTCTCTGTCTCAGTCTCTGTCTCTGTCTCTGTCGCTGTCTCTGCCTCTGTCTCTGTCTCTGTCTCTGTCTCTGTCCCTGTCACTGCCTCTGTCTCTGTCTCTGTCTCTGTCGCTGTCTCTTCCTCTGTCTCTGTCTCCGTCTCTGTCCCTGGCTCTGTCTCTGCCTCTGTCTCCGTCTCCGTCTGTGTCTCGGTCTTTGTCGCCGTCTCTGTCTCTGCCTCTGTCTCTGTCTCCGTCTCTGTCTCTGTCTCTGTCTCTGTCTCTGCCTCTGTCTCTGCCTCTGTCTCTGTTTCTGTCTCTGTCTATGTCTCTGTCACTGTCTCTGTCTCTGTCTCTGCCTCTGTCTCTGCCCTGCCTCTGTCTCTGTCTCTGTCTCTGTCTCTGTCTCTGTCTCTGTCTCTGTCTCTGTCTCTGTCTGTGTCTCTGCCTCTGTCTCGGTCTTTGTCTCCGTCTCTGTTTCTATCTCTGTCTCTGTCGCTGTCTCTGTCTCTGTCGCTGTCTCTGTCTCTGTCTCTGTCTCTGTCTCCGTCCCTGTCTCTGTCTCTGTCTCTGTCTCTGTCTCTGTCTCTGTGTCTGTCTCTGTCTCTGTCTCTGTCTCTGTCTCTGTCTCTGTCTCTGTCTCAGTCTCTGTCTCTGTCTCTGTCTCTGTCTCTGTCTCTGTCTCTGTCTCTGTCTCCGTCTCTGTCTCTGTCTCGGTCTTTGTCTCCGTCTCTGTCTCCGTCTCTGTCTCTGTCTCTGTCTCTGCCTCTGTCTCTGCCTCTGTCTCTGTCCCTGTCCCTCTCCCTGTCCCTGTCGCTGTCTCTGTCTCTGTCTCTGTCTCTGTCCCTGTCTCTGTCTCTGTTTCTGTCTCTGTCTCTGTCTGTGTCTCTGCCTCTGTCTCGGTCTTTGTCTCCGTCTCCGTCTCTGTCACTGTCTCTGTCGCTGTCTCTGTCTCTGTCGCTGTCTCTGTCTCTGTCTCTGTCTCTGTCTCTGTCTCTGTCTCTGTCCGTGTCTCTGTCTCTGTCTCTGTCTCTGTCTCTGTCGCTGTCTCTTCCTCTGTCTCTGTCTCCGTCTCTGTCCCTGGCTCTGTCTCTGCCTCTGTCTCTGTCTCTGCCTCCGTCTCTGTCTCCGTCTGTGTCTCTGTTTCTGTCTCTGGGTCTCTGTCTGTGTGTGTCTGCCTCTGTCTCTTTGTCTCTGTCTCTGCATATCTGCCTCCGTGCCTATGTCTCTATGTCTCTGTCTCTGTCTCTGTCTCTGTCTCAGTCTCTGTCTCTGTGTCTGTCTCTGCCTCTGACTCCGTCTCTGTCTCTGTCTCTGTCTCTGTCTCTGTCTCTGTCTCTGTCTCTGTCTCTGTCTCTGTCTCTGTCTCTGTCTCTGCCTCTGTCTCTGCCTCCGTCTCTGTCCCTGGCTCTGTCTCCGCCTCTGTCTCCGTCTCTGTCTCTGTCTCGGTCTTCGTCTCCGTCTCTGTCTCCGCCTCTGCCTCTATCTCCGTCTCTGTCTCTATCTCTGTCTCTGTCCCTGTCTCTGTCTCTGTCTCTGTCTCTGTCTCTGTCTCTGTCTCTGTCTCTGTCTCTGTCTCTGTCTCTGTCTCTGTCTCTGTCTCTGTCTCTGTCTCTGTCTCTGTCTCTGTCTCTGTCTCTGTCTATGTCTCTGTCTCTGTCTCTGTCTCTGTGTCTGTCGCTGTCTCTCCCTCCTTCTCTGTCTCCGTCTCTGTCCCTGGATCTGTCTCTGCCTCTGTCTCCGTCTCTGTCTCTGTCTCGATCTTTGTCTCCGTCTCCGTCTCTGTCTCTGTTTGTCTCGGTCTCTGTCTCTGTCTCTGTCTTTGCCTCTGTCTCTGTCCCCGTATCTCTCTCTGTCTCTGTCTCTGCCTCTGTCTCTGCCTCTGTCTCTGTCTCTATCTCCGTCTCTGCCTCTGTCTCTGTCTGTGTCTCTGTCTCTGTCTCTGTCTCTGTCTCTGTCTCTGTCTCTGTCTCTGTCTCTGTCGCTGTCTCTGCCTCTGTCTCTGTCTCTGTGTCTGTCGCTGTCTCTCCCTCCTTCTCTGTCTCCGTCTCTGTCCCCGGATCTGTCTCTGCCTCTGTCTCCGTCTCTGTCTCTGTCTCGATCTTTGTCTCCGTATCCGTCTCTGTCTCTGTCTCTGCCTCCGTCTCTGTCTCTGTCTCTGTCTCTGTCTTTGCCTCTGTCTCTGTCCCCGTATCTGTCTCTGTCTCTGTTTCTGTCTCGGTCTCTGTCTTTGTCTCTGTCTCTGCCTCTGTCTCTGTCTCTGCCTCTGTCTCTGTCTCTGTCTCTGTCTCAGTCTCTGTCTCTGTCTCTGTCCCTGGCTCTGTCTCTGTCGCTGTCTCTGTCTCTGTCTCTGTCTCTGTCCCTGTCTCTGTGCCTGTCTCTGTCTCTGTCTCTGTCTCTGTCTCTGTCTCTGTCTTTGCCTCTGCCTCTGTCTCAGTCTCTGCGTCTGTCTCGGTCTTTGTCTCCGTCTCTGTCTCTGTCTCTGTCTCTGTCTCTGTCTCTGTCTCTGTCGCTGTCTCTTCCTCTGTCTCTGTCTCCGTCTCTGTCCCTGGCTCTGTCTCTGCCTCTGTCTCCGTCTCCGTCTGTGTCTCGGTCTTTGTCGCCGTCTCTGTCTCTGCCTCTGTCTCTGTCTCCGTCTCTGTCTCTGTCTCTGTCTCTGTCTCTGCCTCTGTCTCTGCCTCTGTCTCTGTTTCTGTCTCTGTCTATGTCTCTGTCACTGTCTCTGTCTCTGTCTCTGCCTCTGTCTCTGCCCTGCCTCTGTCTCTGTCTCTGTCTCTGTCTCTGTCTCTGTCTCTGTCTCTGTCTCTGTCTCTGTCTGTGTCTCTGCCTCTGTCTCGGTCTTTGTCTCCGTCTCTGTTTCTATCTCTGTCTCTGTCGCTGTCTCTGTCTCTGTCGCTGTCTCTGTCTCTGTCTCTGTCTCTGTCTCCGTCCCTGTCTCTGTCTCTGTCTCTGTCTCTGTCTCTGTCTCTGTGTCTGTCTCTGTCTCTGTCTCTGTCTCTGTCTCTGTCTCTGTCTCTGTCTCAGTCTCTGTCTCTGTCTCTGTCTCTGTCTCTGTCTCTGTCTCTGTCTCTGTCTCCGTCTCTGTCTCTGTCTCGGTCTTTGTCTCCGTCTCTGTCTCCGTCTCTGTCTCTGTCTCTGTCTCTGCCTCTGTCTCTGCCTCTGTCTCTGTCCCTGTCCCTCTCCCTGTCCCTGTCGCTGTCTCTGTCTCTGTCTCTGTCTCTGTCCCTGTCTCTGTCTCTGTTTCTGTCTCTGTCTCTGTCTGTGTCTCTGCCTCTGTCTCGGTCTTTGTCTCCGTCTCCGTCTCTGTCACTGTCTCTGTCGCTGTCTCTGTCTCTGTCGCTGTCTCTGTCTCTGTCTCTGTCTCTGTCTCTGTCTCTGTCTCTGTCCGTGTCTCTGTCTCTGTCTCTGTCTCTGTCTCTGTCGCTGTCTCTTCCTCTGTCTCTGTCTCCGTCTCTGTCCCTGGCTCTGTCTCTGCCTCTGTCTCTGTCTCTGCCTCCGTCTCTGTCTCCGTCTGTGTCTCTGTTTCTGTCTCTGGGTCTCTGTCTGTGTGTGTCTGCCTCTGTCTCTTTGTCTCTGTCTCTGCATATCTGCCTCCGTGCCTATGTCTCTATGTCTCTGTCTCTGTCTCTGTCTCTGTCTCAGTCTCTGTCTCTGTGTCTGTCTCTGCCTCTGACTCCGTCTCTGTCTCTGTCTCTGTCTCTGTCTCTGTCTCTGTCTCTGTCTCTGTCTCTGTCTCTGTCTCTGTCTCTGTCTCTGTCTCTGTCTCTGCCTCTGTCTCTGCCTCCGTCTCTGTCCCTGGCTCTGTCTCCGCCTCTGTCTCCGTCTCTGTCTCTGTCTCGGTCTTCGTCTCCGTCTCTGTCTCCGCCTCTGCCTCTATCTCCGTCTCTGTCTCTATCTCTGTCTCTGTCCCTGTCTCTGTCTCTGTCTCTGTCTCTGTCTCTGTCTCTGTCTCTGTCTCTGTCTCTGTCTCTGTCTCTGTCTCTGTCTCTGTCTCTGTCTCTGTCTCTGTCTCTGTCTCTGTCTATGTCTCTGTCTCTGTCTCTGTCTCTGTGTCTGTCGCTGTCTCTCCCTCCTTCTCTGTCTCCGTCTCTGTCCCTGGATCTGTCTCTGCCTCTGTCTCCGTCTCTGTCTCTGTCTCGATCTTTGTCTCCGTCTCCGTCTCTGTCTCTGTTTGTCTCGGTCTCTGTCTCTGTCTCTGTCTTTGCCTCTGTCTCTGTCCCCGTATCTCTCTCTGTCTCTGTCTCTGCCTCTGTCTCTGCCTCTGTCTCTGTCTCTATCTCCGTCTCTGCCTCTGTCTCTGTCTGTGTCTCTGTCTCTGTCTCTGTCTCTGTCTCTGTCTCTGTCTCTGTCTCTGTCTCTGTCGCTGTCTCTGCCTCTGTCTCTGTCTCTGTGTCTGTCGCTGTCTCTCCCTCCTTCTCTGTCTCCGTCTCTGTCCCCGGATCTGTCTCTGCCTCTGTCTCCGTCTCTGTCTCTGTCTCGATCTTTGTCTCCGTATCCGTCTCTGTCTCTGTCTCTGCCTCCGTCTCTGTCTCTGTCTCTGTCTCTGTCTTTGCCTCTGTCTCTGTCCCCGTATCTGTCTCTGTCTCTGTTTCTGTCTCGGTCTCTGTCTTTGTCTCTGTCTCTGCCTCTGTCTCTGTCTCTGCCTCTGTCTCTGTCTCTGTCTCTGTCTCAGTCTCTGTCTCTGTCTCTGTCCCTGGCTCTGTCTCTGTCGCTGTCTCTGTCTCTGTCTCTGTCTCTGTCCCTGTCTCTGTGCCTGTCTCTGTCTCTGTCTCTGCCTCTGTCTCTGTCTCTGTCTCTGTCTCTGTCTCTGTCTCTGTCTCAGTCTCTGTCTCTGTCTCTGTCGCTGTCTCTGCCTCTGTCTCTGTCTCTGTCTCTGTCTCTGTCCCTGTCACTGCCTCTGTCTCTGTCTCTGTCTCTGTCGCTGTCTCTTCCTCTGTCTCTGTCTCTGTCTCTGTCTCTGTCTCTGTCTCTGCCTCTGTCTCTGCCTCCGTCTCTGTCCCTGGCTCTGTCTCCGCCTCTGTCTCCGTCTCTGTCTCTGTCTCGGTCTTCGTCTCCGTCTCTGTCTCCGCCTCTGCCTCTATCTCCGTCTCTGTCTCTGTCTCTGTCTCTGTCTCTGTCTCTGTCTCGGTCTCTGTCCCTGGCTCTGTCTCTGCCTCTGTCTCCGTCTCTGTCTCTGTCTCGGTCTTTGTCTCCGTCTCTGTCTCCGTCTCTGTCTCTGTCTCTGCCTCTGTCTCTATCTCCGTCTCTGCCTCTGTCTCTGTCTGTGTCTTTGTCTCCGTCTCTGTCTCTGTCTCTGTCTCTGTCACTGTCTCCGTCTCTGCCTCTGTCTCTGTCTCTGTCTCTGTCTCTGTCTCTGTCTCTGTCTCAGTCTCTGTCTCTGTCTCTGTCGCTGTCTCTGCCTCTGTCTCTGTCTCTGTCTCTGTCTCTGTCTCTGTCCCTGTCACTGCCTCTGTCTCTGTCTCTGTCTCTGTCGCTGTCTCTTCCTCTGTCTCTGTCTCCGTCTCTGTCCCTGGCTCTGTCTCTGCCTCTTTCTCCGTCTCCGTCTGTGTCTCGGTCTTTGTCGCCGTCTCTGTCTCTGTCTCTGTCTCTGTCTCTGCCTCTGTCTCTGCCTCTGTCTCTGTTTCTGTCTCTGTCTATGTCTCTGTCACTGTCTCTGTCTCTGTCTCTGCCTCTGTCTCTGCCCTGCCTCTGTCTCTGTCTCTGTCTCTGTCTCTGTCTCTGTCTCTGTCTCTGTCTCTGTCTGTGTCTCTGCCTCTGTCTCGGTCTTTGTCTCCGTCTCTGTTTCTATCTCTGTCTCTGTCGCTGTCTCTGTCTCTGTCGCTGTCTCTGTCTCTGTCTCTGTCTCTGTCTCCGTCCCTGTCTCTGTCTCTGTCTCTGCCTCTGTCTCTGTCTCTGCCTCTGTCTCTGTCTCTGTCTCTGTCTCAGTCTCTGTCTCTGTCTCTGTCCCTGGCTCTGTCTCTGTCGCTGTCTCTGTCTCTGTCTCTGTCTCTGTCCCTGTCTCTGTGCCTGTCTCTGTCTCTGTCTCTGTCTCTGTCTCTGTCTCTGTCTTTGCCTCTGCCTCTGTCTCAGTCTCTGCGTCTGTCTCGGTCTTTGTCTCCGTCTCTGTCTCTGTCTCTGTCTCTGTCACTGTCTCCGTCTCTGCCTCTGTCTCTGTCTCTGTCTCTGTCTCTGTCTCTGTCTCTGTCTCTGTCTCTGTCTCTGTCTCTGTCTCTGTCTCTGTCTTTGTCTCTGTCCCTGTCCCTCTCCCTGTGCCTGTCGCTGTCTCTGTCTCTGTCTCTGTCTCTGTCTCCGTCTCTGTCTCTGTCTCTGTCTCTGTCTCTGTCACTGTCCCTGGCTTTGTCTCTGCCTCTGTCTCCGTCTCTGTCTGTGTCTCGGTCTTTGTCTCCGTCTCTGTCTCTGTCTCCGTCTCTGCCTCTGTCTCTGTCTGTGTCTCTGTCTCTGCCTCAGTCTCTGTCTCTGTCTCTGTCACTGTCTCCGTCTCTGCCTCTGTCTCTGTCTCTGCCTCTGTCTCTTTGTCTCTGTCTCTGCATATCTGCCTCCGTGCCTATGTCTCTATGTCTCTGTCTCTGTCTCTGTCTCTGTCTCAGTCTCTGTCTCTGTGTCTGTCTCTGCCTCTGACTCCGTCTCTGCCTCTGTCTCTGTCTCTGTCTCTGTCCCTGTCTCTGTCTCTGTCTCTGTCTCTGTCTCTGCCTCTGTCTCTGCCTCCGTCTCTGTCCCTGGCTCTGTCTCCGCCTCTGTCTCCGTCTCTGTCTCTGTCTCGGTCTTCGTCTCCGTCTCTGTCTCCGCCTCTGCCTCTATCTCCGTCTCTGTCTCTGTCTCTGTCTCTGTCTCTGTCTCTGTCTCTGTCTCGGTCTCTGTCCCTGGCTCTGTCTCTGCCTCTGTCTCCGTCTCTGTCTCTGTCTCGGTCTTTGTCTCCGTCTCTGTCTCCGTCTCTGTCTCTGTCTCTGCCTCTGTCTCTATCTCCGTCTCTGCCTCTGTCTCTGTCTGTGTCTTTGTCTCCGTCTCTGTCTCTGTCTCTGTCTCTGTCACTGTCTCCGTCTCTGCCTCTGTCTCTGTCTCTGTCTCTGTCTCTGTCTCTGTCTCAGTCTCTGTCTCTGTCTCTGTCGCTGTCTCTGCCTCTGTCTCTGTCTCTGTCTCTGTCTCTGTCCCTGTCACTGCCTCTGTCTCTGTCTCTGTCTCTGTCGCTGTCTCTTCCTCTGTCTCTGTCTCCGTCTCTGTCCCTGGCTCTGTCTCTGCCTCTGTCTCCGTCTCCGTCTGTGTCTCGGTCTTTGTCGCCGTCTCTGTCTCTGCCTCTGTCTCTGTCTCCGTCTCTGTCTCTGTCTCTGTCTCTGTCTCTGCCTCTGTCTCTGCCTCTGTCTCTGTTTCTGTCTCTGTCTATGTCTCTGTCACTGTCTCTGTCTCTGTCTCTGCCTCTGTCTCTGCCCTGCCTCTGTCTCTGTCTCTGTCTCTGTCTCTGTCTCTGTCTCTGTCTCTGTCTGTGTCTCTGCCTCTGTCTCGGTCTTTGTCTCCGTCTCTGTTTCTATCTCTGTCTCTGTCGCTGTCTCTGTCTCTGTCGCTGTCTCTGTCTCTGTCTCTGTCTCTGTCTCCGTCCCTGTCTCTGTCTCTGTCTCTGTCTCTGTCTCTGTCTCTGTCTCTGTGTCTGTCTCTGTCTCTGTCTCTGTCTCTGTCTCTGTCTCTGTCTCTGTCTCTGTCTCTGTCTCAGTCTCTGTCTCTGTCTCTGTCTCTGTCTCTGTCTCTGTCTCCGTCTCTGTCTCTGTCTCGGTCTTTGTCTCCGTCTCTGTCTCCGTCTCTGTCTCTGTCTCTGTCTCTGCCTCTGTCTCTGCCTCTGTCTCTGTCCCTGTCCCTCTCCCTGTCCCTGTCGCTGTCTCTGTCTCTGTCTCTGTCTCTGTCCCTGTCTCTGTCTCTGTTTCTGTCTCTGTCTCTGTCTGTGTCTCTGCCTCTGTCTCGGTCTTTGTCTCCGTCTCCGTCTGTGTCACTGTCTCTGTCGCTGTCTCTGTCTCTGTCGCTGTCTCTGTCTCTGTCTCTGTCTCTGTCTCTGTCTCTGTCTCTGTCCGTGTCTCTGTCTCTGTCTCTGTCTCTGTCTCTGTCGCTGTCTCTTCCTCTGTCTCTGTCTCCGTCTCTGTCCCTGGCTCTGTCTCTGCCTCTGTCTCTGTCTCTGCCTCCGTCGCTGTCTCCGTCTGTGTCTCTGTTTCTGTCTCTGGGTCTCTGTCTGTGTGTGTCTGCCTCTGTCTCTTTGTCTCTGTCTCTGCATATCTGCCTCCGTGCCTATGTCTCTATGTCTCTGTCTCTGTCTCTGTCTCTGTCTCAGTCTCTGTCTCTGTGTCTGTCTCTGCCTCTGACTCCGTCTCTGTCTCTGTCTCTGTCTCTGTCTCTGTCTCTGTCTCTGTCTCTGTCTCTGTCTCTGTCTCTGTCTCTGTCTCTGTCTCTGCCTCTGTTTCTGCCTCCGTCTCTGTCCCTGGCTCTGTCTCCACCTCTGTCTCCGTCTCTGTCTCTGTCTCGGTCTTCGTCTCCGTCTCTGTCTCCGCCTCTGCCTCTATCTCCGTCTCTGTCTCTGTCTCTGTCTCGGTCTCTGTCCCTGGCTCTGTCTCTGCCTCTGTCTCCGTCTCTGTCTCTGTCTCGGTCTTTGTCTCCGTCTCTGTCTCCGTCTCTGTCTCTGTCTCTGCCTCTGTCTCTATCTCCGTCTCTGCCTCTGTCTCTGTCTGTGTCTCTGTCTCTGCCTCAGTCTCTGTCTCTGTTTCTGTCCCTGGCTCTGTCTCCGCCTCTGTCTCCGTCTCTGTCTCTGTCTCGGTCTTCGTCTCCGTCTCTGTCTCCGCCTCTGCCTCTATCTCCGTCTCTGTCTCTGTCTCTGTCTCGGTCTCTGTCCCTGGCTCTGTCTCTGCCTCTGTCTCCGTCTCTGTCTCTGTCTCGGTCTTTGTCTCCGTCTCTGTCTCCGTCTCTGTCTCTGTCTCTGCCTCTGTCTCTATCTCCGTCTCTGCCTCTGTCTCTGTCTGTGTCTCTGTCTCTGCCTCAGTCTCTGTCTCTGTCTCTGTCCCTGGCTCTGTCTCTGCCTCTGTCTCCGTCTCTGTCTCTGTCTCTGTCTCTGTCTCTGTCTCTGTCTCCGTCTCTGTCCCTGTCTCTGTCCCTGCCTCTGTCTCTGTCTCTGTCTCTGTCTCTGTCTCTGTCTCTGTCTCTGTCTCTGTCTCTGTCTCTGTCTCTGTCTCTGTTTCTGTCTCTGTCCCTGTCCCTGTCTCTGTCTCTGTCTCTGTCTCTGCCTCTGCCTCTGTCTCTGTCTCTGTCTCTGTCTCTGTCTCTGTCTCTGTCTCTGTCTCTGTCTCTGTCTCTATCTCTGTCTCTGTCTCTGTCTCTGTCTCTGTCTCTGTCTCTGTCTCTGTCTATGTCTCTGTCTCTGTCTCTGTCTCTGTCTCTGTCTCTGCCTCTGTCTCAGTCTCTGCGTCTGTCTCGGTCTTTGTCTCCGTCTCTGTCTCTGTCTCTGTCTCTGTCACTGTCTCTGTCTTTGTCTCTGTCCCTGTCCCTCTCCCTGTGCCTGTCGCTGTCTCTGTCTCTGTCTCTGTCTCTGTCTCCGTCTCTGTCCCTGGCTTTGTCTCTGCCTCTGTCTCCGTCTCTGTCTGTGTCTCGGTCTTTGTCTCCGTCTCTGTCTCTGTCTCCGTCTCTGCCTCTGTCTCTGTCTGTGTCTCTGTCTCTGCCTCAGTCTCTGTCTCTGTCTCTGTCACTGTCTCCGTCTCTGCCTCTGTCTCTGTCTCTGCCTCTGTCTCTGTGTCTCTGTCTCTGCATATCTGCCTCCGTGCCTATGTCTCTATGTCTCTGTCTCTGTCTCTGTCTCTGTCTCAGTCTCTGTCTCTGTGTCTATCTCTGCCTCTGACTCCGTCTCTGCCTCTGTCTCTGTCTCTGTCTCTGTCTCTGTCTCTGTCTCTGTCTCTGTCTCTGCCTCTGTCTCTGCCTCCGTCTCTGTCCCTGGCTCTGTCTCCGCCTCTGTCTCCGTCTCTGTCTCTGTCTCGGTCTTCGTCTCCGTCTCTGTCTCCGCCTCTGCCTCTATCTCCGTCTCTGTCTCTGTCTCTGTCTCTGTCTCTGTCTCGGTCTCTGTCCCTGGCTCTGTCTCTGCCTCTGTCTCCGTCTCTGTCTCTGTCTCGGTCTTTGTCTCCGTCTCTGTCTCCGTCTCTGTCTCTGTCTCTGCCTCTGTCTCTATCTCCGTCTCTGCCTCTGTCTCTGTCTGTGTCTTTGTCTCCGTCTCTGTCTCTGTCTCTGTCTCTGTCACTGTCTCCGTCTCTGCCTCTGTCTCTGTCTCTGTCTCTGTCTCTGTCTCTGTCTCTGTCTCAGTCTCTGTCTCTGTCTCTGTCGCTGTCTCTGCCTCTGTCTCTGTCTCTGTCTCTGTCTCTGTCCCTGTCACTGCCTCTGTCTCTGTCTCTGTCTCTGTCGCTGTCTCTTCCTCTGTCTCTGTCTCCGTCTCTGTCCCTGGCTCTGTCTCTGCCTCTGTCTCCGTCTCCGTCTGTGTCTCGGTCTTTGTCGCCGTCTCTGTCTCTGCCTCTGTCTCTGTCTCCGTCTCTGTCTCTGTCTCTGTCTCTGTCTCTGCCTCTGTCTCTGCCTCTGTCTCTGTTTCTGTCTCTGTCTATGTCTCTGTCACTGTCTCTGTCTCTGTCTCTGCCTCTGTCTCTGCCCTGCCTCTGTCTCTGTCTCTGTCTCTGTCTCTGTCTCTGTCTCTGTCTCTGTCTCTGTCTGTGTCTCTGCCTCTGTCTCGGTCTTTGTCTCCGTCTCTGTTTCTATCTCTGTCTCTGTCGCTGTCTCTGTCTCTGTCGCTGTCTCTGTCTCTGTCTCTGTCTCTGTCTCCGTCCCTGTCTCTGTCTCTGTCTCTGTCTCTGTCTCTGTCTCTGTGTCTGTCTCTGTCTCTGTCTCTGTCTCTGTCTCTGTCTCTGTCTCTGTCTCTGTCTCAGTCTCTGTCTCTGTCTCTGTCTCTGTCTCTGTCTCTGTCTCTGTCTCTGTCTCCGTCTCTGTCTCTGTCTCGGTCTTTGTCTCCGTCTCTGTCTCCGTCTCTGTCTCTGTCTCTGTCTCTGCCTCTGTCTCTGCCTCTGTCTCTGTCCCTGTCCCTCTCCCTGTCCCTGTCGCTGTCTCTGTCTCTGTCTCTGTCTCTGTCCCTGTCTCTGTCTCTGTTTCTGTCTCTGTCTCTGTCTGTGTCTCTGCCTCTGTCTCGGTCTTTGTCTCCGTCTCCGTCTCTGTCACTGTCTCTGTCGCTGTCTCTGTCTCTGTCGCTGTCTCTGTCTCTGTCTCTGTCTCTGTCTCTGTCTCTGTCCGTGTCTCTGTCTCTGTCTCTGTCTCTGTCTCTGTCGCTGTCTCTTCCTCTGTCTCTGTCTCCGTCTCTGTCCCTGGCTCTGTCTCTGCCTCTGTCTCTGTCTCTGCCTCCGTCGCTGTCTCCGTCTGTGTCTCTGTTTCTGTCTCTGGGTCTCTGTCTGTGTGTGTCTGCCTCTGTCTCTTTGTCTCTGTCTCTGCATATCTGCCTCCGTGCCTACGTCTCTATGTCTCTGTCTCTGTCTCTGTCTCTGTCTCAGTCTCTGTCTCTGTGTCTGTCTCTGCCTCTGACTCCGTCTCTGTCTCTGTCTCTGTCTCTGTCTCTGTCTCTGTCTCTGTCTCTGTCTCTGTCTCTGTCTCTGTCTCTGTCTCTGTCTCTGCCTCTGTTTCTGCCTCCGTCTCTGTCCCTGGCTCTGTCTCCGCCTCTGTCTCCGTCTCTGTCTCTGTCTCGGTCTTCGTCTCCGTCTCTGTCTCCGCCTCTGCCTCTATCTCCGTCTCTGTCTCTGTCTCTGTCTCGGTCTCTGTCCCTGGCTCTGTCTCTGCCTCTGTCTCCGTCTCTGTCTCTGTCTCGGTCTTTGTCTCCGTCTCTGTCTCCGTCTCTGTCTCTGTCTCTGCCTCTGTCTCTATCTCCGTCTCTGCCTCTGTCTCTGTCTGTGTCTCTGTCTCTGCCTCAGTCTCTGTCTCTGTCTCTGTCCCTGGCTCTGTCTCCGCCTCTGTCTCCGTCTCTGTCTCTGTCTCGGTCTTCGTCTCCGTCTCTGTCTCCGCCTCTGCCTCTATCTCCGTCTCTGTCTCTGTCTGTGTCTCGGTCTCTGTCCCTGGCTCTGTCTCTGCCTCTGTCTCCGTCTCTGTCTCTGTCTCGGTCTTTGTCTCCGTCTCTGTCTCCGTCTCTGTCTCTGTCTCTGCCTCTGTCTCTATCTCCGTCTCTGCCTCTGTCTCTGTCTGTGTCTCTGTCTCTGCCGCAGTCTCTGTCTCTGTCTCTGTCTCTGTCCCTGGCTCTGTCTCTGCCTCTGTCTCCGTCTCTGTCTCTGTCTCTGTCTCTGTCTCTGTCTCCGTCTCTGTCCCTGTCTCTGTCCCTGCCTCTGTCTCTGTCTCTGTCTCTGTCTCTGTCTCTGTCCCTGTCTCTGTCTCTGTCTCTGTCTCTGTCTCTGTCTCTGTCTCTGTCTCTGTCTCTGTCTCTGTTTCTGTCTCTGTCCCTGTCCCAGTCTCTGTCTCTGTCTCTGTCTCTGCCTCTGCCTCTGTCTCTGTCTCTGTCTCTGTCTCTGTCTCTGTCTCTGTCTCTGTCTCTATCTCTGTCTCTGTCTCTGTCTCTGTCTCTGTCTCTGTCTCTGTCTCTGTCTATGTCTCTGTCTCTGTCTCTGTCTCTGTCTCTGTCTCTGCCTCTGTCTCAGTCTCTGCGTCTGTCTCGGTCTTTGTCTCCGTCTCTGTCTCTGTCTCTGTCTCTGTCACTGTCTCCGTCTCTGCCTCTGTCTCTGTCTCTGTCTCTGTCTCTGTCTCTGTCTCTGTCTCTGTCTCTGTCGCTGTCTCTGCCTCTGTCTCTGTCACTGTGTCTGTCGCTGTTTCTCCCTCCTTCTCTGTCTCCGTCTCTGTGCCTGGATCTGTCTCTGCCTCTGTCTCCGTCTCTGTCTCTGTCTCGATCTTTGTCTCCGTCTCCGTCTCTGTCTCTGTTTCTGTCTCGGTCTCTGTCTCTGTCTCTGTCTTTGCCTCTGTCTCTGTCCCCGTATCTCTCTCTGTCTCTGTTTCTGTCTCGGTCTCTGTCATTGTCTCTGTCTCTGCCTCTGTCTCTGTCTCTGCCTCTGTCTCTGTCTCTGTCTCTGTCTCAGTCTCTGTCTCTGTCTCTGTCCCTGGCTCTGTCTCTGCATCTGTCTCCGTCTCTGTCTCTGTCTCTGTCTCTGTCTCTGTCTCTGTCTCCGTCTCTGTCCCTGGCTCTGTCTCTGCCTCTGTCTCTGTCCCTGCCTCTGTCTCTGCCTCTGTCTCCGTCTCTGTCTGTGTCTCGGTCTTTGTCTCCGTCTCTGTCTCTGTCTCTGTCTCTGCCTCTGTCTCTGCCTCTGTCTCTGTCTCTGTCTCTGTCTCTGTCTCTGTCTCTGTCTCTGTCTCTGTCTCTGTCTCTGTCTCTGTCTCTGTCCCTGTCTCTATCTCTGTCTCTGTCTCTGTCTCTGTCTCTGTTTCTGTCTCTGTCCCTGTCCCTGTCTCTGTCTCTGTCTCTGCCTCTGTCTCTATCTCTGTCTCTGTCCCTGTCTCTGTCTCTGTCTCTGTCTCTGTCTCTGTCTCTGTCTCTGTCTCTGTCTCTGTCTCTGTCTCTGTCTCTGTCTCTGTCTCTGTCTCTGTCTCTGTCTCTGTCTCTGTCTCTGTCTCTGTCTCTGTCTCTGTCTCTGTCTCTGTCTCTGTCTCTGTCTCTGTCTCTGTCTCTGTCTCTGTCTCTGTCCCTGTCTCTGTCTCTGTCTCTGTCTCTGTCTATGTCTCTGTCTCTGTCTCTGTCTCTGTCTCTGTCTCTGCCTCTGTCTCAGTCTCTGCGTATGTCTCGGTCTTTGTCTCCGTCTCTGTCTCTGTCTCTGTCTCTGTCACTGTCTCCGTCTCTGCCTCTGTCTCTGTCTCTGTCTCTGTCTCTGTCTCTGTCTCTGTCTCTGTCTCAGTCTCTGTCTCTGTCTCTGTCGCTGTCTCTGCCTCTGTCTCTGTCTCTGTGTCTGTCGCTGTCTCTCCCTCCTTCTCTGTCTCCGTCTCTGTCCCTGGATCTGTCTCTGCCTCTGTCTCCGTCTCTGTCTCTGTCTCGATCTTTGTCTCCGTCTCCGTCTCTGTCTCTGTTTGTCTCGGTCTCTGTCTCTGTCTCTGTCTTTGCCTCTGTCTCTGTCCCCGTATCTCTCTCTGTCTCTGTCTCTGCCTCTGTCTCTGCCTTTGTCTCTGTCCCTGTCCCTCTCCCTGTCCCTGTCGCTGTCTCTGTCTCTGTCTCTGTCTCTGTCTCTGTCTCTGTCCCTGTCTCTGTCTCTGTCTCTGTCTCTGCCTCTGTCTCTGCCTCTGTCTCTGTCCCTGTCCCTCTACCTGTCCCTGTCGCTGTCTCTGTCTCTGTCTCTGTCTCTGTCTCTGTCGCTGTCTCTCCCTCTGTCTCTGTCTCTGTCTCCGTCCCTGTCCCTCTCCCTGTCCCTGTCCCTGTCTCTGTCTCTGTCTCTGTCTCTGTCTCTGTCTCTGTCTCTGTCTCTGACCCTGGCTCTGTCTCTGCCTCTGACTCCGTCTCTGTCCCTGTCTCGGTCTTTGTCTCCGTCTCTGACTCCGTCTCTGTCTCTGTCTCTGCCTCTGTCTCTATCTCCGTCTCTGCCTCTGTCTCTGTCTGTGTCTCTGTCTCTGTCTCTGTCTCTGTCTCTGTCTCTGTCTCTGTCTCTGTCTCTGTCTCTGTCTCTGTCGCTGTCTCTGCCTCTGTCTCTGTCTCTGTGTCTGTCGCTGTCTCTCCCTCCTTCTCTGTCTCCGTCTCTGTCCCCGGATCTGTCTCTGCCTCTGTCTCCGTCTCTGTCTCTGTCTCGATCTTTGTCTCCGTATCCGTCTCTGTCTCTGTCTCTGTCTCCGTCTCTGACGCTGTCTCTGTCTTTGCCTCTGTCTCTGTCCCCGTATCTGTCTCTGTCTCTGTTTCTGTCTCGGTCTCTGTCTTTGTCTCTGTCTCTGCCTCTGTCTCTGTCTCTGCCTCTGTCTCTGTCTCTGTCTCTGTCTCAGTCTCTGTCTCTGTCTCTGTCCCTGTCCCTCTCCCTGTCCCTGTCGCTGTCTCTGTCTCTGTCTCTGTCTCTGTCTCTGTCGCTGTCTCTCCATCTGTCTCTGTCTCTGTTTCCGTCCCTGTCCCTCTCCCTGTCCCTGTCCCTGTCTCTGTCTCTGTCTCTGTCTCTGTCTCTGTCTCTGTCTCTGTCTCTGACCCTGGCTCTGTCTCTGCCTCTGACTCCGTCTCTGTCTCTGTCTCGGTCTTTGTCTCCGTCTCTGACTCCGTCTCTGTCTCTGTCTCTGCCTCTGTCTCTATCTCCGTCTCTGCCTCTGTCTCTGTCTGTGTCTCTGTCTCTTTCTCTGTCTCTGTCTCTGTCTCTGTCTCAGTCTCTGTCTCTGTCTCTGTCGCTGTCTCTGCCTCTGTCTCTGTCTCTGTGTCTGTCGCTGTCTCTCCCTCCTTCTCTGTCTCCGTCTCTGTCCCTGGATCTGTCTCTGCCTCTGTCTCCGTCTCTGTCTCTGTCTCGATCTTTGTCTCCGTCTCCGTCTCTGTCTCTGTTTGTCTCGGTCTCTGTCTCTGTCTCTGTCTTTGCCTCTGTCTCTGTCCCCGTATCTCTCTCTGTCTCTGTCTCTGCCTCTGTCTCTGCCTCTGTCTCTGTTCCTGTCCCTCTCCCTGTCCCTGTCGCTGTCTCTGTCTCTGTCTCTGTCTCTGTCTCTGTCTCTGTCCCTGTCTCTGTCTCTGTCTCTGTCTCTGCCTCTGTCTCTGCCTCTGTCTCTGTCCCTGTCCCTCTCCCTGTCCCTGTCGCTGTCTCTGTCTCTGTCTCTGTCTCTGTCTCTGTCGCTGTCTCTCCCTCTGTCTCTGTCTCTGTCTCCGTCCCTGTCCCTCTCCCTGTCCCTGTCCCTGTCTCTGTCTCTGTCTCTGTCTCTGTCTCTGTCTCTGTCTCTGTCTCTGACCCTGGCTCTGTCTCTGCATCTGACTCCGTCTCTGTCTCTGTCTCGGTCTTTGTCTCCGTCTCTGACTCCGTCTCTGTCTCTGTCTCTGCCTCTGTCTCTATCTCCATCTCTGCCTCTGTCTCTGTCTGTGTTTCTGTCTCTGTCTCTGTCTCTGTCTCTGTCTCTGTCTCTGTCGCTGTCTCTGCCTCTGTCTCTGTCTCTGTGTCTGTCGCTGTCTCTCCCTCCTTCTCTGTCTCCGTCTCTGTCCCCGGATCTGTCTCTGCCTCTGTCTCCGTCTCTGTCTCTGTCTCGATCTTTGTCTCCGTATCCGTCTCTGTCTCTGTCTCTGTCTCCGTCTCTGTCTCCGTCTCTGTCTTTGCCTCTGTCTCTGTCCCCGTATCTGTCTCTGTCTCTGTTTCTGTCTCGGTCTCTGTCTCGGTCTCTGTCTTTGTCTCTGTCTCTGCCTCTGTCTCTGTCTCTGCCTCTGTCTCTGTCTCTGTCTCTGTCTCAGTCTCTGTCTCTGCCTCTGTCCCTGTCCCTCTCCCTGTCCCTGTCGCTGTCTCTGTCTCTGTCTCTGTCTCTGTCTCTGTCGCTGTCTCTCCCTCTGTCTCTGTCTCTGTCTCCGTCCCTGTCCCTCTCCCTGTCCCTGTCCCTGTCTCTGTCTCTGTCTCTGTCTCTGTCTCTGTCTCTGTCTCTGTCTCTGACCCTGGCTCTGTCTCTGCCTCTGACTCCGTCTCTGTCCCTGTCTCGGTCTTTGACTCCGTCTCTGACTCCGTCTCTGTCTCTGTCTCTGCCTCTGTCTCTATCTCCGTCTCTGCCTCTGTCTCTGTCTGTGTCTCTGTCTCTGTCTCTGTCTCTGTCTCTGTCTCTGTCTCTGTCTCTGTCTCTGTCGCTGTCTCTGCCTCTGTCTCTGTCTCTGTGTCTGTCGCTGTCTCTCCCTCCTTCTCTGTCTCCGTCTCTGTCCCCGGATCTGTCTCTGCCTCTGTCTCCGTCTCTGTCTCTGTCTCGATCTTTGTCTCCGTATCCGTCTCTGTCTCTGTCTCTGTCTCCGTCTCTGTCGCTGTCTCTGTCTTTGCCTCTGTCTCTGTCCCCGTATCTGTCTCTGTCTCTGTTTCTGTCTCGGTCTCTGTCTTTGTCTCTGTCTCTGCCTCTGTCTCTGTCTCTGCCTCTGTCTCTGTCTCTGTCTCTGTCTCAGTCTCTGTCTCTGTCTCTGTCCCTGTCCCTCTCCCTGTCCCTGTCGCTGTCTCTGTCTCTGTCTCTGTCTCTGTCTCTGTCGCTGTCTCTCCATCTGTCTCTGTCTCTGTTTCCGTCCCTGTCCCTCTCCCTGTCCCTGTCCCTGTCTCTGTCTCTGTCTCTGTCTCTGTCTCTGTCTCTGTCTCTGTCTCTGATCCTGGCTCTGTCTCTGCCTCTGACTCCGTCTCTGTCTCTGTCTCGGTCTTTGTCTCCGTCTCTGACTCCGTCTCTGTCTCTGTCTCTGCCTCTGTCTCTATCTCCGTCTCTGCCTCTGTCTCTGTCTGTGTCTCTGTCTCTTTCTCTGTCTCTGTCTCTGTCTCTGTCTCAGTCTCTGTCTCTGTCTCTGTCGCTGTCTCTGCCTCTGTCTCTGTCTCTGTGTCTGTCGCTGTCTCTCCCTCCTTCTCTGTCTCCGTCTCTGTCCCTGGATCTGTCTCTGCCTCTGTCTCCGTCTCTGTCTCTGTCTCGATCTTTGCCTCCGTCTCCGTCTCTGTCTCTGTTTGTCTCGGTCTCTGTCTCTGTCTCTGTCTTTGCCTCTGTCTCTGTCCCCGTATCTCTCTCTGTCTCTGTCTCTGCCTCTGTCTCTGCCTCTGTCTCTGTTCCTGTCCCTCTCCCTGTCCCTGTCGCTGTCTCTGTCTCTGTCTCTGTCTCTGTCTCTGTCTCTGTCCCTGTCTCTGTCTCTGTCTCTGTCTCTGCCTCTGTCTCTGCCTCTGTCTCTGTCCCTGTCCCTCTCCCTGTCCCTGTCGCTGTCTCTGTCTCTGTCTCTGTCTCTGTCTCTGTCGCTGTCTCTCCCTCTGTCTCTGTCTCTGTCTCCGTCCCTGTCCCTCTCCCTGTCCCTGTCCCTGTCTCTGTCTCTGTCTCTGTCTCTGTCTCTGTCTCTGTCTCTGTCTCTGACCCTGGCTCTGTCTCTGCATCTGACTCCGTCTCTGTTTCTGTCTCTGTCTCTGTCTCTGTCTCTGTCTCTGTCTCTGTCGCTGTCTCTGCCTCTGTCTCTGTCTCTGTGTCTGTCGCTGTCTCTCCCTCCTTCTCTGTCTCCGTCTCTGTCCCCGGATCTGTCTCTGCCTCTGTCTCCGTCTCTGTCTCTGTCTCGATCTTTGTCTCCGTATCCGTCTCTGTCTCTGTCTCTGTCTCCGTCTCTGTCTCCGTCTCTGTCTTTGCCTCTGTCTCTGTCCCCGTATCTGTCTCTGTCTCTGTTTCTGTCTCGGTCTCTGTCTCGGTCTCTGTCTTTGTCTCTGTCTCTGCCTCTGTCTCTGTCTCTGCCTCTGTCTCTGTCTCTGTCTCTGTCTCAGTCTCTGTCTCTGTCTCTGTCCCTGTCCCTCTCCCTGTCCCTGTCGCTGTCTCTGTCTCTGTCTCTGTCTCTGTCTCTGTCGCTGTCTCTCCATCTGTCTCTGTCTCTGTCTCCGTCCCTGTCCCTCTCCCTGTCCCTGTCCCTGTCTCTGTCTCTGTCTCTGTCTCTGTCTCTGTCTCTGTCTCTGTCTCTGACCCTGGCTCTGTCTCTGCCTCTGACTCCGTCTCTGTCTCTGTCTCGGTCTTTGTCTCCGTCTCTGACTCCGTCTCTGTCTCTGTCTCTGCCTCTGTCTCTATCTCCGTCTCTGCCTCTGTCTCTGTCTGTGTCTCTGTCTCTGTCTCTGTCTCTGTCTCTGTCTCTGTCTCTGTCTCTGTCTCTGTCTCTGTCGCTGTCTCTGCCTCTGTCTCTGTCTCTGTGTCTGTCGCTGTCTCTCCCTCCTTCTCTGTCTCCGTCTCTGTCCCCGGATCTGTCTCTGCCTCTGTCTCCGTCTCTGTCTCTGTCTCGATCTTTGTCTCCGTATCCGTCTCTGTCTCTGTCTCCGTCTCTGTCTCTGTCTCTGTCTTTGCCTCTGTCTCTGTCCCCGTATCTGTCTCTGTCTCTGTTTCTGTCTCGGTCTCTGTCTTTGTCTCTGTCTCTGCCTCTGTCTCTGTCTCTGCCTCTGTCTCTGTCTCTGTCTCTGTCTCAGTCTCTGTCTCTGTCTCTGTCCCTGTCCCTCTCCCTGTCCCTGTCGCTGTCTCTGTCTCTGTCTCTGTCTCTGTCTCTGTCGCTGTCTCTCCATCTGTCTCTGTCTCTGTTTCCGTCCCTGTCCCTCTCCCTGTCCCTGTCCCTGTCTCTGTCTCTGTCTCTGTCTCTGTCTCTGTCTCTGTCTCTGTCTCTGACCCTGGCTCTGTCTCTGCCTCTGACTCCGTCTCTGTCTCTGTCTCGGTCTTTGTCTCCGTCTCTGACTCCGTCTCTGTCTCTGTCTCTGCCTCTGTCTCTATCTCCGTCTCTGCCTCTGTCTCTGTCTGTGTCTCTGTCTCTGTCTCTGTCTCTGTCTCTGTCTCTGTCTCAGTCTCTGTCTCTGTCTCTGTCGCTGTCTCTGCCTCTGTCTCTGTCTCTGTGTCTGTCGCTGTCTCTCCCTCCTTCTCTGTCTCCGTCTCTGTCCCTGGACCTGTCTCTGCCTCTGTCTCCGTCTCTGTCTCTGTCTCGATCTTTGTCTCCGTCTCCGTCTCTGTCTCTGTTTGTCTCGGTCTCTGTCTCTGTCTCTGTCTTTGCCTCTGTCTCTGTCCCCGTATCTCTCTCTGTCTCTGTCTCTGCCTCTGTCTCTGCCTCTGTCTCTGTCCCTGTCCCTCTCCCTGTCCCTGTCGCTGTCTCTGTCTCTGTCTCTGTCTCTGTCTCTGTCTCTGTCCCTGTCTCTGTCTCTGTCTCTGTCTCTGCCTCTGTCTCTGCCTCTGTCTCTGTCCCTGTCCCTCTACCTGTCCCTGTCGCTGTCTCTGTCTCTGTCTCTGTCTCTGTCTCTGTCGCTGTCTCTCCCTCTGTCTCTGTCTCTGTCTCCGTCCCTGTCCCTCTCCCTGTCCCTGTCCCTGTCTCTGTCTCTGTCTCTGTCTCTGTCTCTGTCTCTGACCCTGGCTCTGTCTCTGCCTCTGACTCCGTCTCTGTCTCTGTCTCGGTCTTTGTCTCCGTCTCTGACTCCGTCTCTGTCTCTGTCTCTGCCTCTGTCTCTATCTCCGTCTCTGCCTCTGTCTCTGTCTGTGTCTCTGTCTCTGTCTCTGTCTCTGTCTCTGTCTCTGTCTCTGTCTCTGTCTCTGTCGCTGTCTCTGCCTCTGTCTCTGTCTCTGTGTCTGTCGCTGTCTCTCCCTCCTTCTCTGTCTCCGTCTCTGTCCCCGGATTTGTCTCTGCCTCTGTCTCCGTCTCTGCCTCTGTCTCTATCTCCGTCTCTGCCTCTGTCTCTGTCTGTGTCTCTGTCTCTGTCTCTGTCCCTGTCGCTGTCTCTGTCTCTGTCTCTGTCTCTGTCTCTGTCTCTGTCCCTGTCTCTGTCTCTGTCTCTGTCTCTGCCTCTGTCTCTGCCTCTGTCTCTGTCTCTCCCTCCTTCTCTGTCTCCGTCTCTGTCCCTGGATCTGTCTCTGCCTCTGTCTCCGTCTCTGTCTCTGTCTCGATCTTTGTCTCCGTCTCCGTCTCTGTCTCTGTCTCGATCTTTGTCTCCGTATCCGTCTCTGTCTCTGTCTCTGTCTCCGTCTCTGTCTCTGTCTCTGTCTTTGCCTCTGTCTCTGTCCCCGTATCTGTCTCTGTCTCTGTTTCTGTCTCGGTCTCTGTCTCGGTCTCTGTCTTTGTCTCTGTCTCTGCCTCTGTCTCTGTCTCTGCCTCTGTCTCTGTCTCTGTCTCTGTCTCTGTCTCAGTCTCTGTCTCTGTCTCTGTCCCTGTCCCTCTCCCTGTCCCTGTCGCTGTCTCTGTCTCTGTCTCTGTCTCTGTCTCTGTCGCTGTCTCTCCATCTGTCTCTGTCTCTGTCTCCGTCCCTGTCCCTCTCCCTGTCCCTGTCCCTGTCTCTGTCTCTGTCTCTGTCTCTGTCTCTGTCTCTGTATCTGTCTCTGTCTCTGACCCTGGCTCTGTCTCTGCCTCTGACTCCGTCTCTGTCTCTGTCTCGGTCTTTGTCTCCGTCTCTGACTCCGTCTCTGTCTCTGTCTCTGCCTCTGTCTCTATCTCCGTCTCTGCCTCTGTCTCTGTCTGTGTCTCTGTCTCTGTCTCTGTCTCTGTCTCTGTCTCTGTCTCTGTCTCTGTCTCTGTCGCTGTCGCTGTCTCTGCCTCTGTCTCTGTCTCTGTGTCTGTCGCTGTCTCTCCCTCCTTCTCTGTCTCCGTCTCTGTCCCCGGATCTGTCTCTGCCTCTGTCTCCGTCTCTGTCTCTGTCTCGATCTTTGTCTCCGTATCCGTCTCTGTCTCTGTCTCTGTCTCCGTCTCTGTCTCTGTCTCTGTCTTTGCCTCTGTCTCTGTCCCCGTATCTGTCTCTGTCTCTGTTTCTGTCTCGGTCTCTGTCTTTGTCTCTGTCTCTGCCTCTGTCTCTGTCTCTGCCTCTGTCTCTGTCTCTGTCTCTGTCTCAGTCTCTGTCTCTGTCTCTGTCCCTGGCTCTGTCTCTGCCTCTGTCTCCGTCTCTGTCTCTGTCTGTGTCTCTGTCTATGTCTCTGTCTCTGTCGCTGTCTCTGTCTCTGTCTCTGTCTCTGTCCCTGTCTCTGTCTCTGTCTCTGTCTCTGTCGCTGTCTCTGTCTCTGCCTTTGTCTCTGCCTCTGTCTCAGTCTCTGCGTCTGTCTCGGTCTTTGTCTCCGTCTCTGTCTCTGTCTCTGTCTCTGTCACTGTCTCCGTCTCTGCCTCTGTCTCTGTCTCTGTCTCTGTCTCTGTCTCTGTCTCTGTCTCTGTCTCTGTCTCTGTCTCTGTCTCTGTCTCTGTCTCTGTCTTTGTCTCTGTCCCTGTCCCTCTCCCTGTGCCTGTCGCTGTCTCTGTCTCTGTCTCTGTCTCTGTCTCCGTCTCTGTCCCTGGCTTTGTCTCTGCCCCTGTCTCCGTCTCTGTCTGTGTCTCGGTCTTTGTCTCCGTCTCTGTCTCTGTCTCTGTCTCTGCCTCTGTCTCTGCCTCTGTCTCTGTCCCTGTCCCTCTCCCTGTCCCTGTCGCTGTCTCTGTCTCTGTCTCTGTCTCTGTCTCTGTCTCTGTCTCTGTCTCTGTCTCTGTCTCTGTCTCTGTCTCTGTCTCTGCCTCTGTCTCTGCCTCTGTCTCTGTCACTGCCTCTGTCTCTGTCTCTGTCTCTGTCGCTGTCTCTTCCTCTGTCTCTGTCTCCGTCTCTGTCCCTGGCTCTGTCTCTGTCTCTGTCTCTGTCTCTGTCTCTGTCGCTGTCTCTTCCTCTGTCTCTGTCTCCGTCTCTGTCCCTGGCTCTGTCTCTGCCTCTGTCTCTGTCACTGTCTCTGTCTCGGTCTCTGTCTCTGTCCCTCGCCCTGTCCCTGCCGCTGTCTCTGTCTCTGTCTCTGTCTCTGTCTCTGTCTCTGTCTCTGTCTCTGTCGCTGTCTCTCCCTCTGTCTCTGTCTCTGTCTCCGTCCTTGGCTCTGTCTCTGCCTCTGTCTCCGTCTCTGTCTCTGTCTCTGCCTCTATCTCCGTCTCTGTCTCTGTCTCTGTCTCTGTCTCTGTCTCTGTCTCTGTCTCTGTCTCTGTCTCTGTCTCTGTCTCTGTCTCTGTCTCTGTCCCTGTCACTGCCTCTGTCTCTGTCTCTGTCTCTGTCTCTGTCGCTGTCTGTTCCTCTGTCTCTGTCTCCGTCTCTGTCCCTGGCTCTGTCTCTGCCTCTGTCTCCGTCTCCGTCTGTGTCTCGGTCTTTGTCGCCGTCTCTGTCTCTGCCTCTGTCTCTGTCTCTGTCTCTGTCTCTGTGTCTGTCTCTGTCTCAGCCTCTGTCTCTGCCTCTGTCTCTGTCTCTGTCTCTGTCTATGTCTCTGTCACTGTATCTGTCTCTGTCTCTGCCTCTGTCTCTGCCCTGCCTCTGTCTCCGTCTCTGTCTCTGTCTCTGTCTCTGTCTCTGTCTCTGTCTCTGTCTCTGTCTCTGTCTCTGTCTGTGTCTCTGCCTCTGTCTCGGTCTTTGTCTCCGTCTCTGTTTCTATCTCTGTCTCTGTCGCTGTCTCTGTCTCTGTCGCTGTCTCTGTCTCTGTCTCTGCCTCTGTCTCTGCCTCTGTCTCTGTCCCTGTCCCTCTCCCTGTCCCTGTCGCTGTCTCTGTCTCCGTCTCTGTCTCTGTCCCTGTCTCTGCCTCTGTCTCTGTCTCTGTCTCTGTCTGTGTCTCTGCCTCTGTCTCGGTCTTTGTCTCCGTCTCCGTTTCTGTCACTGTCTCTTTCGCTGTCTCTGTCTCTGTCGCTGTCTCTGTCTCTGTCTCTGTCTCTGTCTCTGTCTCTGTCCGTGTCTCTGTCTCTGTCTCTGTCTCTGTCGCTGTCTCTTCCTCTGTCTCTGTCTCCGTCTCTGTCCCTGGCTCTGTCTCTGCCTCTGTCTCTGTCTCTGCCTCCGTCTCTGTCTCCGTCTGTGTCTCTGTTTCTGTCTCTGGGTCTCTGTCTGTGTCTCTGTCTCTGTCTCAGTCTCTGTCTCTGTCTCTGTCTCTGTCTCTGTCTCTGTCACTGCCTCTGTCTCTGTCTCTGTCTCTGTCGCTGTCTCTTCCTCTGTCTCTGTCTCCGTCTCTGTCCCTGGCTCTGTCTCTGCCTCTGTCTCTGTCTCTGCCTCCGTCTCTGTCTCCGTCTGTGTCTCTGTTTCTGCCTCTGTCTCTATCTCCGCCTCTGCCTCTGTCTCTGTCTCTGTCTCTGTCTCTGCCTCTGTCTCTGCCTCCGTCTCTGTCCCTGGCTCTGTCTCCGCCTCTGTCTCCGTCTCTGTCTCTGTCTCCGTCTCTGTCTCCGTCTCTGTCTCTGTCTCTGCCTCTGTCTCTATCTCCGTCTCTGCCTCTGTCTCTGTCTGTGTCTCTGTCTCTGCCTCAGTCTCTGTCTCTGTCTCTGTCCCTGGCTCTGTCTCCGCCTCTGTCTCCGTCTCTGTCTCTGTCTCGGTCTTCGTCTCCGTCTCTGTCTCCGCCTCTGCCTCTATCTCCGTCTCTGTCTCTGTCTCTGTCTCGGTCTCTGTCCCTGGCTCTGTCTCTGTCTCTGTCTCTGTCTCTGTCTCTGTCTCTGTCTCTGTCTCTGTCTCTGTTTCTGTCTCTGTCCCTGTCCCTGTCTCTGTCTCTGTCTCTGTCTCTGCCTCTGCCTCTGTCTCTGTCTCTGTCTCTGTCTCTGTCTCTGTCTCTGTCTCTGTCTCTGTCTCTGTCTCTGTCTCTATCTCTGTCTCTGTCTCTGTCTCTGTCTCTGTCTCTGTCTCTGTCTCTGTCTATGTCTCTGTCTCTGTCTCTGTCTCTGTCTCTGTCTCTGCCTCTGTCTCAGTCTCTGCGTCTGTCTCGGTCTTTGTCTCCGTCTCTGTCTCTGTCTCTGTCTCTGTCACTGTCTCCGTCTCTGCCTCTGTCTCTGTCTCTGTCTCTGTCTCTGTCTCTGTCTCTGTCTCTGTCTCTGTCTCTGTCGCTGTCTCTGCCTCTGTCTCTGTCACTGTGTCTGTCGCTGTTTCTCCCTCCTTCTCTGTCTCCGTCTCTGTCCCTGGATCTGTCTCTGCCTCTGTCTCCGTCTCTGTCTCTGTCTCGATCTTTGTCTCCGTCTCCGTCTCTGTCTCTGTTTCTGTCTCGGTCTCTGTCTCTGTCTCTGTCTCCGTCTCTGTCTGTGTCTCGGTCTTTGTCTCCGTCTCTGTCTCTGTCTCTGTCTCTGCCTCTGTCTCTGCCTCTGTCTCTGTCTCTGTCTCTGTCTCTGTCTCTGTCTCTGTCTCTGTCTCTGTCTCTGTCTCTGTCTCTGTCTCTGTCCCTGTCTCTATCTCTGTCTCTGTCTCTGTCTCTGTCTCTGTTTCTGTCTCTGTCCCTGTCCCTGTCTCTGTCTCTGTCTCTGCCTCTGTCTCTATCTCTGCCTCTGTCCCTGTCTCTGTCTCTGTCTCTGTCTCGGTCTTTGTCTCCGTCTCTGACTCCGTCTCTGTCTCTGTCTCTGCCTCTGTCTCTATCTCCGTCTCTGCCTCTGTCTCTGTCTGTGTCTCTGTCTCTGTCTCTGTCTCTGTCTCTGTCTCTGTCTCTGTCGCTGTCTCTCCATCTGTCTCTGTCTCTGTCTCCGTCCCTGTCCCTCTCCCTGTCCCTGTCCCTGTCTCTGTCTCTGTCTCTGTCTCTGTCTCTGTCTCTGACCCTGGCTCTGTCTCTGCCTCTGACTCCGTCTCTGTCTCTGTCTCGGTCTTTGTCTCCGTCTCTGACTCCGTCTCTGTCTCTGTCTCTGCCTCTGTCTCTATCTCCGTCTCTGCCTCTGTCTCTGTCTGTGTCTCTGTCTCTGTCTCTGTCTCTGTCTCTGTCTCTGTCTCAGTCTCTGTCTCTGTCTCTGTCGCTGTCTCTGCCTCTGTCTCTGTCTCTGTGTCTGTCGCTGTCTCTCCCTCCTTCTCTGTCTCCGTCTCTGTCCCTGGATCTGTCTCTGCCTCTGTCTCCGTCTCTGTCTCTGTCTCGATCTTTGTCTCCGTCTCCGTCTCTGTCTCTGTTTGTCTCGGTCTCTGTCTCTGTCTCTGTCTTTGCCTCTGTCTCTGTCCCCGTATCTCTCTCTGTCTCTGTCTCTGCCTCTGTCTCTGCCTCTGTCTCTGTCCCTGTCCCTCTCCCTGTCCCTGTCGCTGTCTCTGTCTCTGTCTCTGTCTCTGTCTCTGTCTCTGTCTCTGTCCCTGTCTCTGTCTCTGTCTCTGTCTCTGCCTCTGTCTCTGCCTCTGTCTCTGTCCCTGTCCCTCTCCCTGTCCCTGTCGCTGTCTCTGTCTCTGTCTCTGTCTCTGTCTCTGTCGCTGTCTCTCCCTCTGTCTCTGTCTCTGTCTCCGTCCCTGTCCCTCTCCCTGTCCCTGTCCCTGTCTCTGTCTCTGTCTCTGTCTCTGTCTCTGTCTCTGTCTCTGTCTCTGACCCTGGCTCTGTCTCTGCCTCTGACTCCGTCTCTGTCTCTGTCTCGGTCTTTGTCTCCGTCTCTGACTCCGTCTCTGTCTCTGTCTCTGCCTCTGTCTCTATCTCCGTCTCTGCCTCTGTCTCTGTCTGTGTCTCTGTCTCTGTCTCTGTCTCTGTCTCTGTCTCTGTCTCTGTCTCTGTCTCCGTCTCTGTCTCTGTCTCTGTCTTTGCCTCTGTCTCTGTCCCCGTATCTGTCTCTGTCTCTGTTTCTGTCTCGGTCTCTGTCTTTGTCTCTGTCTCTGCCTCTGTCTCTGTCTCTGCCTCTGCCTCTGTCTCTGTCTCTGTCTCTGTCTCAGTCTCTGTCTCTGTCTCTGTCCCTGGCTCTGTCTCTGCCTCTGTCTCCGTCTCTGTCTCTGTCTGTGTCTCTGTCTCTGTCTCTGTCTCTGTCGCTGTCTCTGTCTCTGTCTCTGTCTCTGTCCCTGTCTCTGTCTCTGTCTCTGTCTCTGTCTCTATCTCTGTCTCTGTCTCTGTCTCTGTCCCTGTCTCTGTCTCTGTCTCTGTCTCGGTCTTTGTCTCCGTCTCTGCCTCTGTCTCTGTCTCTGTGTCTGTCGCTGTCTCTCCCTCCTTCTCTGTCTCCGTCTCTGTCCCCGGATCTGTCTCTGCCTCTGTCTCCGTCTCTGTCTCTGTCTCGATCTTTGTCTCCGTATCCGTCTCTGTCTCTGTCTCTGTCTCCGTCTCTGTCTCTGTCTCTGTCTTTGCCTCTGTCTCTGTCCCCGTATCTGTCTCTGTCTCTGTTTCTGTCTCGGTCTCTGTCTTTGTCTCTGTCTCTGCCTCTGTCTCTGTCTCTGCCTCTGTCTCTGTCTCTGTCTCTGTCTCAGTCTCTGTCTCTGTCTCTGTCCCTGGCTCTGTCTCTGCCTCTGTCTCCGTCTCTGTCTCTGTCTGTGTCTCTGTCTCTGTCTCTGTCTCTGTCGCTGTCTCTGTCTCTGTCTCTGTCTCTGTCCCTGTCTCTGTCTCTGTCTCTGTCTCTGTCTCTGTCTCTGTCTCTGTCTTTGTCTCTGCCTCTGTCTCAGTATCTGTCTCTGTCTGTGTCTCTGCCTCTGTCTCGGTCTTTGTCTCCGTCTCTGTTTCTATCTCTGTCTCTGTCGCTGTCTCTGTCTCTGTCTCTGTCTCTGTCTCTGTCTCTGTCTCTGTCTCAGTCTCTGTCTCTGTGTCTGTCTCTGCCTCTGACTCCGTCTCTGTCTCTGTCTCTGTCTCTGTCTCTGTCTCTGTCTCTGTCTCTGTCTCTGTCTCTGTCTCTGTCTCTGTCTCTGCCTCTGTCTCTGCCTCCGTCTCTGTCCCTGGCTCTGTCTCCGCCTCTGTCTCCGTCTCTGTCTCTGTCTCGGTCTTCGTCTCCGTCTCTGTCTCCGCCTCTGCCTCTATCTCCGTCTCTGTCTCTGTCTCTGTCTCTGTCTCTGTCTCGGTCTCTGTCCCTGGCTCTGTCTCTGCCTCTGTCTCCGTCTCTGTCTCTGTCTCGGTCTTTGTCTCCGTCTCTGTCTCCGTCTCTGTCTCTGTCTCTGCCTCTGTCTCTGTCTCTGTCTCGCTCTCTGTCTCTGTCTCTGTCTCTGTCTCTGTCTCTGTCTCTATCTCTGTCTCTGTCTCTGTCTCTGTCTCTGTCTCTGTCTTTGCCTCTGTCTCTGTCCCCGTATCTCTCTCTGTCTCTGCTTCTGTCTCGGTCTCTGTCTTTGTCTCTGTCTCTGCCTCTGTCTCTGTCTCTGTCTCTGTCTCAGTCTCTGTCTCTGTCTCTGTCCCTGGCTCTGTCTCTGCCTCTGTCTCCGTCTCTGTCTCTGTCTCTGTCTCTGTCTCTGTCTCCGTCTCTGTCCCTGGCTCTGTCTCTGCCTCTGTCTCTGTCCCTGCCTCTGTCTCTGCCTCTGTCTCCGTCTCTGTCTGTGTCTCCGTCTTTGTCTCCGTCTCTGTCTCTGTCTCTGTCTCTGCCTCTGTCTCTGCCTCTGTCTCTGTCTCTGTCTCTGTCTCTGTCTCTGTCTCTGTCTCTGTCTCTGTCTCTGTCTCTGTCTCTGTCTCTGTCTCTGTCCCTGTCTCTATCTCTGTCTCTGTCTCTGTCTCTGTCTCTGTTTCTGTCTCTGTCCCTGTCCCTGTCTCTGTCTCTGTCTCTGCCTCTGTCTCTATCTCTGTCTCTGTCCCTGTCTCTGTCTCTGTCTCTGTCTCTGTCTCTGTCTCTGTCTCTGTCTCTGTCTCTGTCCCTGTCTCTGTCTCTGTCTCTGTCTCTGTCTCTGTCTCTGTCTCTGTCTCTGTCTCTGTCTCTGTCTATGTCTCTGTCTCTGTCTCTGTCTCTGTCTCTGTCTCTGCCTCTGTCTCAGTCTCTGCGTATGTCTCGGTCTTTGTCTCCGTCTCTGTCTCTGTCTCTGTCTCTGTCACTGTCTCCGTCTCTGCCTCTGTCTCTGTCTCTGTCTCTGTCTCTGTCTCTGTCTCTGTCTCTGTCTCAGTCTCTGTCTCTGTCTCTGTCGCTGTCTCTGCCTCTGTCTCTGTCTCTGTGTCTGTCGCTGTCTCTCCCTCCTTCTCTGTCTCCGTCTCTGTCCCTGGATCTGTCTCTGCCTCTGTCTCCGTCTCTGTCTCTGTCTCGATCTTTGTCTCCGTCTCCTTCTCTGTCTCTGTTTGTCTCGGTCTCTGTCTCTGTCTCTGTCTTTGCCTCTGTCTCTGTCCCCGTATCTCTCTCTGTCTCTGTCTCTGCCTCTGTCTCTGTCCCTGTCCCTCTCCCTGTCCCTGTCGCTGTCTCTGTCTCTGTCTCTGTCTCTGTCTCTGTCTCTGTCTCTGTCTCTGTCTCTGTCTCTGTCTATGTCTCTGTCTCTGTCTCTGTCTCTGTCTCTGTCTCTGCCTCTGTCTCAGTCTCTGCGTATGTCTCGGTCTTTGTCTCCGTCTCTGTCTCTGTCTCTGCCTCTGTCTCTATCTCCGTCTCTGCCTCTGTCTCTGTCTGTGTCTCTGTCTCTGTCTCTGTCTCTGTCTCTGTCTCTGTCTCTGTCTCTGTCTCTGTCGCTGTCTCTGCCTCTGTCTCTGTCTCTGTGTCTGTCGCTGTCTCTCCCTCCATCTCTGTCTCCGTCTCTGTCCCCGGATCTGTCTCTGCCTCTGTCTCCGTCTCTGTCTCTGTCTCGATCTTTGTCTCCGTATCCGTCTCTGTCTCTGTCTCTGTCTCCGTCTCTGTCTCTGTCTCTGTCTTTGCCTCTGTCTCTGTCCCCGTATCTGTCTCTGTCTCTGTTTCTGTCTCGGTCTCTGTCTTTGTCTCTGTCTCTGCCTCTGTCTCTGTCTCTGCCTCTGTCTCTGTCTCTGTCTCTGTCTCAGTCTCTGTCTCTGTCTCTGTCCCTGGCTCTGTCTCTGCCTCTGTCTCCGTCTCTGTCTCTGTCTGTGTCTCTGTCTCTGTCTCTGTCTCTGTCGCTGTCTCTGTCTCTGTCTCTGTCTCTGTCCCTGTCTCTGTCTCTGTCTCTGTCTCTGTCTCTGTCTCTGTCTCTGTCTTTGTCTCTGCCTCTGTCTCAGTATCTGCGTCTGTCTCGGTCTTTGTCTCCGTCTCTGTCTCTGTCTCCGTCTCTGTCACTGTCTCCGTCTCTGCCTCTGTCTCTGTCTCTGTCTCTGTCTCTGTCTCTGTCTCTGTCTCTGTCTCTGTCTCTGTCTCTGTCTTTGTCTCTGTCCCTGTCCCTCTCCCTGTGCCTGTCGCTGTCTCTGTCTCTGTCTCTGTCTCTGTCTCCGTCTCTGTCCCTGGCTTTGTCTCTGCCTCTGTCTCCGTCTCTGTCTGTGTCTCGGTCTTTGTCTCCGTCTGTGTCTCTGTCTCTGTCTCTGCCTCTGTCTCTGCCTCTGTCTCTTTGTCTCTGTCTCTGCATATCTGCCTCCGTGCCTATGTCTCTATGTCTCTGTCTCTGCCTCTGTCTCTGCCTCTGTCTCTGTCTCTGTCTCTGTCTCTGTCTCTGTCTCTGTCTCTGTCTCTGTCTCTGTCTCTGTCTCTGTCTCTGTCCCTGTCTCTATCTCTGTCTCTGTCTCTGTCTCTGTCTCTGTTTCTGTCTCTGTCCCTGTCCCTGTCTCTGTCTCTGTCTCTGCCTCTGTCTCTATCTCTGTCTCTGTCCCTGTCTCTGTCTCTGTCTCTGTCTCTGTCTCTGTCTCTGTCTCTGTCTCTGTCTCTGTCTCTGTCTCTGTCTCTGTCTCTGTCTCTGTCTCTGTCTCTGTCTCTGTCTCTGTCTCTGTCTCTGTCTCTGTCTCTGTCTCTGTCTCTGTCTCTGTCTCTGTCTCTGTCTCTGTCTCTGTCTCTGTCTCTGTCTCTGTCTATGTCTCTGTCTCTGTCTCTGTCTCTGTCTCTGTCTCTGTCTCTGCCTCTGTCTCAGTCTCTGCGTATGTCTCGGTCTTTGTCTCCGTCTCTGTCTCTGTCTCTGTCTCTGTCTCTGTCACTGTCTCCGTCTCTGCCTCTGTCTCTGTCTCTGTCTCTGTCTCTGTCTCTGTCTCTGTCTCTGTCTCAGTCTCTGTCTCTGTCTCTGTCGCTGTCTCTGCCTCTGTCTCTGTCTCTGTGTCTGTCGCTGTCTCTCCCTCCTTCTCTGTCTCCGTCTCGGTCCCTGGATCTGTCTCTGCCTCTGTCTCCGTCTCTGTCTCTGTCTCGATCTTTGTCTCCGTCTCCGTCTCTGTCTCTGTTTGTCTCGGTCTCTGTCTCTGTCTCTGTCTTTGCCTCTGTCTCTGTCCCCGTATCTCTCTCTGTCTCTGTCTCTGCCTCTGTCTCTGCCTCTGTCTCTGTCCCTGTCCCTCTCCCTGTCCCTGTCGCTGTCTCTGTCTCTGTCTCTGTCTCTGTCTCTGTCTCTGTCTCTGTCCCTGTCCCTGTCGCTGTCTCTGTCTCTGTCTCTGTCTCTGTCTCTGTCGCTGTCTCTCCCTCTGTCTCTGTCTCTGTCTCCGTCCCTGTCCCTCTCCCTGTCCCTGTCCCTGTCTCTGGCTCTGTCTCTGTCTCTGTCTCTGTCTCTGTCTCTGACCCTGGCTCTGTCTCTGCCTCTGACTGCGTCTCTGTCTCTGTCTCGGTCTTTGTCTCCGTCTCTGACTCCGTCTCTGTCTCTGTCTCTGCCTCTGTCTCTATCTCCGTCTCTGCCTCTGTCTCTGTCTGTGTCTCTGTCTCTGTCTCTGTCTCTGTCTCTGTCTCTGTCTCTGTCTCTGTCGCTGTCTCTCCATCTGTCTCTGTCTCTGTCTCCGTCCCTGTCCCTCTCCCTGTCCCTGTCCCTGTCTCTGTCTCTGTCTCTGTCTCTGTCTCTGTCTCTGTCTCTGTCTCTGACCCTGGCTCTGTCTCTGCCTCTGACTCCGTCTCTGTCTCTGTCTCGGTCTTTGTCTCCGTCTCTGACTCCGTCTCTGTCTCTGTCTCTGCCTCTGTCTCTATCTCCGTCTCTGCCTCTGTCTCTGTCTGTGTCTCTGTCTCTGTCTCTGTCTCTGTCTCTGTCTCTGTCTCAGTCTCTGTCTCTGTCTCTGTCGCTGTCTCTGCCTCTGTCTCTGTCTCTGTGTCTGTCGCTGTCTCTCCCTCCTTCTCTGTCTCCGTCTCTGTCCCTGGATCTGTCTCTGCCTCTGTCTCCGTCTCTGTCTCTGTCTCGATCTTTGTCTCCGTCTCCGTCTCTGTCTCTGTTTGTCTCGGTCTCTGTCTCTGTCTCTGTCTTTGCCTCTGTCTCTGTCCCCGTATCTCTCTCTGTCTCTGTCTCTGCCTCTGTCTCTGCCTCTGTCTCTGTCCCTGTCCCTCTCCCTGTCCCTGTCGCTGTCTCTGTCTCTGTCTCTGTCTCTGTCTCTGTCTCTGTCCCTGTCTCTGTCTCTGTCTCTGTCTCTGCCTCTGTCTCTGCCTCTGTCTCTGTCCCTGTCCCTCTCCCTGTCCCTGTCGCTGTCTCTGTCTCTGCCTCTGTCTCTGTCTCTGTCGCTGTCTCTCCCTCTGTCTCTGTCTCTGTCTCCGTCCCTGTCCCTCTCCCTGTCCCTGTCCCTGTCTCTGTCTCTGTCTCTGTCTCTGTCTCTGTCTCTGTCTCTGTCTCTGACCCTGGCTCTGTCTCTGCCTCTGACTCCGTCTCTGTCTCTGTCTCGGTCTTTGTCTCCGTCTCTGACTCCGTCTCTGTCTCTGTCTCTGCCTCTGTCTCTATCTCCGTCTCTGCCTCTGTCTCTGTCTGTGTCTCTGTCTCTGTCTCTGTCTCTGTCGCTGTCTCTTCCTCTGTCTCTGTCTCCGTCTCTGTCCCTGGCTCTGTCTCTGTCTCTGTCTCTGTCTCTGTCTCTGTCTCTGTCGCTGTCTCTTCCTCTGTCTCTGTCTCCGTCTCTGTCCCTGGCTCTGTCTCTGCCTCTGTCTCCGTCTCCGTCTGTGTCTCGGTCTCTGTCTCTGTCTCTGCCTCTGTCTCTGTCTCTGTCTCTGTCTCTGTCTCTGTCTCTGCCTCTGTCTCTGCCTCTGTCTCTGTCTCTGTCTCTGTCTATGTCTCTGTCACTGTCTCTGTCTCTGTCTCTGCCTCTGTCTCTGTCTCTGTCTCTGTCTCTGTCTCTGCCTCTGTCTCGGTTTCTGTCTCCGTCTCTGTTTCTATCTCTGTCTCTGTCGCTGTCTCTGTCTCTGTCTCTGTCTCTGTCCCTGTCTCTCTCTCTGTCTCTGTCTCTGTCTCTGTCTGTGTCTCTGCCTCTGTCTCGGTTTTTCTCTCCGTCTCCGTCTCTGTCACTGTCTCTGTCGCTGTATCTGTCTCTGTCGCTGTCTCTGTCAATGTCTCTGTCTCTGTCTCTGTCTCTGTCTCTGTCTCTGTCTCTGTCTCTGTCTCTGTCTCTGTCTACGTATCTGTCTCTGTCTCTGTCTCTGTCTCTGTCTCTGTCTCTGTCTCATCTCTCTCTCTGTCTCCGTCTCTGTCACTGTCTCTGTCGCTGTCTCTGTCCCTGTCTCTGTCTATGCCTCTGTCTCTATATCTGTCTCTGTCTCTGTCTCCGTCTCTCTCTCTGTCGCTGTCTCTCCCTCTGTCTCTGTCTCTGTCGCTGTCTCCCCCTCTGTCTCTGTCTCCGTCTCTGTCCCTGGCTCTGACTCTGCCTCTGTTTCCGTCTCTGTCTCTGTCTCGGTCTCTGTCTCTGTCTCGGTCACTGTCTCTGTCTCTGTCGCTGTCTCTGTCTCTGTCTCTGTCTCTGTCTCTGTCTCTGTCTCTGTCTCTGTCTCTGTCTCTGTGTCTGTCTCTGTCTCTGTCTCTGTGTCTGTCTCTGTCTCTGTCTCTGTCTCTGTCTCTGTCTCTGTCTCTGTCTCTGTCTCTGTCTCCGTCTTTGTCTCCGTCCTTGTCTCCGTCTTTGTCTCCTGCCCCTATGCCTCCGACTTTGTCGCCTGCCCCTCTGTCTCTGTCTCGGTCTCTGTCTCTGTCTCTGTCTCTGTCTCTGTCTCTGTCTCTGTCTCTGTCTCTGTCTCTGTCTCTGTCTCTGTCTCTTTCTCTGTCTCTGTCTCTGTCTCTGCCTCTGTCTCTGCCTCTGTCTCTGTCCCTGTCCCTCTCCCTGTCCCTGTCGCTGCCTCTGTCTCTGTCTCTGTCTCTGTCTCTGTCTCTGTCTCTGTCTCTGTCTCTGTCTCTGTCTCTGTCTCTGTCTCTGCCTCTGTCTCTGCCTCTGTCTCTGTCACTGCCTCTGTCTCTGTCTCTGTCTCTGTCTCTGTCGCTGTCTCTTCCTCTGTCTCTGTCTCCGTCTCTGTCCCTGGCTCTGTCTCTGTCTCTGTCTCTGTCTCTGTCTCTGTCTCTGTCGCTGTCTCTTCCTCTGTCTCTGTCTCCGTCTCTGTCCCTGGCTCTGTCTCTGCCTCTGTCTCCGTCTCCGTCTGTGTCTCGGTCTCTGTCTCTGTCTCTGCCTCTGTCTCTGTCTCTGTCTCTGTCTCTGTCTCTGTCTCTGTCTCTGTCTCTGTCTCTGCCTCTGTCTCTGCCTCTGTCTCTGTCTCTGTCTCTGTCTATGTCTCTGTCACTGTCTCTGTCTCTGTCTCTGCCTCTGTCTCTGCCCTGCCTCTGTCTCTGTCTCTGTCTCTGTCTCTGTCTCTGTCTCTGTCTCTGTCTCTGTCTCTGTCTCTGTCTCTGTCTCTGTCTCTGTCTCTGTCTCTGTCTCTGTCTCTGTCTCTGTCTGTGTCTCTGCCTCTGTCTCGGTCTTTGTCTCCGTCTCTGTTTCTATTTCTGTCTCTGTCTCTGCCTCTGTCTCTGCCTCTGTCTCTGTCTCTGTCTCTGTCTATGTCTCTGTCACTGTCTCTGTCTCTGTCTCTGCCTCTGTCTCTGCCCTGCCTCTGTCTCTGTCTCTGTCTCTGTCTCTGTCTCTGTCTCTGTCTCTGTCTCTGTCTCTGTCTCTGTCTCTGTCTCTGTCTCTGTCTCTGTCTCTGTCTCTGTCTCTGTCTCTGTCTCTGTCTCCGTCTTTGTCTCCGTCCTTGTCTCCGTCTTTGTCTCCTGCCCCTATGCCTCCGACTTTGTCGCCTGCCCCTCTGTCTCTGTCTCGGTCTCTGTCTCTGTCTCTGTCTCTGTCTCTGTCTCTGTCTCTGTCTCTGTCTCTGTCTCTGTCTCTGTCTCTGTCTCTGTCTCTTTCTCTGTCTCTGTCTCTGTCTCTGCCTCTGTCTCTGCCTCTGTCTCTGTCCCTGTCCCTCTCCCTGTCCCTGTCGCTGCCTCTGTCTCTGTCTCTGTCTCTGTCTCTGTCTCTGTCTCTGTCTCTGTCTCTGTCTCTGTCTCTGCCTCTGTCTCTGCCTCTGTCTCTGTCACTGCCTCTGTCTCTGTCTCTGTCTCTGTCTCTGTCGCTGTCTCTTCCTCTGTCTCTGTCTCCGTCTCTGTCCCTGGCTCTGTCTCTGTCTCTGTCTCTGTCTCTGTCTCTGTCGCTGTCTCTTCCTCTGTCTCTGTCTCCGTCTCTGTCCCTGGCTCTGTCTCTGCCTCTGTCTCCGTCTCCGTCTGTGTCTCGGTCTCTGTCTCTGTCTCTGCCTCTGTCTCTGTCTCTGTCTCTGTCTCTGTCTCTGTCTCTGTCTCTGTCTCTGTCTCTGCCTCTGTCTCTGCCTCTGTCTCTGTCTCTGTCTCTGTCTATGTCTCTGTCACTGTCTCTGTCTCTGTCTCTGCCTCTGTCTCTGCCCTGCCTCTGTCTCTGTCTCTGTCTCTGTCTCTGTCTCTGTCTCTGTCTCTGTCTCTGTCTCTGTCTCTGTCTCTGTCTCTGTCTCTGTCTCTGTCTCTGTCTCTGTCTCTGTCTGTGTCTCTGCCTCTGTCTCGGTCTTTGTCTCCGTCTCTGTTTCTATTTCTGTCTCTGTCGCTGTCTCTGTCTGTGTCGCTGTCTCTGTCTCTGTCTCTGTCTCTGTCTCTGTCTCTGTCCCTGTCTCTGTCTCTGTCTCTGTCTCTGTCCCTGTCTCTGTCTCTGTCTCTGTCTCTGTCTCTGTCTCTGTGTCTGTCTCTGTCTCTGTCTCTGTCTCTGTCTCTGTCTCTGTCTCTGTCTCTGTCTCTGTCTCAGTCTCTGTCTCTGTCTCTGTCTCTGTCTCCGTATATGTCTCTGTCTCTGTCTCTGTCTCTGTCTCTGTCTCTGTCTCTGTCTCTGTCTCCGTCTCTGTCTCTGTCTCGGTCTTTGTCTCCGTCCCTGTCTCCGTCTCTGTCTCTGTCTCTGTCTCTGCCTCTGTCTCTGCCTCTGTCTCTGTCCCTGTCCCTCTCCCTGTCCCTGTCGCTGTCTCTGTCTCTGTCTCTGTCTCTGTCCCTGTCTCTGTCTCTGTCTCTGTCTCTGTCTCTGTCTGTGTCTCTGCCTCTGTCTCGGTCTTTGTCTCCATCTCCGTCTCTGTCACTGTCTCTGTCGCTGTCTCTGTCTCTGTCGCTGTCTCTGTCTCTGTCTCTGTCTCTGTCTCTGTCTCTGTCCGTGTCTCTGTCTCTGTCTCTGTCTCTGTCTCTGTCGCTGTCTCTTCCTCTGTCTCTGTCTCCGTCTCTGTCCCTGGCTCTGTCTCTGCCTCTGTCTCTGTCTCTGCCTCCGTCTCTGTCTCCGTCTGTGTCTCTGTTTCTGTCTCTGGGTCTCTGTCTGTGTGCGTCTGCCTCTGTCTCTTTGTCTCTGTCTCTGCATATCTGCCTCCGTGCCTATGTCTCTATGTCTCTGTCTCTGTCTCTGTCTCTGTCTCAGTCTCTGTCTCTGTGTCTGTCTCTGCCTCTGACTCTGTCTCTGTCTCTGTCTCTGTCTCTGTCTCTGTCTCTGTCTCTGCCTCTGTCTCTGTCTCTGCCTCTGTCTCTGCCTCCGTCTCTGTCCCTGGCACTGTCTCCGCCTCTGTCTCCGTCTCTGTCTCTGTCTCGGTCTTCGTCTCCGTCTCTGTCTCCGCCTCTGCCTCTATCTCCGTCTCTGTCTCTGTCTCTGTCTCTGTCTCTGTCTCTGTCTCTGTCTCTGTCTATGTCTCTGTCTCTGTCTCTGTCTCTGTCTCTGCCTCAGTCTCTGCCCTGCCTCTGTCTCTGTCTCTGTCTCTGTCTGTGCCTCTGCCTCTGTCTCGGTCTTTGTCTCCGTCTCTGTTTCTGTCTCTGTCTCTGTTTCAGTCTCAGTCTCTGCCTCTGTCTCTGTCTCTGTCTCTGTCTCTGTGTCTGTCTCTGTCTCTGTCTCTGTCTCTGTCTCTGTCTCTGTCTCTGTCTCTGTCTCTGTCTCTGTCTCTGTCTCTGTATCTGTCTCTGTCATTGTCTCTGTCTCTGTCTCTGTCTCTGTCTCTGTCTCTGTCTCTGTCTCTGTCTACGTATCTGTCTGTGTCTCTGTCTCTGTCTCTGTCTCTGTCTCTGTCTCTGTCTCATCTCTCTCTCTGTCTCCGACTCTGTCACTGTCTCTGTCGCTGTCTCTGTCCCTGTCTCTGTCTATGCCTCTGTCTCTGTATCTGTCTCTGTCTCTGTCTCCGTCTCTCTCTCTGTCGCTGTCTCTCCCTCTGTCTCTGTCTCTGTCGCTGTCTCCCCCTCTGTCTCTGTCTCCGTCTCTGTCCCTGGCTCTGACTCTGCCTCTGTTTCCGTCTCTGTCTCTGTCTCGGTCTCTGTCTCTGTCTCTGTCACTGTCTCTGTCTCTGTCGCTGTCTCTGTCTCTGTCTCTGTCTCTGTCTCTGTCTCTGTCTCTGTGTCTGTCTCTGTCTCTGTCTCTGTCTCTGTCTCTGTCTCTGTCTCTGTCTCTGTCTCTGTCTCTGTCTCTGTCTCTGTCTCTGTCTCTGTCTCTGTCTCTGTCTCTGTCTCTGTCTCTGCCTCTGTCTCTGTCTCTGCCTCTGTCTCTGCCTCCGTCTCTGTCCCTGGCACTGTCTCCGCCTCTGTCTCCGTCTCTGTCTCTGTCTCGGTCTTCGTCTCCGTCTCTGTCTCCGCCTCTGCCTCTATCTCCGTCTCTGTCTCTGTCTCTGTCTCTGTCTCTGTCTCTGTCTCTGTCTCTGTCTATGTCTCTGTCTCTGTCTCTGTCTCTGTCTCTGCCTCAGTCTCTGCCCTGCCTCTGTCTCTGTCTCTGTCTCTGTCTGTGCCTCTGCCTCTGTCTCGGTCTTTGTCTCCGTCTCTGTTTCTGTCTCTGTCTCTGTTTCAGTCTCAGTCTCTGCCTCTGTCTCTGTCTCTGTCTCTGTCTCTGTGTCTGTCTCTGTCTCTGTCTCTGTCTCTGTCTCTGTCTCTGTCTCTGTCTCTGTCTCTGTCTCTGTCTCTGTATCTGTCTCTGTCTCTGTCTCTGTCTCTGTCTCTGTCTCTGTCTCTGTCTCTGTCTCTGTCTCTGTCTACGTATCTGTCTGTGTCTCTGTCTCTGTCTCTGTCTCTGTCTCTGTCTCTGTCTCATCTCTCTCTCTGTCTCCGTCTCTGTCACTGTCTCTGTCGCTGTCTCTGTCCCTGTCTCTGTCTATGCCTCTGTCTCTGTATCTGTCTCTGTCTCTGTCTCCGTCTCTCTCTCTGTCGCTGTCTCTCCCTCCGTCTCTGTCTCTGTCGCTGTCTCCCCCTCTGTCTCTGTCTCCGTCTCTGTCCCTGGCTCTGACTCTGCCTCTGTTTCCGTCTCTGTCTCTGTCTCGGTCTCTGTCTCTGTCTCTGTCACTGTCTCTGTCTCTGTCGCTGTCTCTGTCTCTGTCTCTGTCTCTGTCTCTGTCTCTGTCTCTGTCTCTGTGTCTGTCTCTGTCTCTGTCTCTGTCTCTGTCTCTGTCTCTGTCTCTGTCTCTGTCTCTGTCTCTGTCTCTGTCTCTGTCTCTGTCTCCGTCTTTGTCTCCGTCCTTGTCTCCGTCTTTGTCTCCTGCCCCTATGCCTCCGACTTTGTCGCCTGCCCCTCTGTCTCTGTCTCGGTCTCTGTCTCTGCCTCTGTCTCTGTCTCTGTCTCTGTCTCTGTCTCTGTCTCTGTCGCTGTCTCTGTCTCTGTCTCTGTCTCTGTCTCTGTCTCTGTCTCTGTCTCTGTGTCTGTCTCTGTCTCTGTCTCTGTCTCTGTCTCTGTCTCTGTCTCTGTCTCTGTGTCTGTCTCTGTCTCTGTCTCTGTCTCTGTCTCTGTCTCTGTCTCTGTCTCTGTCTCTGTCTCTGTCTCTGTCTCAGTCTCTGTCTCTGTCTCTGTCTCTGTCTCTGTCTCTGTCTCTGTCTCTGTCTCTGTCTCTGTCTCTGTCTCTGTCTCTGTCTCTGTCTCTGTCTCTGTCTCTGTCTACGTATCTGTCTCTGTCTCTGTCTCTGTCTCTGTCTCTGTCTCTGTCTCATCTCTCTCTCTGTCTCCGTCTCTGTCACTGTCTCTGTCGCTGTCTCTGTCCCTGTCTCTGTCTATGCCTCTGTCTCTATATCTGTCTCTGTCTCTGTCGCTGTCTCCCCCTCTGTCTCTGTCTCCGTCTCTGTCCCTGGCTCTGACTCTGCCTCTGTTTCCGTCTCTGTCTCTGTCTCGGTCTCTGTCTCTGTCTCTGTCACTGTCTCTGTCTCTGTCGCTGTCTCTGTCTCTGTCTCTGTCTCTGTCTCTGTCTCTGTCTCTGTCTCTGTGTCTGTCTCTGTCTCTGTCTCTGTGTCTGTCTCTGTCTCTGTCTCTGTCTCTGTCTCTGTCTCTGTCTCTGTCTCTGTCTCTGTCTCTGTCTCTGTCTCCGTCTTTGTCTCCGTCCTTGTCTCCGTCTTTGTCTCCTGCCCCTATGCCTCCGACTTTGTCGCCTGCCCCTCTGTCTCTGTCTCGGTCTCTGTCTCTGTCTCTGTCTCTGTCTCTGTCTCTGTCTCTGTCTCTGTCTCTGTCTCTGTCTCTGTCTCTGTCTCTTTCTCTGTCTCTGTCTCTGTCTCTGCCTCTGTCTCTGCCTCTGTCTCTGTCCCTGTCCCTCTCCCTGTCCCTGTCGCTGCCTCTGTCTCTCTCTCTGTCTCTGTCTCTGTCTCTGTCTCTGTCTCTGTCTCTGTCTCTGTCTCTGTCTCCGTCTCTGCCTCTGTCTCTGCCTCTGTCTCTGTCACTGCCTCTGTCTCTGTCTCTGTCTCTGTCTCTGTCGCTGTCTCTTCCTCTGTCTCTGTCTCTGTCTCTGTCTCTGTCTCTGTCTCTGTCTCTGCCTCTGTCTCTGCCTCTGTCTCTGTCACTGCCTCTGTCTCTGTCTCTGTCTCTGTCTCTGTCTCTGTCTCTGTCTCTGTCTCTGTCTCTGTCTCTGTCTCTGTCTCTGTCTCTGTCTCTGTCTCCGTCTTTGTCTCCGTCCTTGTCTCCGTCTTTGTCTCCTGCCCCTATGCCTCCGACTTTGTCGCCTGCCCCTCTGTCTCTGTCTCGGTCTCTGTCTCTGTCTCTGTCTCTGTCTCTGTCTCTGTCTCTGTCTCTGTCTCTGTCTCTGTCTCTGTCTCTGTCTCTGTCTCTTTCTCTGTCTCTGTCTCTGTCTCTGCCTCTGTCTCTGCCTCTGTCTCTGTCCCTGTCCCTCTCCCTGTCCCTGTCGCTGCCTCTGTCTCTGTCTCTGTCTCTGTCTCTGTCTCTGTCTCTGTCTCTGTCTCTGTCTCTGTCTCTGCCTCTGTCTCTGCCTCTGTCTCTGTCACTGCCTCTGTCTCTGTCTCTGTCTCTGTCTCTGTCGCTGTCTCTTCCTCTGTCTCTGTCTCCGTCTCTGTCCCTGGCTCTGTCTCTGTCTCTGTCTCTGTCTCTGTCTCTGTCGCTGTCTCTTCCTCTGTCTCTGTCTCCGTCTCTGTCCCTGGCTCTGTCTCTGCCTCTGTCTCCGTCTCCGTCTGTGTCTCGGTCTCTGTCTCTGTCTCTGCCTCTGTCTCTGTCTCTGTCTCTGTCTCTGTCTCTGTCTCTGTCTCTGTCTCTGTCTCTGCCTCTGTCTCTGCCTCTGTCTCTGTCTCTGTCTCTGTCTATGTCTCTGTCACTGTCTCTGTCTCTGTCTCTGCCTCTGTCTCTGCCCTGCCTCTGTCTCTGTCTCTGTCTCTGTCTCTGTCTCTGTCTCTGTCTCTGTCTCTGTCTCTGTCTCTGTCTCTGTCTCTGTCTCTGTCTCTGTCTCTGTCTCTGTCTCTGTCTGTGTCTCTGCCTCTGTCTCGGTCTTTGTCTCCGTCTCTGTTTCTATTTCTGTCTCTGTCGCTGTCTCTGTCTGTGTCGCTGTCTCTGTCTCTGTCTCTGTCTCTGTCTCTGTCTCTGTCCCTGTCTCTGTCTCTGTCTCTGTCTCTGTCCCTGTCTCTGTCTCTGTCTCTGTCTCTGTCTCTGTCTCTGTGTCTGTCTCTGTCTCTGTCTCTGTCTCTGTCTCTGTCTCTGTCTCTGTCTCTGTCTCTGTCTCAGTCTCTGTCTCTGTCTCTGTCTCTGTCTCCGTATATGTCTCTGTCTCTGTCTCTGTCTCTGTCTCTGTCTCTGTCTCTGTCTCTGTCTCCGTCTCTGTCTCTGTCTCGGTCTTTGTCTCCGTCCCTGTCTCCGTCTCTGTCTCTGTCTCTGTCTCTGCCTCTGTCTCTGCCTCTGTCTCTGTCCCTGTCCCTCTCCCTGTCCCTGTCGCTGTCTCTGTCTCTGTCTCTGTCTCTGTCCCTGTCTCTGTCTCTGTCTCTGTCTCTGTCTCTGTCTGTGTCTCTGCCTCTGTCTCGGTCTTTGTCTCCATCTCCGTCTCTGTCACTGTCTCTGTCGCTGTCTCTGTCTCTGTCGCTGTCTCTGTCTCTGTCTCTGTCTCTGTCTCTGTCTCTGTCCGTGTCTCTGTCTCTGTCTCTGTCTCTGTCTCTGTCGCTGTCTCTTCCTCTGTCTCTGTCTCCGTCTCTGTCCCTGGCTCTGTCTCTGCCTCTGTCTCTGTCTCTGCCTCCGTCTCTGTCTCCGTCTGTGTCTCTGTTTCTGTCTCTGGGTCTCTGTCTGTGTGCGTCTGCCTCTGTCTCTTTGTCTCTGTCTCTGCATATCTGCCTCCGTGCCTATGTCTCTATGTCTCTGTCTCTGTCTCTGTCTCTGTCTCAGTCTCTGTCTCTGTGTCTGTCTCTGCCTCTGACTCTGTCTCTGTCTCTGTCTCTGTCTCTGTCTCTGTCTCTGTCTCTGCCTCTGTCTCTGTCTCTGCCTCTGTCTCTGCCTCCGTCTCTGTCCCTGGCACTGTCTCCGCCTCTGTCTCCGTCTCTGTCTCTGTCTCGGTCTTCGTCTCCGTCTCTGTCTCCGCCTCTGCCTCTATCTCCGTCTCTGTCTCTGTCTCTGTCTCTGTCTCTGTCTCTGTCTCTGTCTCTGTCTATGTCTCTGTCTCTGTCTCTGTCTCTGTCTCTGCCTCAGTCTCTGCCCTGCCTCTGTCTCTGTCTCTGTCTCTGTCTGTGCCTCTGCCTCTGTCTCGGTCTTTGTCTCCGTCTCTGTTTCTGTCTCTGTCTCTGTTTCAGTCTCAGTCTCTGCCTCTGTCTCTGTCTCTGTCTCTGTCTCTGTGTCTGTCTCTGTCTCTGTCTCTGTCTCTGTCTCTGTCTCTGTCTCTGTCTCTGTCTCTGTCTCTGTCTCTGTCTCTGTATCTGTCTCTGTCATTGTCTCTGTCTCTGTCTCTGTCTCTGTCTCTGTCTCTGTCTCTGTCTCTGTCTACGTATCTGTCTGTGTCTCTGTCTCTGTCTCTGTCTCTGTCTCTGTCTCTGTCTCATCTCTCTCTCTGTCTCCGACTCTGTCACTGTCTCTGTCGCTGTCTCTGTCCCTGTCTCTGTCTATGCCTCTGTCTCTGTATCTGTCTCTGTCTCTGTCTCCGTCTCTCTCTCTGTCGCTGTCTCTCCCTCTGTCTCTGTCTCTGTCGCTGTCTCCCCCTCTGTCTCTGTCTCCGTCTCTGTCCCTGGCTCTGACTCTGCCTCTGTTTCCGTCTCTGTCTCTGTCTCGGTCTCTGTCTCTGTCTCTGTCACTGTCTCTGTCTCTGTCGCTGTCTCTGTCTCTGTCTCTGTCTCTGTCTCTGTCTCTGTCTCTGTGTCTGTCTCTGTCTCTGTCTCTGTCTCTGTCTCTGTCTCTGTCTCTGTCTCTGTCTCTGTCTCTGTCTCTGTCTCTGTCTCTGTCTCTGTCTCTGTCTCTGTCTCTGTCTCTGCCTCTGTCTCTGTCTCTGCCTCTGTCTCTGCCTCCGTCTCTGTCCCTGGCACTGTCTCCGCCTCTGTCTCCGTCTCTGTCTCTGTCTCGGTCTTCGTCTCCGTCTCTGTCTCCGCCTCTGCCTCTATCTCCGTCTCTGTCTCTGTCTCTGTCTCTGTCTCTGTCTCTGTCTCTGTCTCTGTCTATGTCTCTGTCTCTGTCTCTGTCTCTGTCTCTGCCTCAGTCTCTGCCCTGCCTCTGTCTCTGTCTCTGTCTCTGTCTGTGCCTCTGCCTCTGTCTCGGTCTTTGTCTCCGTCTCTGTTTCTGTCTCTGTCTCTGTTTCAGTCTCAGTCTCTGCCTCTGTCTCTGTCTCTGTCTCTGTCTCTGTGTCTGTCTCTGTCTCTGTCTCTGTCTCTGTCTCTGTCTCTGTCTCTGTCTCTGTCTCTGTCTCTGTCTCTGTATCTGTCTCTGTCTCTGTCTCTGTCTCTGTCTCTGTCTCTGTCTCTGTCTCTGTCTCTGTCTCTGTCTACGTATCTGTCTGTGTCTCTGTCTCTGTCTCTGTCTCTGTCTCTGTCTCTGTCTCATCTCTCTCTCTGTCTCCGTCTCTGTCACTGTCTCTGTCGCTGTCTCTGTCCCTGTCTCTGTCTATGCCTCTGTCTCTGTATCTGTCTCTGTCTCTGTCTCCGTCTCTCTCTCTGTCGCTGTCTCTCCCTCCGTCTCTGTCTCTGTCGCTGTCTCCCCCTCTGTCTCTGTCTCCGTCTCTGTCCCTGGCTCTGACTCTGCCTCTGTTTCCGTCTCTGTCTCTGTCTCGGTCTCTGTCTCTGTCTCTGTCACTGTCTCTGTCTCTGTCGCTGTCTCTGTCTCTGTCTCTGTCTCTGTCTCTGTCTCTGTCTCTGTCTCTGTGTCTGTCTCTGTCTCTGTCTCTGTCTCTGTCTCTGTCTCTGTCTCTGTCTCTGTCTCTGTCTCTGTCTCTGTCTCTGTCTCTGTCTCTGTCTCCGTCTTTGTCTCCGTCCTTGTCTCCGTCTTTGTCTCCTGCCCCTATGCCTCCGACTTTGTCGCCTGCCCCTCTGTCTCTGTCTCGGTCTCTGTCTCTGCCTCTGTCTCTGTCTCTGTCTCTGTCTCTGTCTCTGTCTCTGTCGCTGTCTCTGTCTCTGTCTCTGTCTCTGTCTCTGTCTCTGTCTCTGTCTCTGTGTCTGTCTCTGTCTCTGTCTCTGTCTCTGTCTCTGTCTCTGTCTCTGTCTCTGTGTCTGTCTCTGTCTCTGTCTCTGTCTCTGTCTCTGTCTCTGTCTCTGTCTCTGTCTCTGTCTCTGTCTCTGTCTCAGTCTCTGTCTCTGTCTCTGTCTCTGTCTCTGTCTCTGTCTCTGTCTCTGTCTCTGTCTCTGTCTCTGTCTCTGTCTCTGTCTCTGTCTCTGTCTCTGTCTCTGTCTACGTATCTGTCTCTGTCTCTGTCTCTGTCTCTGTCTCTGTCTCTGTCTCATCTCTCTCTCTGTCTCCGTCTCTGTCACTGTCTCTGTCGCTGTCTCTGTCCCTGTCTCTGTCTATGCCTCTGTCTCTATATCTGTCTCTGTCTCTGTCGCTGTCTCCCCCTCTGTCTCTGTCTCCGTCTCTGTCCCTGGCTCTGACTCTGCCTCTGTTTCCGTCTCTGTCTCTGTCTCGGTCTCTGTCTCTGTCTCTGTCACTGTCTCTGTCTCTGTCGCTGTCTCTGTCTCTGTCTCTGTCTCTGTCTCTGTCTCTGTCTCTGTCTCTGTGTCTGTCTCTGTCTCTGTCTCTGTGTCTGTCTCTGTCTCTGTCTCTGTCTCTGTCTCTGTCTCTGTCTCTGTCTCTGTCTCTGTCTCTGTCTCCGTCTTTGTCTCCGTCCTTGTCTCCGTCTTTGTCTCCTGCCCCTATGCCTCCGACTTTGTCGCCTGCCCCTCTGTCTCTGTCTCGGTCTCTGTCTCTGTCTCTGTCTCTGTCTCTGTCTCTGTCTCTGTCTCTGTCTCTGTCTCTGTCTCTGTCTCTGTCTCTTTCTCTGTCTCTGTCTCTGTCTCTGCCTCTGTCTCTGCCTCTGTCTCTGTCCCTGTCCCTCTCCCTGTCCCTGTCGCTGCCTCTGTCTCTCTCTCTGTCTCTGTCTCTGTCTCTGTCTCTGTCTCTGTCTCTGTCTCTGTCTCTGTCTCCGTCTCTGCCTCTGTCTCTGCCTCTGTCTCTGTCACTGCCTCTGTCTCTGTCTCTGTCTCTGTCTCTGTCGCTGTCTCTTCCTCTGTCTCTGTCCCCGTCTCTGTCCCTGGCTCTGTCTCTGTCTCTGTCTCTGTCTCTGTCTCTGTCGCTGTCTCTTCCTCTGTCTCTGTCTCCGTCTCTGTCCCTGGCTCTGTCTCTGCCTCTGTCTCCGTCTCCGTCTGTGTCTCGGTCTCTGTCTCTGTCTCTGCCTCTGTCTCTGTCTCTGTCTCTGTCTCTGTCTCTGTCTCTGTCTCTGTCTCTGTCTCTGCCTCTGTCTCTGCCTCTGTCTCTGTCTCTGTCTCTGTCTATGTCTCTGTCACTGTCTCTGTCTCTGTCTCTGCCTCTGTCTCTGCCCTGCCTCTGTCTCTGTCTCTGTCTCTGTCTCTGTCTCTGTCTCTGTCTCTGTCTCTGTCTCTGTCTCTGTCTCTGTCTCTGTCTGTGTCTCTGCCTCTGTCTCGGTCTTTGTCTCCGTCTCTGTTTCTATTTCTGTCTCTGTCGCTGTCTCTGTCTGTGTCGCTGTCTCTGTCTCTGTCTCTGTCTCTGTCTCTGTCCCTGTCTCTGTCTCTGTCTCTGTCTCTGTCTCTGTCTCTGTCTCTGTCTCTGTCTCTGTCTCTGTGTCTGTCTCTGTCTCTGTCTCTGTCTCTGTCTCTGTCTCTGTCTCTGTCTCTGTCTCTGTCTCAGTCTCTGTCTCTGTCTCTGTCTCTGTCTCCGTATATGTCTCTGTCTCTGTCTCTGTCTCTGTCTCTGTCTCTGTCTCTGTCTCTGTCTCCGTCTCTGTCTCTGTCTCGGTCTTTGTCTCCGTCCCTGTCTCCGTCTCCGTCTCTGTCTCTGTCTCTGCCTCTGTCTCTGCCTCTGTCTCTGTCCCTGTCCCTCTCCCTGTCCCTGTCGCTGTCTCTGTCTCTGTCTCTGTCTCTGTCCCTGTCTCTGTCTCTGTCTCTGTCTCTGTCTCTGTCTGTGTATCTGCCTCTGTCTCGGTCTTTGTCTCCATCTCCGTCTCTGTCACTGTCTCTGTCGCTGTCTCTGTCTCTGTCGCTGTCTCTGTCTCTGTCTCTGTCTCTGTCTCTGTCTCTGTCTCTGTCCGTGTCTCTGTCTCTGTCTCTGTCTCTGTCTCTGTCGCTGTCTCTTCCTCTGTCTCTGTCTCCGTCTCTGTCCCTGGCTCTGTCTCTGCCTCTGTCTCTGTCTCTGCCTCCGTCTCTGTCTCCGTCTGTGTCTCTGTTTCTGTCTCTGGGTCTCTGTCTGTGTGCGTCTGCCTCTGTCTCTTTGTCTCTGTCTCTGCATATCTGCCTCCGTGCCTATGTCTCTATGTCTCTGTCTCTGTCTCTGTCTCTGTCTCAGTCTCTGTCTCTGTGTCTGTCTCTGCCTCTGACTCTGTCTCTGTCTCTGTCTCTGTCTCTGTCTCTGTCTCTGTCTCTGCCTCTGTCTCTGTCTCTGCCTCTGTCTCTGCCTCCGTCTCTGTCCCTGGCACTGTCTCCGCCTCTGTCTCCGTCTCTGTCTCTGTCTCGGTCTTCGTCTCCGTCTCTGTCTCCGCCTCTGCCTCTATCTCCGTCTCTGTCTCTGTCTCTGTCTCTGTCTCTGTCTCTGTCTCTGTCTCTGTCTATGTCTCTGTCTCTGTCTCTGTCTCTGTCTCTGCCTCAGTCTCTGCCCTGCCTCTGTCTCTGTCTCTGTCTCTGTCTGTGCCTCTGCCTCTGTCTCGGTCTTTGTCTCCGTCTCTGTTTCTGTCTCTGTCTCTGTTTCAGTCTCAGTCTCTGCCTCTGTCTCTGTCTCTGTCTCTGTCTCTGTCTCTGTGTCTGTCTCTGTCTCTGTCTCTGTCTCTGTCTCTGTCTCTGTCTCTGTCTCTGTCTCTGCCTCTGTCTCTGTCTCTGTATCTGTCTCTGTCTCTGTCTCTGTCTCTGTCTCTGTCTCTGTCTCTGTCTCTGTCTCTGTCTCTGTCTCTGTCTACGTATCTGTCTGTGTCTCTGTCTCTGTCTGTGTCTCTGTCTCTGTCTCATCTCTCTCTCTGTCTCCGTCTCTGTCACTGTCTCTGTCGCTGTCTCTGTCCCTGTCTCTGTCTATGCCTCTGTCTCTGTATCTGTCTCTGTCTCTGTCTCCGTCTCTCTCTCTGTCGCTGTCTCTCCCTCTGTCTCTGTCTCTGTCGCTGTCTCCCCCTCTGTCTCTGTCTCCGTCTCTGTCCCTGGCTCTGACTCTGCCTCTGTTTCCGTCTCTGTCTCTGTCTCGGTCTCTGTCTCTGTCTCTGTCACTGTCTCTGTCTCTGTCGCTGTCTCTGTCTCTGTCTCTGTCTCTGTCTCTGTCTCTGTCTCTGTGTCTGTCTCTGTCTCTGTCTCTGTCTCTGTCTCTGTCTCTGTCTCTGTCTCTGTCTCTGTCTCTGTCTCTGTCTCTGTCTCTGTCTCTGTCTCCGTCTTTGTCTCCGTCCTTGTCTCCGTCTTTGTCTCCTGCCCCTATGCCTCCGACTTTGTCGCCTGCCCCTCTGTCTCTGTCTCGGTCTCTGTCTCTGTCTCTGTCTCTGTCTCTGTCTCTGTCTCTGTCTCTGTCTCAGTCTCTGTCTCTGTCTCTGTCTCTGTCTCTGTCTCCGTATATGTCTCTGTCTCTGTCTCTGTCTCTGTCTCTGTCTCTGTCTCCGTCTCTGTCTCTGTCTCGGTCTTTGTCTCCGTCCCTGTCTCCGTCTCTGTCTCTGTCTCTGTCTCTGCCTCTGTCTCTGCCTCTGTCTCTGTCCCTGTCCCTCTCCCTGTCCCTGTCGCTGTCTCTGTCTCTGTCTCTGTCTCTGTCCCTGCCTCTGTCTCTGTCTCTGTCTCTGTCTCTGTCTCTGTCTCTGTCTGTGTCTCTGCCTCTGTCTCGGTCTTTGTCTCCGTCTCCGTCTCTGTCACTGTCTCTGTCGCTGTCTCTGTCTCTGTCGCTGTCTCTGTCTCTGTCTCTGTCTCTGTCTCTGTCTCTGTCCGTGTCTCTGTCTCTGTCTCTGTCTCTGTCGCTGTCTCTTCCTCTGTCTCTGTCTCCGTCTCTGTCCCTGGCTCTGTCTCTGCCTCTGTCTCTGTCTCTGCCTCCGTCTCTGTCTCCGTCTGTGTCTCTGTTTCTGTCTCTGGGTCTCTGTCTGTGTGCGTCTGCCTCTGTCTCTTTGTCTCTGTCTCTGCATATCTGCCTCCGTGCCTATGTCTCTATGTCTCTGTCTCTGTCTCTGTCTCTGTCTCAGTCTCTGTCTCTGTGTCTGTCTCTGTCTCTGTCTCTGTCTCTGTCGCTGTCTCTTCCTCTGTCTCTGTCTCCGTCTCTGTCCCTGGCTCTGTCTCTGCCTCTGTCTCTGTCTCTGCCTCCGTCTCTGTCTCCGTCTGTGTCTCTGTTTCTGTCTCTGGGTCTCTGTCTGTGTGCGTCTGCCTCTGTCTCTTTGTCTCTGTCTCTGCATATCTGCCTCCGTGCCTATGTCTCTATGTCTCTGTCTCTGTCTCTGTCTCTGTCTCAGTCTCTGTCTCTGTGTCTGTCTCTGCCTCTGACTCTGTCTCTGTCTCTGTCTCTGTCTCTGTCTCTGTCTCTGTCTCTGTCTCTGTCTCTGTCTCTGTCTCTGCCTCTGTCTCTGCCTCCGTCTCTGTCCCTGGCACTGTCTCCGCCTCTGTCTCCGTCTCTGTCTCTGTCTCGGCCTTCGTCTCCGTCTCTGTCTCCGCCTCTGCCTCTATCTCCGTCTCTGTCTCTGTCTCTGTCTCTGTCTCTGTCTCTGTCTCTGTCTATGTCTCTGTCTCTGTCTCTGTCTCTGTCTCTGCCTCTGTCTCTGCCCTGCCTCTGTCTCTGTCTCTGTCTCTGTCTGTGCCTCTGCCTCTGTCTCGGTCTTTGTCTCCGTCTCTGTTTCTGTCTCTGTCTCTGTTTCAGTCTCAGTCTCTGCCTCTGTCTCTGTCTCTGTCTCTGTCTCTGTCTCTGTCTCTGTCTCTGTCTCTGTCTCTGTCTCTGTCACTGCCTCTGTCTCTGTCTCTGTCTATGTCTCTGTCTCTGTCTCTGTCTCTGTCTCTGCCTCTGTCTCTGCCCTGCCTCTGTCTCTGTCTCTGTCTCTGTCTCTGTCTGTGCCTCTGCCTCTGTCTCGGTCTTTGTCTCCGTCTCTGTTTCTGTCTCTGTCTCTGTTTCAGTCTCAGTCTCTGTCTCTGTCTCTGTCTCTGTCTCTGTCTCTGTGTCTGTCTCTGTCTCTGTCTCTGTCTCTGTCTCTGTCTCTGTCTCTGTCTCTGTCTCTGTCTCTGTCTCTGTCTCTGTCTCTGTCTCTGTCTCTGTCTCTGTCTCTGTCTCTGTCTCTGTCTCTGTCTCTGTCTCTGTCTCTGTCTATGTATCTGTCTCTGTCTCTGTCTCTGTCTCTGTCTCTGTCTCTGTCTCATCTCTCTCTCTGTCTCTGTCTCTGTCGCTGTCTCTCCCTCTGTCTCTGTCTCTGTCTCCGTCCCTGTCTCTGTCTCTGCCTCTGTCTCCGTCTCTGTCTCTGTCTCTGCCTCTATCTCCGTCTCTGGCTCTGTCTCTGTCTCTGTCTCTGTCTCTGTCTCTGTCTCCGTCTCTGTTTCTATTTCTGTCTCTGTCGCTGTCTCTGTCTCTGTCGCTGTCTCTGTCTCTGTCTCTGTCTCTGTCTCTGTCTCTGTCTCTGTCTCTGTCTCTGTCTCTGTCTCTGTCTGTGTCTCTGCCTCTGTCTCTGTCTCTGCCTCTGTCTCTGCCCTGCCTCTGTCTCTGTCCCTGTCTCTGTCTCTGTCTCTGTCGCTGTCTCTTCCTCTGTCTCTGTCTCAGTCTCAGTCTCTGTCTCTGTCTCTGTCTCTGTCTCTGTCTCTGTCTCTGTCTCTGTCTCAGTCTCTGTCTCTGTGTCTGTCTCTGCCTCTGACTCTGTCTCTGTCTCTGTCTCTGTCTCTGTCTCTGTCTCTGTCTCTGTCTCTGTCTCTGTCTCTGTCTCTGCCTCTGTCTCTGCCTCCGTCTCTGTCCCTGGCACTGTCTCCGCCTCTGTCTCCGTCTCTGTCTCTGTCTCGGTCTTCGTCTCCGTCTCTGTCTCCGCCTCTGTCTCCGTCTCTGTCTCTGTCTCGGTCTTCGTCTCCGTCTCTGTCTCCGCCTCTGCCTCTATCTCCGTCTCTGTCTCTGTCTCTGCCTCTGTCTCTGTCTCTGTCTCTGTCTGTGCCTCTGCCTCTGCCTCTGTCTCTGTCTCTGTCTCTGTCTCTGTGTCTGTCTCTGTCTCTGTCTCTGTCTCTGTCTCTGTCTCTGTCTCTGTCTCTGTCTCTGTCTCTGTATCTGTCTCTGTCTCTGTCTCTGTCTCTGTCTCTGTCTCTGTCTCTGTCTCTGTCTCTGTCTACGTATCTGTCTCTGTCTCTGTCTCTGTCTCTGTCTCTGTCTCTGTCTCATCTCTCTCTCTGTCTCCGTCTCTGTCACTGTCTCTGTCGCTGTCTCTGTCCCTGTCTCTGTCTATGCCTCTGTCTCTGTATCTGTCTCTGTCTCTGTCTCCGTCTCTCTCTCTGTCGCTGTCTCTCCCTCTGTCTCTGTCTCTGTCGCTGTCTCCCCCTCTGTCTCTGTCTCTGTCTCTGTCTCTGTCTCTGTCTCCGTCTCTCTCTCTGTCGCTGTCTCGCCCTCTGTCTCTGTCTCTGTCTCTGTCTCAGTCTCTGTCTCTGTCTATGTCTCTGTCTCTGTCTCTGTCTCTGTCTCTGCCTCTGTCTCTGCCCTGCCTCTGTCTCTGTCTCTGTCTCTGTCTGTGCCTCTGCCTCTGTCTCGGTCTTTGTCTCCGTCTCTGTTTCTGTCTCTGTCTCTGTTTCAGTCTCAGTCTCTGTCTCTGTCTCCGTCTGTGTCTCTGTTTCTGTCTCTGGGTCTCTGTCTGTGTGCGTCTGCCTCTGTCTCTTTGTCTCTGTCTCTGCATATCTGCCTCCGTGCCTATGTCTCTATGTCTCTGTCTCTGTCTCTGTCTCTGTCTCAGTCTCTGTCTCTGTGTCTGTCTCTGTCTCTGTCTCTGTCTCTGTCGCTGTCTCTTCCTCTGTCTCTGTCTCCGTCTCTGTCCCTGGCTCTGTCTCTGCCTCTGTCTCTGTCTCTGCCTCCGTCTCTGTCTCCGTCTGTGTCTCTGTTTCTGTCTCTGGGTCTCTGTCTGTGTGCGTCTGCCTCTGTCTCTTTGTCTCTGTCTCTGCATATCTGCCTCCGTGCCTATGTCTCTATGTCTCTGTCTCTGTCTCTGTCTCTGTCTCAGTCTCTGTCTCTGTGTCTGTCTCTGCCTCTGACTCTGTCTCTGTCTCTGTCTCTGTCTCTGTCTCTGTCTCTGTCTCTGTCTCTGTCTCTGTCTCTGTCTCTGTCTCTGTCTCTGCCTCTGTCTCTGCCTCCGTCTCTGTCCCTGGCACTGTCTCCGCCTCTGTCTCCGTCTCTGTCTCTGTCTCGGTCTTCGTCTCCGTCTCTGTCTCCGCCTCTGCCTCTATCTCCGTCTCTGTCTCTGTCTCTGTCTCTGTCTCTGTCTCTGTCTCTGTCTATGTCTCTGTCTCTGTCTCTGTCTCTGTCTCTGCCTCTGTCTCTGCCCTGCCTCTGTCTCTGTCTCTGTCTCTGTCTGTGCCTCTGCCTCTGTCTCGGTCTTTGTCTCCGTCTCTGTTTCTGTCTCTGTCTCTGTTTCAGTCTCAGTCTCTGCCTCTGTCTCTGTCTCTGTCTCTGTCTCTGTCTCTGTCTCTGTCTCTGTCTCTGTCTCTGTCTCTGTCTCTGTCTCTGCCTCTGTCTCTGCCCTGCCTCTGTCTCTGTCTCTGTCTCTGTCTCTGTCTGTGCCTCTGCCTCTGTCTCGGTCTTTGTCTCCGTCTCTGTTTCTGTCTCTGTCTCTGTTTCAGTCTCAGTCTCTGTCTCTGTCTCTGTCTCTGTCTCTGTCTCTGTGTCTGTCTCTGTCTCTGTCTCTGTCTCTGTCTCTGTCTCTGTCTCTGTCTCTGTCTCTGTCTCTGTCTCTGTCTCTGTCTCTGTCTCTGTCTCTGTCTCTGTCTCTGTCTCTGTCTCTGTCTCTGTCTCTGTCTATGTATCTGTCTCTGTCTCTGTCTCTGTCTCTGTCTCTGTCTCTGTCTCATCTCTCTCTCTGTCTCTGTCTCTGTCGCTGTCTCTGTCTCTGTCTCCGTCCCTGTCTCTGTCTCTGCCTCTGTCTCCGTCTCTGTCTCTGTCTCTGCCTCTATCTCCGTCTCTGGCTCTGTCTCTGTCTCTGTCTCTGTCTCTGTCTCTGTCTCCGTCTCTGTTTCTATTTCTGTCTCTGTCGCTGTCTCTGTCTCTGTCGCTGTCTCTGTCTCTGTCTCTGTCTCTGTCTCTGTCTCTGTCTCTGTCTCTGTCTCTGTCTCTGTCTGTGTCTCTGCCTCTGTCTCTGTCTCTGCCTCTGTCTCTGCCCTGTCTCTGTCCCTGTCTCTGTCTCTGTCTCTGTCGCTGTCTCTTCCTCTGTCTCTGTCTCAGTCTCAGTCTCTGTCTCTGTCTCTGTCTCTGTCTCTGTCTCTGTCTCTGTCTCTGTCTCAGTCTCTGTCTCTGTGTCTGTCTCTGCCTCTGACTCTGTCTCTGTCTCTGTCTCTGTCTCTGTCTCTGTCTCTGTCTCTGTCTCTGTCTCTGTCTCTGTCTCTGTCTCTGCCTCTGTCTCTGCCTCCGTCTCTGTCCCTGGCACTGTCTCCGCCTCTGTCTCCGTCTCTGTCTCTGTCTCGGTCTTCGTCTCCGTCTCTGTCTCCGCCTCTGCCTCTATCTCCGTCTCTGTCTCTGTCTCTGCCTCTGTCTCTGTCTCTGTCTCTGTCTGTGCCTCTGCCTCTGTCTCGGTCTTTGTCTCCGTCTGTGTTTCTGTCTCTGTCTCTGTTTCAGTCTCAGTCTCTGCCTCTGTCTCTGTCTCTGTCTCTGTCTCTGTGTCTGTCTCTGTCTCTGTCTCTGTCTCTGTCTCTGTCTCTGTCTCTGTCTCTGTCTCTGTCTCTGTCTCTGTATCTGTCTCTGTCTCTGTCTCTGTCTCTGTCTCTGTCTCTGTCTCTGTCTCTGTCTCTGTCTACGTATCTGTGTCTGTCTCTGTCTCTGTCTCTGTCTCTGTCTCTGTCTCATCTCTCTCTCTGTCTCCGTCTCTGTCACTGTCTCTGTCGCTGTCTCTGTCCCTGTCTCTGTCTATGCCTCTGTCTCTGTATCTGTCTCTGTCTCTGTCTCCGTCTCTCTCTCTGTCGCTGTCTCTCCCTCTGTCTCTGTCTCTGTCGCTGTCTCCCCCTCTGTCTCTGTCTCTGTCTCTGTCTCTGTCTCTGTCTCCGTCTCTCTCTCTGTCGCTGTCTCGCCCTCTGTCTCTGTCTCTGTCTCTGTCTCAGTCTCTGTCTCTGTCTATGTCTCTGTCTCTGTCTCTGTCTCCGTCTCTCTCTCTGTCGCTGTCTCTCCCTCTGTCTCTGTCTCTGTCGCTGTCTCCCCCTCTGTCTCTGTCTCTGTCTCTGTCTCTGTCTCTGTCTCTGTCTCTGTCTCTGTCTCTGTCTCTGTCTCTGTCTCTGCCTCTGTCTCTGCCTCCGTCTCTGTCCCTGGCACTGTCTCCGCCTCTGTCCCCGTCTCTGTCTCTGTCTCGGTCTTCGTCTCCGTCTCTGTCTCCGCCTCTGCCTCTATCTCCGTCTCTGTCTCTGTCTCTGTCTCTGTCTCTGTCTCTGTCTCTGTCTATGTCTCTGTCTCTGTCTCTGTCTCTGTCTCTGCCTCTGTCTCTGCCCTGCCTCTGTCTCTCTCTCTGTCTCTGTCTGTGCCTCTGCCTCTGTCTCGGTCTTTGTCTCCGTCTCTGTTTCTGTCTCTGTCTCTGTTTCAGTCTCAGTCTCTGCCTCTGTCTCTGTCTCTGTCTCTGTCTCTGTGTCTGTCTCTGTCTCTGTCTCTGTCTCTGTCTCTGTCTCTGTCTCTGTCTCTGTCTCTGTCTCTGTCTCTGTCTCTGTATCTGTCTCTGTCTCTGTCTCTGTCTCTGTCTCTGTCTCTGTCTCTGTCTCTGTCTCTGTCTCTGTCTACGTATCTGTCTCTGTCTCTGTCTCTGTCTCTGTCTCTGTCTCTGTCTCATCTCTCTCTCTGTCTCCGTCTCTGTCACTGTCTCTGTCGCTGTCTCTGTCCCTGTCTCTGTCTATGCCTCTGTCTCTGTATCTGTCTCTGTCTCTGTCTCCGTCTCTCTCTCTGTCGCTGTCTCTCCCTCTGTCTCTGTCTCTGTCGCTGTCTCCCCCTCTGTCTCTGCCTCTGTCTCTGTCTCTGTCTCTGTCTCCGTCTCTCTCTCTGTCGCTGTCTCGCCCTCTGTCTCTGTCTCTGTCTCTGTCTCAGTCTCTGTCTCTGTCTATGTCTCTGTCTCTGTCTCTGTCTCTGCCTCTGTCTCTGCCTCCGTCTCTGTCCCTGGCACTGTCTCCGCCTCTGTCTCCGTCTCTGTCTCTGTCTCGGTCTTCGTCTCCGTCTCTGTCTCCGCCTCTGCCTCTATCTCCGTCTCTGTCTCTGTCTCTGTCTGTGCCTCTGCCTCTGTCCCTGTCTCTGTCTCTGCCTCTGTCTCCGTCTCTGTCTCTGTCTCTGCCTCTATCTCCGTCTCTGTCTCTGTCTCTGTCTCTGTCTCTGTCTCTGTCTCTGTCTCTGTCTCTGTCTCTGTCTCTGTCTCTGTCTCTGTCTCTGTCTCTGTCACTGCCTCTGTCTCTGTCTCTGTCTCTGTCTCTGTCTCTGTCTCTGTCTCTGTCTCTGTCTCTGTCTCTGTCTCTGCCCTGCCTCTGTCTCTGTCCCTGTCTCTGTCTCTGTCTCTGTCGCTGTCTCTTCCTCTGTCTCTGCCTCTGTCTCTGCCTCCGTCTCTGTCCCTGGCACTGTCTCCGCCTCTGTCTCCGTCTCTGTCTCTGTCTCGGTCTTCGTCTCCGTCTCTGTCTCCGCCTCTGCCTCTATCTCCGTCTCTGTCTCTGTCTCTGTCTGTGCCTCTGCCTCTGTCTCGGTCTTTGTCTCCGTCTCTGTTTCTGTCTCTGTCTCTGTTTCAGTCTCAGTCTCTGTCTCTGTCTCTGTCTCTGTCTCTGTCTCTGTGTCTGTCTCTGTCTCTGTCTCTGTCTCTCTCTCTGTCTCTGTCTCTGTCTCTGTCTCTGTCTCTGTCTCTGTCTCTGTCTCTGTCTCTGTCTCTGTCTCTGTCTCTGTCTCTGTCTCTGTCTCTGTCTCTGTCTCTGTCTCTGTCTCTGTCTCTGTCTCTGTCTCTGTCTCTGTCTCTGTCTACGTATCTGTCTCTGTCTCTGTCTCTGTCTCTGTCTCTGTCTCTGTCTCTGTCTCATCTCTCTCTCTGTCTCTGTCTCTGTCGCTGTCTCTCCCTCTGTCTCTGTCTCTGTCTCCGTCCCTGTCTCTGTCTCTGCCTCTGTCTCCGTCTCTGTCTCTGTCTCTGCCTCTATCTCCGTCTCTGTCTCTGTCTCTGTCTCTGTCTCTGTCTCTGTCTCTGTCTCTGTCTCTGTCTCTGTCTCTGTCTCTGTCTCTGTCTCTGTCTCTGTCTCTGTCTCTGTCACTGCCTCTGTCTCTGTCTCTGTCTCTGTCTCTGTCTCTGTCTCTGTCTCTGTCTCTGTCTCTGTCTCTGTCTCTGCCCTGCCTCTGTCTCTGTCCCTGTCTCTGTCTCTGTCTCTGTCGCTGTCTCTTCCTCTGTCTCTGTCTCAGTCTCAGTCTCTGTCTCTGTCTCTGTCTCTGTCTCTGTCTCTGTCTCTGTCTCAGTCTCTGTCTCTGTGTCTGTCTCTGCCTCTGACTCTGTCTCTGTCTCTGTCTCTGTCTCTGTCTCTGTCTCTGTCTCTGTCTCTGTCTCTGTCTCTGTCTCTGTCTCTGTCCCTGCCTCTGTCTCTGCCTCCGTCTCTGTCCCTGGCACTGTCTCCGCCTCTGTCTCCGTCTCTGTCTCTGTCTCGGTCTTCGTCTCCGTCTCTGTCTCCGCCTCTGCCTCTATCTCCGTCTCTGTCTCTGTCTCTGCCTCTGTCTCTGTCTCTGTCTCTGTCTGTGCCTCTGCCTCTGTCTCGGTCTTTGTCTCCGTCTGTGTTTCTGTCTCTGTCTCTGTTTCAGTCTCAGTCTCTGCCTCTGTCTCTGTCTCTGTCTCTGTCTCTGTGTCTGTCTCTGTCTCTGTCTCTGTCTCTGTCTCTGTCTCTGTCTCTGTCTCTGTCTCTGTCTCTGTCTCTGTCTCTGTATCTGTCTCTGTCTCTGTCTCTGTCTCTGTCTCTGTCTCTGTCTCTGTCTCTGTCTCTGTCTCTGTCTACGTATCTGTCTCTGTCTCTGTCTCTGTCTCTGTCTCTGTCTCTGTCTCATCTCTCTCTCTGTCTCCGTCTCTGTCACTGTCTCTGTCGCTGTCTCTGTCCCTGTCTCTGTCTATGCCTCTGTCTCTGTATCTGTCTCTGTCTCTGTCTCCGTCTCTCTCTCTGTCGCTGTCTCTCCCTCTGTCTCTGTCTCTGTCGCTGTCTCCCCCTCTGTCTCTGTCTCTGTCTCTGTCTCTGTCTCTGTCTCCGTCTCTCTCTCTGTCGCTGTCTCGCCCTCTGTCTCTGTCTCTGTCTCTGTCTCAGTCTCTGTCTCTGTCTATGTCTCTGTCTCTGTCTCTGTCTCTGTCTCTGCCTCTGTCTCTGCCCTGCCTCTGTCTCTGTCTCTGTCTCTGTCTGTGCCTCTGCCTCTGTCTCGGTCTTTGTCTCCGACTCTGTTTCTGTGTCTGTCTCTGTTTCAGTCTCAGTCTCTGTCTCTGTCTCTGTCTCTGTCTCTGTCTCTGTGTCTGTCTCTGTCTCTGTCTCTGTCTCTGTCTCTGTCTCTGTCTCTGTCTCTGTCTCTGTCTCTGTCTCTGTCTCTGTCTCTGTCTCTGTCTCTGTCTCTGTCTCTGTCTCTGTCTCTGTCTCTGTCTACGTATCTGTCTCTGTCTCTGTCTCTGTCTCTGTCTCTGTCTCTGTCTCATCTCTCTCTCTGTCTCTGTCTCTGTCGCTGTCTCTCCCTCTGTCTCTGTCTCTGTCTCCGTCCCTGTCTCTGTCTCTGCCTCTGTCTCCGTCTCTGTCTCTGTCTCTGCCTCTATCTCCGTCTCTGGCTCTGTCTCTGTCTCTGTCTCTGTCTCTGTCTCTGTCTCTGTCTCTGTCTCTGTCTCTGTCTCTGTCTCTGTCTCTGTCTCTGTCTCTGTCACTGCCTCTGTCTCTGTCTCTGTCTCTGTCTCTGTCTCTGTCTCTGTCTCTGTCTCTGTCTCTGTCTCCGTCTCTGTCTCTGTCTCTGTCTCTGTCTCTGTCTCTGTCTCTGTCTCTGTCTCTGTCTCTGTCTCTGTCTCTGTCTCTGTCTCTGTCTCTGTCTGTGTCTCTGCCTCTGTCTCTGTCTCTGCCTCTGTCTCTGCCCTGCCTCTGTCTCTGTCCCTGTCTCTGTCTCTGTCTCTGTCGCTGTCTCTTCCTCTGTCTCTGTCTCAGTCTCAGTCTCTGTCTCTGTCTCTGTCTCTGTCTCTGTCTCTGTCTCTGCCTCTGTCTCTGCCTCTGTCTCTGTCCCTGTCCCTCTCCCTGTCCCTGTCGCTGTCTCTGTATCTGTCTCTGTCTCTGTCTCTGTCCCTGTCTCTGTCTCTGTCTCTGTCTCCGTCTCTGTCTCTCTCTCTGTCTCTGTCTCTGTCTCTGTCTCTCTCTCTGTCTCTGTCTCTGTCTCTGTCTCTGTCTCTGTCTCTGTCTCTCTCTCTGTCTCTGTCTCTGTCTCTGTCTCTGTCTCTGTCTCTGTCTCTGTCTCTGTCTCTGTCTCTGTCTCTGTCCCTGTCTCTGTCTCTGTCTCTGTCTCTGTCTCTGTCTCTGTCTCTGTCTCTGTCTCTGTCTCTGTCTCTGTCTCTGTCTCTGTCTCTGTCTCTGTCTCTGTCTCTGTCTCTGTCTCTGTCACTGCCTCCGTCTCTGTCTCTGTCTCTGTCGCAGTCTCTTCCTCTGTCTCTGTCTCCGTCTCTGTCCCTGGCTCTGTCTCTGCCTCTGTCTCCGTCTCTGTCTGTGTCTCTGTCTTTGTCTCCGTCTCTGTCTCTGTCTCTGTCTCTGCCTCTGTCTCTGCCTCTGTCTCTGTCCCTGTACCTCTCCCTGTCCCTGTCGCTGTCTCTGTCTCTGTCTCTGTCTCTGTCTCTGTCTCTGTCTCTGTCTCTGTCTCTGTCTCTGTCTCTGTCTCTGTCTCTGTCTCTGTCTCTGTCTCTGTCTCTGTCTCTGTCTCTGTCTCTGTCTCGGTCTACGTATCTGTCTCTGTCTCTGTCTCTGTCTCAGTCTCTGTCTCTGTCTCTGCCTCTGTCTCTGTCTCATCTCTATCTCTGTCTCTGTCGCTGCCTCTCCCTCTGTCTCTGTCTCTGTCTCCGTCCCTGGCTCTGTCTCTGCCTCTGTCTCCGTCTCTGTCTCTGTCTCTGCCTCTATCTCCGTCTCTGTCTCTGTCTCTGTCTCTGTCTCTGTCTCTGTCTCGGTCTACGTATCTGTCTCTGTCTCTGTCTCTGTCTCTGTCTCTGTCTCTGTCTCTGTCTCTGTCTCTGTCTCTGTCTCTGTCTCATCTCTATCTCTGTCTCTGTCGCTGTCTCTCCCTCTGTCTGTGTCTCTGTCTCCGTCCCTGGCTCTGTCTCTGCCTCTGTCTCCGTCTCTGTCTCTGTCTCTGCCTCTATCTCCGTCTCTGTCTCTGTCTCTGTCTCTGTCTCTGTCTCTGTCTCTGTCTCTGTCTCTGTCTCTGTCTCTGTCTCTGTCTCTGTCTCTGTCTCTGTCTCTGTCACTGCCTCCGTCTCTGTCTCTGTCTCTGTCGCTGTCTCTTCCTCTGTCTCTGTCTCCGTCTCTGTCCCTGGCTCTGTCTCTGCCTCTGTCTCCGTCTCTGTCTGTGTCTCGGTCTTTGTCTCCGTCTCTGTCTCTGTCTCTGTCTCTGTCTCTGCCTCTGTCTCTGCCTCTCTCTCTGTCCCTGTCCCTCTCCCTGTCCCTGTCGCTGTCTCTGTCTCTGTCTATGTCTCTGTCTCTGTCTCTGTCTCTGTCGCTGTCTCTGTCCCTGTCTCTGTCTCTGTCTCTGTCTCTGTCGCAGTCTCTTCCTCTGTCTCTGTCTCCGTCTCGGTCCCTGGCTCTGTCTCTGCCTCTGTCTCTGTCTCTGTCTCTGTCTCTGTCTCTGTCTCTTTCTCTGTCTCTGTCTCTGTCTCTGTCTCTGTCTCTGTCTCTGTCTCTGTCTCTGTCTCTGTCTCTGTCTCTGTCTCTGTCTCTGTCTCTGTCTCTGTCTCTGTCTCTGTCTCTGTCTCATCTCTGTCTCTGTCTCTGTCTCTGTCGCTGTCTCTCCCTCTGTCTCTGTCTCTGTCTCCGTCCCTGTCTCTGTCTCTGCCTCTGTCTCCGTCTCTGTATCTGTCTCTGCCCCTATCTCCGTCTCTGTCTCTGCCTCTGTCTCTGCCCTGCCTCTGTCTCTGTCTCTGTCTCTGTCTCTGTCTCTGTCTCTGTCTGTGTCTCTGCCTCTGTCTCGGTCTTTGTCTCCGTCTCTGTTTCTGTCTCTGTCTCTGTTTCAGTCTCAGTCTCTACCTCTGTCTCTGTCTCTGTCTCTGTGTCTGTCTCTGTCTCTGTCTCCGTCTCTGTCTTTGTCTCTGTCTCTGTCTCTGTCCCTGTCTCTGTCTCTGTCTCTGTCTCTGTCTCTGTCTCTGTCTCTGTCTCTGTCTCTGTCTCTGTCTCTGTCTCTGTATCTGTCTCTGTCTCTGTCTCCGTCTCTCTCTCTGTCGCTGTCTCTCCCTCTGTCTCTGTCTCCGTCTCTGTCACTGTCTCTCTCTCTGTCGCTGTCTCACCCTCTGTCTCTGTCTCCGTCTCTGTCACTGTCTCTGTCTCTGTCTCTGTCTCTGTTTCTGTCTCTGTCTCTGTCTCTGACTCTGTCTCTGTCTCTGTCTCTGTCTCTGTCTCTGTCTCTGTCTCTGTCTCGGTCTACGTATCTGTCTCTGTCTCTGTCTCTGTCTCAGTCTCTGTCTCTGTCTCTGCCTCTGTCTCTGTCTCATCTCTATCTCTGTCTCTGTCGCTGCCTCTCCCTCTGTCTTTGTCTCTGTCTCCGTCCCTGGCTCTGTCTCTGCCTCTGTCTCCGTCTCTGTCTCTGTCTCTGCCTCTATCTCCGTCTCTGTCTCTGTCTCTGTCTCTGTCTCTGTCTCTGTCTCTGTCTCGGTCTACGTATCTGTCTCTGTCTCTGTCTCTGTCTCTGTCTCTGTCTCTGTCTCTGTCTCTGTCTCATCTCTATCTCTGTCTCTGTCGCTGTCTCTCCCTCTGTCTCTGTCTCTGTCTCCGTCCCTGGCTCTGTCTCTGCCTCTGTCTCCGTCTCTGTCTCTGCCTCTGTCTCTGCCTCCGTCTCTGTCCCTGGCACTGTCTCCGCCTCTGTCTCCGTCTCTGTCTCTGTCTCGGTCTTCGTCTCCGTCTCTGTCTCCGCCTCTGCCTCTATCTCCGTCTCTGTCTCTGTCTCTGTCTGTGCCTCTGCCTCTGTCCCTGTCTCTGTCTCTGCCTCTGTCTCCGTCTCTGTCTCTGTCTCTGCCTCTATCTCCGTCTCTGTCTCTGTCTCTGTCTCTGTCTCTGTCTCTGTCTCTGTCTCTGTCTCTGTCTCTGTCTCTGTCTCTGTCTCTGTCTCTGTCTCTGTCTCTGTCACTGCCTCTGTCTCTGTCTCTGTCTCTGTCTCTGTCTCTGTCTCTGTCTCTGTCTCTGTCTCTGTCTCTGTCTCTGCCCTGCCTCTGTCTCTGTCCCTGTCTCTGTCTCTGTCTCTGTCGCTGTCTCTTCCTCTGTCTCTGCCTCTGTCTCTGCCTCCGTCTCTGTCCCTGGCACTGTCTCCGCCTCTGTCTCCGTCTCTGTCTCTGTCTCGGTCTTCGTCTCCGTCTCTGTCTCCGCCTCTGCCTCTATCTCCGTCTCTGTCTCTGTCTCTGTCTGTGCCTCTGCCTCTGTCTCGGTCTTTGTCTCCGTCTCTGTTTCTGTCTCTGTCTCTGTTTCAGTCTCAGTCTCTGTCTCTGTCTCTGTCTCTGTCTCTGTCTCTGTGTCTGTCTCTGTCTCTGTCTCTGTCTCTCTCTCTGTCTCTGTCTCTGTCTCTGTCTCTGTCTCTGTCTCTGTCTCTGTCTCTGTCTCTGTCTCTGTCTCTGTCTCTGTCTCTGTCTCTGTCTCTGTCTCTGTCTCTGTCTCTGTCTCTGTCTCTGTCTCTGTCTCTGTCTCTGTCTCTGTCTACGTATCTGTCTCTGTCTCTGTCTCTGTCTCTGTCTCTGTCTCTGTCTCTGTCTCATCTCTCTCTCTGTCTCTGTCTCTGTCGCTGTCTCTCCCTCTGTCTCTGTCTCTGTCTCCGTCCCTGTCTCTGTCTCTGCCTCTGTCTCCGTCTCTGTCTCTGTCTCTGCCTCTATCTCCGTCTCTGTCTCTGTCTCTGTCTCTGTCTCTGTCTCTGTCTCTGTCTCTGTCTCTGTCTCTGTCTCTGTCTCTGTCTCTGTCTCTGTCTCTGTCTCTGTCTCTGTCACTGCCTCTGTCTCTGTCTCTGTCTCTGTCTCTGTCTCTGTCTCTGTCTCTGTCTCTGTCTCTGTCTCTGCCCTGCCTCTGTCTCTGTCCCTGTCTCTGTCTCTGTCTCTGTCGCTGTCTCTTCCTCTGTCTCTGTCTCAGTCTCAGTCTCTGTCTCTGTCTCTGTCTCTGTCTCTGTCTCTGTCTCTGTCTCAGTCTCTGTCTCTGTGTCTGTCTCTGCCTCTGACTCTGTCTCTGTCTCTGTCTCTGTCTCTGTCTCTGTCTCTGTCTCTGTCTCTGTCTCTGTCTCTGTCTCTGTCTCTGCCTCTGTCTCTGCCTCCGTCTCTGTCCCTGGCACTGTCTCCGCCTCTGTCTCCGTCTCTGTCTCTGTCTCGGTCTTCGTCTCCGTCTCTGTCTCCGCCTCTGCCTCTATCTCCGTCTCTGTCTCTGTCTCTGCCTCTGTCTCTGTCTCTGTCTCTGTCTGTGCCTCTGCCTCTGTCTCGGTCTTTGTCTCCGTCTGTGTTTCTGTCTCTGTCTCTGTTTCAGTCTCAGTCTCTGCCTCTGTCTCTGTCTCTGTCTCTGTCTCTGTGTCTGTCTCTGTCTCTGTCTCTGTCTCTGTCTCTGTCTCTGTCTCTGTCTCTGTCTCTGTCTCTGTCTCTGTCTCTGTATCTGTCTCTGTCTCTGTCTCTGTCTCTGTCTCTGTCTCTGTCTCTGTCTCTGTCTCTGTCTCTGTCTACGTATCTGTCTCTGTCTCTGTCTCTGTCTCTGTCTCTGTCTCTGTCTCATCTCTCTCTCTGTCTCCGTCTCTGTCACTGTCTCTGTCGCTGTCTCTGTCCCTGTCTCTGTCTATGCCTCTGTCTCTGTATCTGTCTCTGTCTCTGTCTCCGTCTCTCTCTCTGTCGCTGTCTCTCCCTCTGTCTCTGTCTCTGTCGCTGTCTCCCCCTCTGTCTCTGTCTCTGTCTCTGTCTCTGTCTCTGTCTCCGTCTCTCTCTCTGTCGCTGTCTCGCCCTCTGTCTCTGTCTCTGTCTCTGTCTCAGTCTCAGTCTCTGTCTCTGTCTCTGTCTCTGTCTCTGTCTCTGTCTCTGCCTCTGTCTCTGCCTCTGTCTCTGTCCCTGTCCCTCTCCCTGTCCCTGTCGCTGTCTCTGTATCTGTCTCTGTCTCTGTCTCTGTCCCTGTCTCTGTCTCTGTCTCTGTCTCTGTCTCTGTCTCTGTCTCTGTCTCTGTCTCTGTCTCTGTCTCTCTCTCTGTCTCTGTCTCTGTCTCTGTCTCTGTCTCTGTCTCTGTCTCTCTCTCTGTCTCTGTCTCTGTCTCTGTCTCTGTCTCTGTCTCTGTCTCTGTCTCTGTCTCTGTCTCTGTCTCTGTCCCTGTCTCTGTCTCTGTCTCTGTCTCTGTCTCTGTCTCTGTCTCTGTCTCTGTCTCTGTCTCTGTCTCTGTCTCTGTCTCTGTCTCTGTCTCTGTCTCTGTCTCTGTCTCTGTCACTGCCTCCGTCTCTGTCTCTGTCTCTGTCGCAGTCTCTTCCTCTGTCTCTGTCTCCGTCTCTGTCCCTGGCTCTGTCTCTGCCTCTGTCTCCGTCTCTGTCTGTGTCTCTGTCTTTGTCTCCGTCTCTGTCTCTGTCTCTGTCTCTGCCTCTGTCTCTGCCTCTGTCTCTGTCCCTGTACCTCTCCCTGTCCCTGTCGCTGTCTCTGTCTCTGTCTCTGTCTCTGTCTCTGTCTCTGTCTCTGTCTCTGTCTCTGTCTCTGTCTCTGTCTCTGTCTCTGTCTCTGTCTCTGTCTCTGTCTCTGTCTCTGTCTCGGTCTACGTATCTGTCTCTGTCTCTGTCTCTGTCTCTGTCTCAGTCTCTGTCTCTGTCTCTGCCTCTGTCTCTGTCTCATCTCTATCTCTGTCTCTGTCGCTGCCTCTCCCTCTGTCTCTGTCTCTGTCTCCGTCCCTGGCTCTGTCTCTGCCTCTGTCTCCGTCTCTGTCTCAGTCTCTGCCTCTATCTCCGTCTCTGTCTCTGTCTCTGTCTCTGTCTCTGTCTCTGTCTCGGTCTACGTATCTGTCTCTGTCTCTGTCTCTGTCTCTGTCTCTGTCTCTGTCTCTGTCTCTGTCTCTGTCTCTGTCTCTGTCTCATCTCTATCTCTGTCTCTGTCGCTGTCTCTCCCTCTGTCTGTGTCTCTGTCTCCGTCCCTGGCTCTGTCTCTGCCTCTGTCTCCGTCTCTGTCTCTGTCTCTGCCTCTATCTCCGTCTCTGTCTCTGTCTCTGTCTCTGTCTCTGTCTCTGTCTCTGTCTCTGTCTCTGTCTCTGTCTCTGTCTCTGTCTCTGTCTCTGTCTCTGTCACTGCCTCCGTCTCTGTCTCTGTCTCTGTCGCTGTCTCTTCCTCTGTCTCTGTCTCCGTCTCTGTCCCTGGCTCTGTCTCTGCCTCTGTCTCCGTCTCTGTCTGTGTCTCGGTCTTTGTCTCCGTCTCTGTCTCTGTCTCTGTCTCTGTCTCTGCCTCTGTCTCTGCCTCTCTCTCTGTCCCTGTCCCTCTCCCTGTCCCTGTCGCTGTCTCTGTCTCTGTCTATGTCTCTGTCTCTGTCTCTGTCTCTGTCGCTGTCTCTGTCCCTGTCTCTGTCTCTGTCTCTGTCTCTGTCGCAGTCTCTTCCTCTGTCTCTGTCTCCGTCTCGGTCCCTGGCTCTGTCTCTGCCTCTGTCTCTGTCTCCGTCTCGGTCCCTGGCTCTGTCTCTGCCTCTGTCTCTGTCTCTGTCTCTGTCTCTGTCTCTGTCTCTGTCTCTTTCTCTGTCTCTGTCTCTGTCTCTGTCTCTGTCTCTGTCTCTGTCTCTGTCTCTGTCTCTGTCACTGCCTCCGTCTCTGTCTCTGTCTCTGTCGCTGTCTCTTCCTCTGTCTCTGTCTCAGTCTCAGTCTCTGTCTCTGTCTCTGTCTCTGTCTCTGTCTCTGTCTCTGTCTCAGTCTCTGTCTCTGTGTCTGTCTCTGCCTCTGACTCTGTCTCTGTCTCTGTCTCTGTCTCTGTCTCTGTCTCTGTCTCTGTCTCTGTCTCTGTCTCTGTCTCTGTCTCTGCCTCTGTCTCTGCCTCCGTCTCTGTCCCTGGCACTGTCTCCGCCTCTGTCTCCGTCTCTGTCTCTGTCTCGGTCTTCGTCTCCGTCTCTGTCTCCGCCTCTGCCTCTATCTCCGTCTCTGTCTCTGTCTCTGCCTCTGTCTCTGTCTCTGTCTCTGTCTGTGCCTCTGCCTCTGTCTCGGTCTTTGTCTCCGTCTGTGTTTCTGTCTCTGTCTCTGTTTCAGTCTCAGTCTCTGCCTCTGTCTCTGTCTCTGTCTCTGTCTCTGTGTCTGTCTCTGTCTCTGTCTCTGTCTCTGTCTCTGTCTCTGTCTCTGTCTCTGTCTCTGTCTCTGTCTCTGTCTCTGTATCTGTCTCTGTCTCTGTCTCTGTCTCTGTCTCTGTCTCTGTCTCTGTCTCTGTCTCTGTCTCTGTCTACGTATCTGTCTCTGTCTCTGTCTCTGTCTCTGTCTCTGTCTCTGTCTCATCTCTCTCTCTGTCTCCGTCTCTGTCACTGTCTCTGTCGCTGTCTCTGTCCCTGTCTCTGTCTATGCCTCTGTCTCTGTATCTGTCTCTGTCTCTGTCTCCGTCTCTCTCTCTGTCGCTGTCTCTCCCTCTGTCTCTGTCTCTGTCGCTGTCTCCCCCTCTGTCTCTGTCTCTGTCTCTGTCTCTGTCTCTGTCTCCGTCTCTCTCTCTGTCGCTGTCTCGCCCTCTGTCTCTGTCTCTGTCTCTGTCTCAGTCTCTGTCTCTGTCTATGTCTCTGTCTCTGTCTCTGTCTCTGTCTCTGCCTCTGTCTCTGCCCTGCCTCTGTCTCTGTCTCTGTCTCTGTCTGTGCCTCTGCCTCTGTCTCGGTCTTTGTCTCCGTCTCTGTTTCTGTGTCTGTCTCTGTTTCAGTCTCAGTCTCTGTCTCTGTCTCTGTCTCTGTCTCTGTCTCTGTGTCTGTCTCTGTCTCTGTCTCTGTCTCTGTCTCTGTCTCTGTCTCTGTCTCTGTCTCTGTCTCTGTCTCTGTCTCTGTCTCTGTCTCTGTCTCTGTCTCTGTCTCTGTCTCTGTCTCCGTCTCTGTCTCTGTCTCTGTCTCTGTCTCTGTCTCTGTCTCTGTCTCATCTCTCTCTCTGTCTCTGTCTCTGTCGCTGTCTCTCCCTCTGTCTCTGTCTCTGTCTCCGTCCCTGTCTCTGTCTCTGCCTCTGTCTCCGTCTCTGTCTCTGTCTCTGCCTCTATCTCCGTCTCTGGCTCTGTCTCTGTCTCTGTCTCTGTCACTGCCTCTGTCTCTGTCTCTGTCTCTGTCTCTGTCTCTGTCTCTGTCTCTGTCTCTGTCTCTGTCTCTGTCTCCGTCTCTGTCTCTGTCTCTGTCTCTGTCTCTGTCTCTGTCTCTGTCTCTGTCTCTGTCTCTGTCTCTGTCTCTGTCTGTGTCTCTGCCTCTGTCTCTGTCTCTGCCTCTGTCTCTGCCCTGCCTCTGTCTCTGTCCCTGTCTCTGTCTCTGTCTCTGTCGCTGTCTCTTCCTCTGTCTCTGTCTCAGTCTCAGTCTCTGTCTCTGTCTCTGTCTCTGTCTCTGTCTCTGTCTCTGCCTCTGTCTCTGCCTCTGTCTCTGTCCCTGTCCCTCTCCCTGTCCCTGTCGCTGTCTCTGTATCTGTCTCTGTCTCTGTCTCTGTCCCTGTCTCTGTCTCTGTCTCTGTCTCTGTCTCTGTCTCAGTCTCTGTCTCTGTCTCTGTCTCTGTCTCTCTCTCTGTCTCTGTCTCTGTCTCTGTCTCTGTCTCTGTCTCTGTCTCTCTCTCTGTCTCTGTCTCTGTCTCTGTCTCTGTCTCTGTCTCTGTCTCTGTCTCTGTCTCTGTCTCTGTCTCTGTCCCTGTCTCTGTCTCTGTCTCTGTCTCTGTCTCTGTCTCTGTCTCTGTCTCTGTCTCTGTCTCTGTCTCTGTCTCTGTCTCTGTCTCTGTCTCTGTCTCTGTCTCTGTCTCTGTCACTGCCTCCGTCTCTGTCTCTGTCTCTGTCGCAGTCTCTTCCTCTGTCTCTGTCTCCGTCTCTGTCCCTGGCTCTGTCTCTGCCTCTGTCTCCGTCTCTGTCTGTGTCTCTGTCTTTGTCTCCGTCTCTGTCTCTGTCTCTGTCTCTGCCTCTGTCTCTGCCTCTGTCTCTGTCCCTGTACCTCTCCCTGTCCCTGTCGCTGTCTCTGTCTCTGTCTCTGTCTCTGTCTCTGTCTCTGTCTCTGTCTCTGTCTCTGTCTCTGTCTCTGTCTCTGTCTCTGTCTCTGTCTCTGTCTCTGTCTCTGTCTCTGTCTCTGTCTCGGTCTACGTATCTGTCTCTGTCTCTGTCTCTGTCTCTGTCTCAGTCTCTGTCTCTGTCTCTGCCTCTGTCTCTGTCTCATCTCTATCTCTGTCTCTGTCGCTGCCTCTCCCTCTGTCTCTGTCTCTGTCTCCGTCCCTGGCTCTGTCTCTGCCTCTGTCTCCGTCTCTGTCTCAGTCTCTGCCTCTATCTCCGTCTCTGTCTCTGTCTCTGTCTCTGTCTCTGTCTCTGTCTCGGTCTACGTATCTGTCTCTGTCTCTGTCTCTGTCTCTGTCTCTGTCTCTGTCTCTGTCTCTGTCTCTGTCTCTGTCTCTGTCTCATCTCTATCTCTGTCTCTGTCGCTGTCTCTCCCTCTGTCTGTGTCTCTGTCTCCGTCCCTGGCTCTGTCTCTGCCTCTGTCTCCGTCTCTGTCTCTGTCTCTGCCTCTATCTCCGTCTCTGTCTCTGTCTCTGTCTCTGTCTCTGTCTCTGTCTCTGTCTCTGTCTCTGTCTCTGTCTCTGTCTCTGTCTCTGTCTCTGTCTCTGTCACTGCCTCCGTCTCTGTCTCTGTCTCTGTCGCTGTCTCTTCCTCTGTCTCTGTCTCCGTCTCTGTCCCTGGCTCTGTCTCTGCCTCTGTCTCCGTCTCTGTCTGTGTCTCGGTCTTTGTCTCCGTCTCTGTCTCTGTCTCTGTCTCTGTCTCTGCCTCTGTCTCTGCCTCTCTCTCTGTCCCTGTCCCTCTCCCTGTCCCTGTCGCTGTCTCTGTCTCTGTCTATGTCTCTGTCTCTGTCTCTGTCTCTGTCGCTGTCTCTGTCCCTGTCTCTGTCTCTGTCTCTGTCTCTGTCGCAGTCTCTTCCTCTGTCTCTGTCTCCGTCTCGGTCCCTGGCTCTGTCTCTGCCTCTGTCTCTGTCTCCGTCTCGGTCCCTGGCTCTGTCTCTGCCTCTGTCTCTGTCTCTGTCTCTGTCTCTGTCTCTGTCTCTTTCTCTGTCTCTGTCTCTGTCTCTGTCTCTGTCTCTGTCTCTGTCTCTGTCTCTGTCTCTGTCTCTGTCTCTGTCTCTGTCTCTGTCTCTGTCTCTGTCTCTGTCTCATCTCTGTCTCTCCCTCTGTCTCTGTCTCTGTCTCCGTCCCTGTCTCTGTCTCTGCCTCTGTCTCCGTCTCTGTATCTGTCTCTGCCCCTATCTCCGTCTCTGTCTCTGCCTCTGTCTCTGCCCTGCCTCTGTCTCTGTCTCTGTCTCTGTCTCTGTCTCTGTCTCTGTCTGTGTCTCTGCCTCTGTCTCGGTCTTTGTCTCCGTCTCTGTTTCTGTCTCTGTCTCTGTTTCAGTCTCAGTCTCTACCTCTGTCTCTGTCTCTGTCTCTGTGTCTGTCTCTGTCTCTGTCTCCGTCTCTGTCTTTGTCTCTGTCTCTGTCTCTGTCCCTGTCTCTGTCTCTGTCTCTGTCTCTGTCTCTGTCTCTGTCTCTGTCTCTGTCTCTGTCTCTGTCTCTGTCTCTGTCTCTGTATCTGTCTCTGTCTCTGTCTCCGTCTCTCTCTCTGTCGCTGTCTCTCCCTCTGTCTCTGTCTCCGTCTCTGTCACTGTCTCTCTCTCTGTCGCTGTCTCACCCTCTGTCTCTGTCTCCGTCTCTGTCACTGTCTCTGTCTCTGTCTCTGTCTCTGTTTCTGTCTCTGTCTCTGTCTCTGACTCTGTCTCTGTCTCTGTCTCTGTCTCTGTCTCTGCCTCTGTCTCTGTCTCATCTCTATCTCTGTCTCTGTCGCTGCCTCTCCCTCTGTCTCTGTCTCTGTCTCCGTCCCTGGCTCTGTCTCTGCCTCTGTCTCCGTCTCTGTTTCTGTCTCTGTCTCTGTTTCAGTCTCAGTCTCTACCTCTGTCTCTGTCTCTGTCTCTGTGTCTGTCTCTGTCTCTGTCTCCGTCTCTGTCTTTGTCTCTGTCTCTGTCTCTGTCCCTGTCTCTGTCTCTGTCTCTGTCTCTGTCTCTGTCTCTGTCTCTGTCTCTGTCTCTGTCTCTGTCTCTGTCTCTGTCTCTGTATCTGTCTCTGTCTCTGTCTCCGTCTCTCTCTCTGTCGCTGTCTCTCCCTCTGTCTCTGTCTCCGTCTCTGTCACTGTCTCTCTCTCTGTCGCTGTCTCACCCTCTGTCTCTGTCTCCGTCTCTGTCACTGTCTCTGTCTCTGTCTCTGTCTCTGTTTCTGTCTCTGTCTCTGTCTCTGACTCTGTCTCTGTCTCTGTCTCTGTCTCTGTCTCTGTCTCTGTCTCTGTCTCTGTCTCGGTCTACGTATCTGTCTCTGTCTCTGTCTCTGTCTCAGTCTCTGTCTCTGTCTCTGCCTCTGTCTCTGTCTCATCTCTATCTCTGTCTCTGTCGCTGCCTCTCCCTCTGTCTCTGTCTCTGTCTCCGTCCCTGGCTCTGTCTCTGCCTCTGTCTCCGTCTCTGTCTCTGTCTCTGCCTCTATCTCCGTCTCTGTCTCTGTCTCTGTCTCTGTCTCTGTCTCTGTCTCTGTCTCGGTCTACGTATCTGTCTCTGTCTCTGTCTCTGTCTCTGTCTCTGTCTCTGTCTCTGTCTCTGTCTCTGTCTCTGTCTCTGTCTCTGTCTCTGTCTCTGTCTCTGTCTCATCTCTATCTCTGTCTCTGTCGCTGTCTCTCCCTCTGTCTCTGTCTCTGTCTCCGTCCCTGGCTCTGTCTCTGCCTCTGTCTCCGTCTCTGTCTCTGTCTCTGCCTCTATCTCCGTCTCTGTCTCTGTCTCTGTCTCTGTCTCTGTCTCTGTCTCTGTCTCTGTCTCTGTCTCTGTCTCTGTCTCTGTCTCTGTCACTGCCTCCGTCTCTGTCTCTGTCTCTGTCGCTGTCTCTTCCTCTGTCTCTGTCTCCGTCTCTGTCCCTGGCTCTGTCTCTGCCTCTGTCTCCGTCTCTGTCTGTGTCTCGGTCTTTGTCTCCGTCTCTGTCTCTGTCTCTGTCTCTGTCTCTGCCTCTGTCTCTGCCTCTCTCTCTGTCCCTGTCCCTCTCCCTGTCCCTGTCGCTGTCTCTGTCTCTGTCTATGTCTCTGTCTCTGTCTCTGTCTCTGTCGCTGTCTCTGTCCCTGTCTCTGTCTCTGTCTCTGTCTCTGTCGCAGTCTCTTCCTCTGTCTCTGTCTCCGTCTCTGTCCCTGGCTCTGTCTCTGCCTCTGTCTCTGTCTCTGTCTCTGTCTCTGTCTCTGTCTCTGTCTCTGTCTCTGTCTCTGTCTCTCTCTGTGTCTCTGTCTCTGTCTCTGTCTCTGTCTCTGTCTCTGTCTCTGTCTCTGTCTCTGTCTCTGTCTCTGTCTCTGTCTCTGTCTCCATCTCTGTCTCTGTCTCTGTCTCTGTCTCTGTCTCTGTCTCTGTCTCTGTCCCTGTCCCCCTCCCTGTGCCTGTCGCTGTCTCTGTCTCTGTCTCTGTCTCTGTCTCTGTCCCTGTCCCTCTACCTGCCACTGTCGCTGTCTCTGTCCCTGTCTCTGTCTATGCCTCTGTCTCTGTATCTGTCTCTGTCTCTGTCTCCGTCTCTCTCTCTGTCGCTGTCTCTCCCTCTGTCTCTGTCTCTGTCGCTGTCTCCCCCTCTGTCTCTGTCTCCGTCTCTGTCCCTGGCTCTGACTCTGCCTCTGTTTCCGTCTCTGTCTCTGTCTCGGTCTCTGTCTCTGTCTCTGTCACTGTCTCTGTCTCTGTCGCTGTCTCTGTCTCTGTCTCTGTCTCTGTCTCTGTCTCTATCTCTGTGTCTGTCTCTGTCTCTGTCTCTGTCTCTGTCTCTGTCTCTGTCTCTGTCTCTGTCTCCGTCTTTGTCTCCGTCCTTGTCTCCGTCTTTGTCTCCGGCCCCTATGCCTCCGACTTTGTCGCCTGCCCCTCTGTCTCTGTCTCGGTCTCTGTCTCTGTCTCTGTCTCTGTCTCTGTCTCTGTCTCTGTCTCTGTCTCTGTCTCTTTCTCTGTCTCTGTCTCTGTCTCTGTCTCTGTCTCTGTCTCTGTCTCTGTCTCTGTCTCTGTCTCTGTCTCTGTCTCTGTCTCTGTCTCTGTCTCTGTCTCATCTCTGTCTCTGTCTCTGTCTCTGTCGCTGTCTCTCCCTCTGTCTCTGTCTCTGTCTCCGTCCCTGTCTCTGTCTCTGCCTCTGTCTCCGTCTCTGTCTCTGTCTCTGCCTCTATCTCCGTCTCTGTCTCTGTCTCTGTCTCTGTCTCCGTCTCTCTCTCTGTCGCTGTCTCGCCCTCTGTCTCTGTCTCTGTCTCTGTCTCAGTCTCTGTCTCTGGCTCTGTCTCTGTCTCTGTCTATGTCTCTGTCTCTGTCTCTGTCTCTGTCTCTGCCTCTATCTCTGCCCTGCCTCTGTCTCTGTCTCTGTCTCTGTCTGTGCCTCTGCCTCTGTCTCGGTCTTTGTCTCCGTCTCTGTTTCTGTCTCTGTCTCTGTTTCAGTCTCAGTCTCTGTCTCTGTCTCTGTATCTGTCTCTGTCTCTGTCTCTGTCCCTGTCTCTGTCTCTGTCTCTGTCTCTGTCTCTGTCTCTGTCTCTGTCTCTCTCTCTGTCTCTGTCTCTGTCTCTGTCTCTGTCTCTGTCTCTGTCTCTGTCTCTGTCTCTGTCTCTGTCTCTGTCTCTGTCTCTGTCTCTGTCTCTGTCTCTGTCTCTGTCTCTGTCTCTGTCTCTGTCTCTGTCTCTGTCTCTGTCTCTGTCACTGCCTCCGTCTCTGTCTCTGTCTCTGTCGCAGTCTCTTCCTCTGTCTCTGACTCCGTCTCTGTCCCTGGCTCTGTCTCTGCCTCTGTCTCCGTCTCTGTCTGTGTCTCGGTCTTTGTCTCCGTCTCTGTCTCTGTCTCTGTCTCTGCCTCTGTCTCTGCCTCTGTCTCTGTCCCTGTACCTCTCCCTGTCCCTGTCGCTGTCTCTGTCTCTGTCTCTGTCTCTGTCTCTGTCTCTGTCTCTGTCTCTGTCTCTGTCGCTGTCTCTGTCTCTGCCTCTGTCTCTGCCTCTGTCTCTGTCCCTGTCCCTCTCCCTGTCCCTGTCGCTGTCTCTGTCTCTGTCTCTGTCTTTGTCCCTGTCTCTGTCTCTGTCTCTGTCTCTGTCTCTGTCTCTGTCTCTGTCTCTGTCTCTGTCTCTGTCTCTGTCTCTGTCTCTGTCTCTGTCTCAGTCTCTGTCTCTGTCTCTGTCTCTGTCTCTGTCTATGTCTCTGTCTCTGTCTCTGTCTCTGTCTCTGCCTCTGTCTCTGCCCTGCCTCTGTCGCTGTATCTGTCTCTGTCTCTGTCTCTGTCTCTGTCTCTGTCTCTGTCTCTGTCGCTGTCTCTGTCCCTGTCTCTGTCTCTGTCTCTGTCTCTGTCGCAGTCTCTTCCTCTGTCTCTGTCTCCGTCTCTGTCTGTGTCTCGGTCTTTGTCTCCGTCTCTGTCTCTGTCTCTGTCGCGGCCTCTGTCTCTGCCTCTGTCTCTGTCCCTGTCCCTCTCCCTGTCCCTGTCGCTGTCTCTGTCTCTGTCTCTGTCTCTGTCTCTGTCTCTGTCTCTGTCTCTGTCTCTGTCTCTGTCTCTGTCTCTGTCTCTGCCTCTGTCTCTGCCTCTGTCTCTGTCCCTGTGCCTCTCCCTGTCCCTGTCGCTGTCTCTGTCTCTGTCTCTGTCTCTGTCTCTGTCTCTGTCTCTGTCTCTGCCTCTGTCTCTGCCTCTCTCTCTGTCCCTGTCCCTCTCCCTGTCCCTGTCGCTGTCTCTGTCTCTGTCTATGTCTCTGTCTCTGTCTCTGTCTCTGTCGCTGTCTCTGTCCCTGTCTCTGTCTCTGTCTCTGTCTCTGTCGCAGTCTCTTCCTCTGTCTCTGTCTCCGTCTCTGTCCCTGGCTCTGTCTCTGCCTCTGTCTCTGTCTCTGTCTCTGTCTCTGTCTCTGTCTCTGTCTCTGTCTCTGTCTCTCTCTGTGTCTCTGTCTCTGTCTCTGTCTCTGTCTCTGTCTCTGTCTCTGTCTCTGTCTCTGTCTCTGTCTCTGTCTCTGTCTCTGTCTCCGTCTCTGTCTCTGTCTCTGTCTCTGTCTCTGTCTCTGTCTCTGTCTCTGTCCCTGTCCCCCTCCCTGTGCCTGTCGCTGTCTCTGTCTCTGTCTCTGTCTCTGTCCCTGTCCCTCTACCTGCCACTGTCGCTGTCTCTGTCCCTGTCTCTGTCTATGCCTCTGTCTCTGTATCTGTCTCTGTCTCTGTCTCCGTCTCTCTCTCTGTCGCTGTCTCTCCCTCTGTCTCTGTCTCTGTCGCTGTCTCCCCCTCTGTCTCTGTCTCCGTCTCTGTCCCTGGCTCTGACTCTGCCTCTGTTTCCGTCTCTGTCTCTGTCTCGGTCTCTGTCTCTGTCTCTGTCACTGTCTCTGTCTCTGTCGCTGTCTCTGTCACTGTCTCTGTCTCTGTCGCTGTCTCTGTCTCTGTCTCTGTCTCTGTCTCTGTCTCTGTCTCTGTGTCTGTCTCTGTCTCTGTCTCTGTCTCTGTCTCTGTCTCTGTCTCTGTCTCTGTCTCTGTCTCCGTCTTTGTCTCCGTCCTTGTCTCCGTCTTTGTCTCCTGCCCCTATGCCTCCGACTTTGTCGCCTGCCCCTCTGTCTCTGTCTCGGTCTCTGTCTCTGTCTCTGCCTCTATCTCCGTCTCTGTCTCTGTCTCTGTCTCTGTCTCTGTCTCTGTCTCTGTCTCTGTCTCTGTCTCTGTCTCTGTCTCTGTCTCTGTCACTGCCTCCGTCTCTGTCTCTGTCTCTGTCGCTGTCTCTTCCTCTGTCTCTGTCTCCGTCTCTGTCCCTGGCTCTGTCTCTGCCTCTGTCTCCGTCTCTGTCTGTGTCTCGGTCTTTGTCTCCGTCTCTGTCTCTGTCTCTGTCTCTGTCTCTGCCTCTGTCTCTGCCTCTCTCTCTGTCCCTGTCCCTCTCCCTGTCCCTGTCGCTGTCTCTGTCTCTGTCTATGTCTCTGTCTCTGTCTCTGTCTCTGTCGCTGTCTCTGTCCCTGTCTCTGTCTCTGTCTCTGTCTCTGTCGCAGTCTCTTCCTCTGTCTCTGTCTCCGTCTCTGTCCCTGGCTCTGTCTCTGCCTCTGTCTCTGTCTCTGTCTCTGTCTCTGTCTCTGTCTCTGTCTCTGTCTCTGTCTCTGTCTCTCTCTGTGTCTCTGTCTCTGTCTCTGTCTCTGTCTCTGTCTCTGTCTCTGTCTCTGTCTCTGTCTCTGTCTCTGTCTCTGTCTCTGTCTCCATCTCTGTCTCTGTCTCTGTCTCTGTCTCTGTCTCTGTCTCTGTCTCTGTCCCTGTCCCCCTCCCTGTGCCTGTCGCTGTCTCTGTCTCTGTCTCTGTCTCTGTCTCTGTCCCTGTCCCTCTACCTGCCACTGTCGCTGTCTCTGTCCCTGTCTCTGTCTATGCCTCTGTCTCTGTATCTGTCTCTGTCTCTGTCTCCGTCTCTCTCTCTGTCGCTGTCTCTCCCTCTGTCTCTGTCTCTGTCGCTGTCTCCCCCTCTGTCTCTGTCTCCGTCTCTGTCCCTGGCTCTGACTCTGCCTCTGTTTCCGTCTCTGTCTCTGTCTCGGTCTCTGTCTCTGTCTCTGTCACTGTCTCTGTCTCTGTCGCTGTCTCTGTCTCTGTCTCTGTCTCTGTCTCTGTCTCTATCTCTGTGTCTGTCTCTGTCTCTGTCTCTGTCTCTGTCTCTGTCTCTGTCTCTGTCTCTGTCTCCGTCTTTGTCTCCGTCCTTGTCTCCGTCTTTGTCTCCGGCCCCTATGCCTCCGACTTTGTCGCCTGCCCCTCTGTCTCTGTCTCGGTCTCTGTCTCTGTCTCTGTCTCTGTCTCTGTCTCTGTCTCTGTCTCTGTCTCTGTCTCTTTCTCTGTCTCTGTCTCTGTCTCTGTCTCTGTCTCTGTCTCTGTCTCTGTCTCTGTCTCTGTCTCTGTCTCTGTCTCTGTCTCTGTCTCTGTCTCTGTCTCTGTCTCATCTCTGTCTCTGTCTCTGTCTCTGTCGCTGTCTCTCCCTCTGTCTCTGTCTCTGTCTCCGTCCCTGTCTCTGTCTCTGCCTCTGTCTCCGTCTCTGTCTCTGTCTCTGCCTCTATCTCCGTCTCTGTCTCTGTCTCTGTCTCTGTCTCCGTCTCTCTCTCTGTCGCTGTCTCGCCCTCTGTCTCTGTCTCTGTCTCTGTCTCAGTCTCTGTCTCTGGCTCTGTCTCTGTCTCTGTCTATGTCTCTGTCTCTGTCTCTGTCTCTGTCTCTGCCTCTATCTCTGCCCTGCCTCTGTCTCTGTCTCTGTCTCTGTCTGTGCCTCTGCCTCTGTCTCGGTCTTTGTCTCCGTCTCTGTTTCTGTCTCTGTCTCTGTTTCAGTCTCAGTCTCTGTCTCTGTCTCTGTATCTGTCTCTGTCTCTGTCTCTGTCCCTGTCTCTGTCTCTGTCTCTGTCTCTGTCTCTGTCTCTGTCTCTGTCTCTCTCTCTGTCTCTGTCTCTGTCTCTGTCTCTGTCTCTGTCTCTGTCTCTGTCTCTGTCTCTGTCTCTGTCTCTGTCTCTGTCTCTGTCTCTGTCTCTGTCTCTGTCTCTGTCTCTGTCTCTGTCTCTGTCTCTGTCTCTGTCTCTGTCTCTGTCACTGCCTCCGTCTCTGTCTCTGTCTCTGTCGCAGTCTCTTCCTCTGTCTCTGACTCCGTCTCTGTCCCTGGCTCTGTCTCTGCCTCTGTCTCCGTCTCTGTCTGTGTCTCGGTCTTTGTCTCCGTCTCTGTCTCTGTCTCTGTCTCTGCCTCTGTCTCTGCCTCTGTCTCTGTCCCTGTACCTCTCCCTGTCCCTGTCGCTGTCTCTGTCTCTGTCTCTGTCTCTGTCTCTGTCTCTGTCTCTGTCTCTGTCTCTGTCGCTGTCTCTGTCTCTGCCTCTGTCTCTGCCTCTGTCTCTGTCCCTGTCCCTCTCCCTGTCCCTGTCGCTGTCTCTGTCTCTGTCTCTGTCTTTGTCCCTGTCTCTGTCTCTGTCTCTGTCTCTGTCTCTGTCTCTGTCTCTGTCTCTGTCTCTGTCTCTGTCTCTGTCTCTGTCTCTGTCTCAGTCTCTGTCTCTGTCTCTGTCTCTGTCTCTGTCTATGTCTCTGTCTCTGTCTCTGTCTCTGTCTCTGCCTCTGTCTCTGCCCTGCCTCTGTCGCTGTATCTGTCTCTGTCTCTGTCTCTGTCTCTGTCTCTGTCTCTGTCTCTGTCGCTGTCTCTGTCCCTGTCTCTGTCTCTGTCTCTGTCTCTGTCGCAGTCTCTTCCTCTGTCTCTGTCTCCGTCTCTGTCTGTGTCTCGGTCTTTGTCTCCGTCTCTGTCTCTGTCTCTGTCGCGGCCTCTGTCTCTGCCTCTGTCTCTGTCCCTGTCCCTCTCCCTGTCCCTGTCGCTGTCTCTGTCTCTGTCTCTGTCTCTGTCTCTGTCTCTGTCTCTGTCTCTGTCTCTGTCTCTGTCTCTGTCTCTGTCTCTGTCTCTGCCTCTGTCTCTGCCTCTGTCTCTGTCCCTGTGCCTCTCCCTGTCCCTGTCGCTGTCTCTGTCTCTGTCTCTGTCTCTGTCTCTGTCTCTGTCTCTGTCTCTGTCTCTGCCTCTGTCTCTGCCTCTCTCTCTGTCCCTGTCCCTCTCCCTGTCCCTGTCGCTGTCTCTGTCTCTGTCTATGTCTCTGTCTCTGTCTCTGTCTCTGTCGCTGTCTCTGTCCCTGTCTCTGTCTCTGTCTCTGTCTCTGTCGCAGTCTCTTCCTCTGTCTCTGTCTCCGTCTCTGTCCCTGGCTCTGTCTCTGCCTCTGTCTCTGTCTCTGTCTCTGTCTCTGTCTCTGTCTCTGTCTCTGTCTCTGTCTCTCTCTGTGTCTCTGTCTCTGTCTCTGTCTCTGTCTCTGTCTCTGTCTCTGTCTCTGTCTCTGTCTCTGTCTCTGTCTCTGTCTCTGTCTACGTCTCTGTCTCTGTCTCTGTCTCTGTCTCTGTCTCTGTCTCTGTCTCTGTCCCTGTCCCCCTCCCTGTGCCTGTCGCTGTCTCTGTCTCTGTCTCTGTCTCTGTCCCTGTCCCTCTACCTGCCACTGTCGCTGTCTCTGTCCCTGTCTCTGTCTATGCCTCTGTCTCTGTATCTGTCTCTGTCTCTGTCTCCGTCTCTCTCTCTGTCGCTGTCTCTCCCTCTGTCTCTGTCTCTGTCGCTGTCTCCCCCTCTGTCTCTGTCTCCGTCTCTGTCCCTGGCTCTGACTCTGCCTCTGTTTCCGTCTCTGTCTCTGTCTCGGTCTCTGTCTCTGTCTCTGTCACTGTCTCTGTCTCTGTCGCTGTCTCTGTCACTGTCTCTGTCTCTGTCGCTGTCTCTGTCTCTGTCTCTGTCTCTGTCTCTGTCTCTGTCTCTGTGTCTGTCTCTGTCTCTGTCTCTGTCTCTGTCTCTGTCTCTGTCTCTGTCTCTGTCTCTGTCTCCGTCTTTGTCTCCGTCCTTGTCTCCGTCTTTGTCTCCTGCCCCTATGCCTCCGACTTTGTCGCCTGCCCCTCTCTCTCTGTATCGGTCTCTGTCTCTGTCTCTGTCTCTGTCTCTGTCTCTGTCGCTGTCTCTGTCTCTGTCTCTGTCTCTGTCTCATCTCTGTCTCTGTCTGTGTCTCTGTCGCTGTCTCTCCCTCTGTCTCTGTCTCTGTCTCCGTCCCTGTCTCTGTCTCTGCCTCTGTCTCCGTCTCTGTCTCTGTCTCTGCCTCTATCTCCGTCTCTGTCTCTTTCTCTTTCTCTGTCTCCGTCTCTCTCTCTGTCGCTGTCTCGCCCTCTGTCTCTGTCTCTGTCTCTGTCTCAGTCTCTGTCTCTGTCTCTGCCTCTGTCTCCGTCTCTGTCTGTGTCTCGGTCTTTGTCTCCGTCTCTGTCTCTGTCTCTGTCTCTGCCTCTGTCTCTGCCTCTGTCTCTGTCCCTGTACCTCTCCCTGTCCCTGTCGCTGTCTCTGTCTCTGTCTCTGTCTCTGTCTCTGTCTCTGTCTCTGTCTCTGTCTCTGCCTCTGTCTCTGCCTCTGTCTCTGTCCCTGTCCCTCTCCCTGTCCCTGTCGCTGTCTCTGTCTCTGTCTCTGTCTTTGTCCCTGTCTCTGTCTCTGTCTCTGTCTCTGTCTCTGTCTCTGTCTCTGTCTCTGTCTCTGTCTCTGTCTCTGTCTCAGTCTCTGTCTCTGTCTCTGTCTCTGTCTCTGTCTATGTCTCTGTCTCTGTCTCTGTCTCTGTCTCTGCCTCTGTCTCTGCCCTGCCTCTGTCGCTGTATCTGTCTCTGTCTCTGTCTCTGTCTCTGTCTCTGTCGCTGTCTCTGTCCCTGTCTCTGTCTCTGTCTCTGTCTCTGTCGCAGTCTCTTCCTCTGTCTCTGTCTCCGTCTCTGTCTGTGTCTCGGTCTTTGTCTCCGTCTCTGTCTCTGTCTCTGTCCCGGCCTCTGTCTCTGCCTCTGTCTCTGTCCCTGTCCCTCTCCCTGTCCCTGTCGCTGTCTCTGTCTCTGTCTCTGTCTCTGTCTCTGTCTCTGTCTCTGTCTCTGTCTCTGTCTCTGTCTCTGTCTCTGTCTCTGCCTCTGTCTCTGCCTCTGTCTCTGTCCCTGTGCCTCTCCCTGTACCTGTCGCTGTCTCTGTCTCTGTCTCTGTCTCTGTCTCTGTCCCTGTCTCTGTCTCTGTCTCTGTCTCTGTCTCTGTCTCTGTCTCTGTCTCAGTCTCTGTCTCTGTCTCAGTCTCTGTATCTGTCTCTGTCTCTGTCTATGTCTCTGTCTCTGTCTCTGCCTCTGTCTCTGTCTCTGTCTCTGTCTCTGTCTCTGTCTCTGTCTCTGTCTCTGTCTCTGCCTCTGTCTCTGTCCCTGTGCCTCTCCCTGTCCCTGTCGCTGTCTCTGTCTCTGTCTCTGTCTCTGTCTCTGTCCCTGTCTCTGTCTCTGTCTCTGTCTCTGTCTCTGTCTCTGTCTCTGTCTCAGTCTCTGTATCTGTCTCTGTCTCTGTCTATGTCTCTGTCTCTGTCTCTGCCTCTGTCTCTGTCTCTGTCTCTGTCTCTGTCTCTGTCTCTGTCTGTGCCTCTGCCTCTGTCTCGGTCTTTGTCTCCGTCTCTGTTTCTGTCTCTGTCTCTGTTTCAGTCTCAGTCTCTGCCTCTGTCTCAGTCTCTGTCTCTGTCTCTGTGTCTGTCTCTGTCTCTGTCTCCGTCTCTGCCTCTGTCTCTGTCTCTGTCTCTGTCCCTGTCTCTGTCTCTGTCTCTGTCTCTGTCTCTGCCTCTGACTCTGTCTCTGTCTCTGTCCCTGTCTCTGTCTCTGTCTCTGTCTCTGTCTCTGTCTCCGTCTCTCTCTCTGTCGCTGTCTCTCCCTCTGTCTCTGTATCTGTCTCTGTCTCAGTCTCTGTCTCTGTCTCTGTCTCTGTCTCTGTCTATGTCTCTGTCTCTGTCTCTGTCTCTGTCTCTGTCTCTGCCTCTGTCTCTGCCCTGCCTCTGTCTCTGTCTCTGTGTCTGTCTGTGCCTCTGCCTCTGTCTCGGTATTTTTCTCCGTCTCTGTTACTGTCTCTGTCTCTGTTTCAGTCTCTGTCTCTCTCTCTTTCTCTGTCTCTGTCTCTGTCTCTGTATATGTCTCTGTCTCTGTCTCTGTCTCTGTCTCTGTCTCTGTCTCTGTCTCTGTCTCTGTCTCTGTCTCGGTCATTGTCTCCGTCTCTGTCTCCGTCTCTGTCTCTGTTTCTGTCTCTGTCCCTGTCCCTGTCTCTGTCTCTGTCTCTGTCTCTGTCTCTGTCTCTGTCTCTGTCTCTGTCTCTGTCTCTGTCTCTGTCTCTGTCTCTGTCGCTGTCTCTGTCCCTGTCTCTGTCTCTGTCTCTGTCTCTGTCGCAGTCTCTTCCTCTGTCTCTGTCTCTGCCTCTGTCTCTGCCTCTGTCTCTGTCCCTGTGCCTCTCCCTGTCCCTGTCGATGTCTCTGTCTCTGTCTCTGTCTCTGTCTCTGTCTCTGTCCCTGTCTCTGTCTCTGTCTCTGTCTCTGTCTCTGTCTCTGTCTCTGTCTCAGTCTCTGTCTCTGTCTCTGTCTCTGTCTATGTCTCTGTCTCTGTCTCTGCCTCTGTCTCTGTCTCTGTCTCTGTCTCTGTCTCTGTCTGTGCCTCTGCCTCTGTCTCGGTCTTTGTCTCCGTCTCTGTTTCTGTCTCTGTCTCTGTTTCAGTCTCAGTCTCTGCCTCTGTCTGAGTCTCTGTCTCTGTCTCTGTGTCTGTCTCTGTCTCTGTCTCCGTCTCTGCCTCTGTCTCGGTCTCTGTCTCTGTCCCTGTCTCTGTCTCTGTCTCTGTCTCTGTCTCTGTCTCTGTCCCTGTCTCTGTCTCTGTCTCTGTATCTGTCTCTGTCTCTGTCTCCGTCTCTCTCTCTGTCGCTGTCTCTCCCTCTGTCTCTGTCTCAGTTTCTGTCTCTGTCTCTGTCTCTGTCTCTCTCTATGTCTCTGTCTCTGTCTCTGTCTCTGTCTCTGTCTCTGTCTCTGTCTCTGTCTCTGTCTCTGTCTCTGTCTCTGTCTCAGTCTCTGTCTCTGTCTCTGTCTCTGTCCCTGTCTCTGTCTCTGTCTCTGTCTCTGTCTCTGTCTCTGTCTCTGTCTCTGTCTCTGTCTCTGTCTCAGTCTCTGTCTCTGTCTCTGTCTATGTCTCTGTCTCTGTCTCTGCCTCTGTCTCTGTCTCTGTCTCTGTCTCTGTCTCTGTCTGTGCCTCTGCCTCTGTCTCGGTCTTTGTCTCCGTCTCTGTTTCTGTCTCTGTCTCTGTTTCAGTCTCAGTCTCTGCCTCTGTCTCAGTCTCTGTCTCTGTCTCTGTGTCTGTCTCTGTCTCTGTCTCCGCCTCTGCCTCTGTCTCTGTCTCTGTCTCTGTCTCTGTATATGTCTCTGTCTCTGTCTCTGTCTCTGTCTCTGTCTCTGTCTCTGTCTCTGTCCCTGTCTCTGTCTCTGTCTCTGTATCTGTCTCTGTATCTGTCTCTGTCTCTGTCTCAGTCTCTGTCTCTGTCTCTGTCTCTGTCTATGTCCCTGTCTCTGTCTCTGCCTCTGTCTCTGTCTCTGTCTCTGTCTCTGTCTCTGTCTCTGTCTGTGCCTCTGCCTCTGTCTCGGTCTTTGTCTCCGTCTCTGTTTCTGTCTCTGTCTCTGTTTCAGTCTCAGTCTCTGCCTCTGTCTCAGTCTCTGTCTCTGTCTCTGTGTCTGTCTCTGTCTCTGTCTCCGTCTCTGCCTCTGTCTCTGTCTCTGTCTCTGTCCCTGTCTCTGTCTCTGTCTCTGTCTCTGTCTCTGTCTCTGTCCCTGTCTCTGTCTCTGTCTCTGTATCTGTCTCTGTCTCTGTCTCCGTCTCTCTCTCTGTCGCTGTCTCTCCCTCTGTCTCTGTCTCTGTCTCTGTCTCAGTTTCTGTCTCTGTCTCTGTCTCTGTCTCTGTCTATGTCTCTGTCTCTGTCTCTGTCTCTGTCTCTGTCTCTGTCTCTGTCTCTGTTTCTGTCTCTGTCTCTGTCTCTGTCTCTGTCTCTGTCTCTGTCTCTGTCTCAGTCTCTGTCTCTGTCTCTGTCTCTGTCCCTGTCTCTGCCTCTGTCTCTGTCTCTGTCTCAGTCTCTGTCTCTGTCCCTGTCTCTGTCTCTGTCTCTGTCTCTGTCTCTGTCTCTGTCTCTGTCTCCGTCTCTGTCTCTGTCTCCGTCTTTGTCTCCGTCCTTGTCTCCGTCTTTGTCTCCTGCCCCTATGCCTCCGAATTTGTCTCCTGCCCCTCGGTCTCTGTCTGTGTCTCTGTCTCTCCCTCTGTCTCTGTCTCTGTCTCTGTCTCCTCCTCGGTCTGTGTCTCTGTCTCTGTGTCTGTCTCTGTCTCTGTCTCTGTCTCTGTCTCTGTCTCTGTCTCTGTCTCTGTCTCTGTCTCTGTCTCTGTCTCTGTCTCTGTCTCTGTCTCTGTCTCTGTCTCTGTCCCTGTCCCTCTCCCTGTGCCTGTCGCTGTCTCTGTCACACTCTCCGTCTCTGTCCCTGTCCCTCTCCCTGTCACTGTCGCTGGCTCTGTCCCTGTCTCTGTCTATGCCTCTGTCTCTGTATCTGTCTCTGTCTCTGTCTCCGTCTCTGCCTCTGCCTCTATCTCCGTCTCTGTCTCTGTCTCTGTCTCTGTCTCTGTCTCTGTCTCTGTCTCTGTCTCTGTCTCTGTCTCTGTCACTGCCTCTGTCTCTGTCTCTGTCTCTGTCTCTGTCTCTGTCGCTGTCTCTTCCTCTGTCTCTGTCTCCGTCTCTGTCCCTGGCTCTGTCTCTGCCTCTGTCTCCGTCTCTGTCTCTGTCTCTGTCTCTGCCTCTGTCTCTGTCTCTGTCTCTGTCTCTGTCTCTGTCTCCGTCCCTGGCTCTGTCTCTGCCTCTGTCTCCGTCTCTGTCTCTGTCTCTGCCCCTGTCTCTGCCCTGCCTCTGTCTCAGTCTCTGTCTCTGTCTCTGTCTCTGTCTCTGTCTCTGCCTCTGTCTCTGTCTCTGTCTCTGTCTCTGTTTCTGTCTTTGTATCTGTCTCTGACTCTGTCTCCGTCTCTCTCTCTGTCGCTGACTCTCCCTCTGTCTCTGTCACCGTCTCTGTCACTGTCTCTCTCTCTGTCGCTGTCTCTCCCTCTGTCTCTGTCTCCGTCTCTGTCACTGTCTCTGTCTCTGTCTCTGTCTCTGTCTCTGTCTCTGTCTCCGTCTCTGTCCCTGGCTCTGTCTCTGCCTCTGTCTCCGTCTCTGTCTGTGTCTCGGTCTTTGTCTCCGTCTCTGTCTCTGTCTCTGTCTCTGTCTCCGTCTCTGTCCCTGGCTCTGTCTCTGCCTCTGTCTCCGTCTCTGTCTGTGTCTCGGTCTTTGTCTCCGTCTCTGTCTCTGTCTCTGTCTCTGTCTCTGTCTCTGTCTCAGTCTCTGCCTCTGTCTCAGTCTCTGTCTCTGTCTCTGTCTCTGTCTCTGTCTCTGCCTCTGTCTCTGCCTCTGTCTCTGTCCCTGTCCCTCTCCCTGGCTCTGTCGCTGTCTCTGTCTCTGTCTCTGTCTCTGTCTCTGTCTCTGTCTCTGTCTCTGTCTCTGCCTCTGTCTCTGCCTCTGTCTCTGTCCCTGTGCCTCTCCCTGTACCTGTCGCTGTCTCTGTCTCTGTCTCTGTCTCTGTCTCTGTCCCTGTCTCTGTCTCTGTCTCTGTCTCTGTCTCTGTCTCTGTCTCTGTCTCAGTCTCTGTCTCTGTCTCAGTCTCTGTATCTGTCTCTGTCTCTGTCTATGTCTCTGTCTCTGTCTCTGCCTCTGTCTCTGTCTCTGTCTCTGTCTCTGTCTCTGTCTCTGTCTCTGTCTCTGTCTCTGCCTCTGTCTCTGTCCCTGTGCCTCTCCCTGTCCCTGTCGCTGTCTCTGTCTCTGTCTCTGTCTCTGTCTCTGTCCCTGTCTCTGTCTCTGTCTCTGTCTCTGTCTCTGTCTCTGTCTCTGTCGCTGTCCCTGTCTCTGTCTCTGTCTCTGTCTCTGTCTCTGTCTCAGTCTCTGTCTCTGTCTCTGTCTCTGTCTATGTCTCTGTCTCTGTCTCTGCCTCTGTCTCTGTCTCTGTCTCTGTCTCTGTCTCTGTCTGTGCCTCTGCCTCTGTCTCGGTCCTTGTCTCCGTCTCTGTTTCTGTATCTGTCTCTGTTTCAGTCTCAGTCTCTGCCTCTGTCTCAGTCTCTGTCTCTGTCTCCGTCTCTGCCTCTGTCTCTGTCTCTGTCTCTGTCCCTGTCTCTGTCTCTGTCTCTGTCTCTGCCTCTGTCTCTGTCTCTGTCTCTGTCTCTGTCTCTGCCTCTGTCTGTGCCTCTGCCTCTGTCTCGGTCTTTGTCACCGTCTCTGTTTCTGTCTCTGTCTCTGTTTCAGTCTCAGTCTCTGCCTCTGTCTCAGTCTCAGTCTCTGTCTCTGTCTCTGTCTCTGTCTCTGTCTCTGTCTCTGTCCCTGTCTCTGTCTCTGTCTCTGTATCTGTCTCTGTCTCTGTCTCCGTCTCTCTCTCTGTCGCTGTCTCTCCCTCTGTCTCTGTCTCTGTCTCTGTCTCTGTCTCAGTCTCTGTCTCTGTCTCTGTCTCTGTCTCTGTCTATGTCTCTGTCTCTGTCTCTGCCTCTGTCTCTGCCCTGCCTCTGTCTCTGTCTCTGTGTCTGTCTGTGCCTCTGCCTCTGTCTCGGTATTTTTCTCCGTCTCTGTTACTGTCTCTGTCTCTGTTTCAGTCTCTGTCTCTCTCTCTGTCTCTGTCTCTGTCTCTGTCTCTGTCTCTGTCTCTGTCTCTGTCTCTGTATATGTCTCTGTCCCTGTCTCTGTCTCTGTCTCTGTCTCTGTCTCTGTCTCTGTCTCTGTCTCTGTCTCTGTCTCTGTCTCTGTCGCTGTCTCTCCCTCTGTCTCTGTCTCTCCCTCTGTCTCTGTCTCCGTCTCTGTCACTGTCTCTGTCTCTGTCTCTGTCTCAGTCACTGTCTCTGTCTCTGTCTCTGTCTCTGTCTATGTCTCTGTCTCTGTCTCTGTCTCTGTCTCTGTCTCTGCCTCTGTCTCTGCCCTGCCTCTGTCTCTGTCTCTGTCTCTGTCTCTGTCTCTGTCTCTGTCTGTGTCTCGGTCTTTGTCTCCGTCTCTGTCTCTGTCTCTGTCTCTGTCTCTGCCTCTGTCTCTGCCTCTCTCTATGTCCCTGTCCCTCTCCATGTCCCTGTCGCTGTCTCTGTCTCTGTCGCTGTCTCTGCCTCTGTCTCTGTCCCTGTCCCTCTCCCTGTCCCTGTCCCTGTCGCTGTCTCTGTCCCTGTCGCTGTCTCTGTCTCTGTCTCTGTCTTTGTCCCTGTCTCTGTCTCTGTCTCTGTCTCTGTCTCTGTCTCTGTCTCTGTCTCTGTCTCTGTCTCTGTCTCTGTCTCTGTCTCTGTCTCAGTCACTGTCTCTGTCTCTGTCTCTGTATCTGTCTATGTCTCTGTCTCTGTCTCTGTCTCTGTCTCTGTCTCTGCCTCTGTCTCTGCCCTGCCTCTGTCTCTGTCTCTGTCTCTGTCTCTGTCTCTGTCTCTGTCTGTGTCTCGGTCTTTGTCTCCGTCTCTGTCTCTGTCTCTGTCTCTGCCTCTGTCTCTGCCTCTCTCTATGTCCCTGTCCCTCTCCATGTCCCTGTCGCTGTCTCTGTCTCTGTCGCTGTCTCTGTCCCTGTCTCTGTCTCTGTCTCTGTCTCTGTCGCAGTCTCTTCCTCTGTCTCTGTCTCCGTCTCTGTCCCTGTCCCTCTCCCTGTACCTGTCGCTGTCTCTGTCTCTGTCTCTGTCTCTGTCTCTGTCTCTGTCTCTGTCTCTGTCTCTGTCTCTGTCTCTGTCTCTGTCTCTGCCTCTGTCTCTGCCTCTGTCTCTGTCCCTGTGCCTCTCCCTGTCTCTGTCGCTGTCTCTGTCTCTGTCTCTGTCTCTGTCTCTGTCTCTGTCCCTGTCTGTGTCTCTGTCTCTGTCTCTGTCTCTGTCTCAGTCTCTGTCTCTGTCTCTGTCTCTGTCTATGTCTCTGTCTCTGTCTCTGTCTCTGCCTCTGTCTCTGTCTCTGTCTCTGTCTCTGTCTCTGTCTGTGCCTCTGCCTCTGTCTCGGTCCTTGTCTCCGTCTCTGTTTCTGTATCTGTCTCTGTTTCAGTCTCAGTCTCTGCCTCTGTCTCAGTCTCTGTCTCTGTCTCCGTCTCTGCCTCTGTCTCTGTCTCTGTCTCTGTCCCTGTCTCTGTCTCTGTCTCTGTCTCTGTCTCTGTCCCTGTCTCTGTCTCTGTCTCTGTCTCTGTATCTGTCTCTGTCTCTGTCTCCGTCTCTCTCTCTGTCGCTGTCTCTCCCTCTGTCTCTGTCTCTGTCTCTGTCTCAGTCTCTGTCTCTGTCTCTGTCTCTGTCTCTGTCTATGTCTCTGTCTCTGTCTCTCTCTCTGTCTCTGTCTCTGTCTCTGTCTCTGTCTCTGTCTCTGTCTCAGTCTCTGTCTCTGTCTCTGTCTCTGTCCCTGTCTCTGTCTCTGTCTCTGTCTCTGTCTCTGTCCCTGTCTCTGTCTCTGTCTCTGTCTCAGTCTCTGTCTCTGTCTCTGTCTCTGTCTATGTCTCTGTCTCTGTCTCTGCCTCTGTCTCTGTCTCTGTCTCTGTCTCTGCCTCTGTCTGTGCCTCTGCCTCTGTCTCGGTCTTTGTCACCGTCTCTGTTTCTGTCTCTGTCTCTGTTTCAGTCTCAGTCTCTGCCTCTGTCTCAGTCTCTGTCTCTGTCTCTGTGTCTGTCTCTGTCTCTGTCTCCGTCTCTGCCTCCGTCTCTGTCTCTGTCTCTGTCCCTGTCTCTGTCTCTGTCTCTGTCTCTGTCTCTGTCTCTGTCTCTGTCTCTGTCTCTGTCCCTGTCTCTGTCTCTGTCTCTGTATCTGTCTCTGTCTCTGTCCCTGTCTCTGTCTCTGTCTCTGTCTCTGTCTCTGTCTCTGTCTCAGTCTCTGTCCCTGTCTATGTCTCTGTCTATGTCTCTGTCTCTGTCTCTGTCTCTGCCTCTGTCTCTGCCCTGCCTCTGTCTCTGTCTCTGTGTCTGTCTGTGCCTCTGCCTCTGTCTCGGTATTTTTCTCCGTCTCTGTTACTGTCTCTGTCTCTGTTTCAGTCTCTGTCTCTCTCTCTGTCTCTGTCTCTGGCTCTGTCTCTGTCTCTGTCTCTGTCTCTGTATATGTCTCTGTCTCTGTCTCTGTCTCTGTCTCTGTCTCTGTCTCTGTCCCTGTCTCTGTCTCTGTCTCTGTATCTGTCTCTGTCTCTGTCTCTGTCTATGTCTCTGTCTCTGTCTCTGTCTCTGTCTCTGTCTCTGCCTCTGTCTCTGTATCTGTCTCTGTCCCTGTCTCCGTCTCTCTCTCTGTCGCTGTCTCTCCCTCTGTCTCTGTCTCCGTCTCTGTCACTGTCTCTCTCTCTGTCGCTGTCTCTCCCTCTGTCTCTGTATCCGTCTCTGTCGCTGTCTCTGTCTCTGTCTCTGTCTCTGTCTCAGTCTCTGTCTCTGTCTCTGTCTCTGTCTCTGTCTCTGTATCTGTCTCTGTCTCTGTCTCTGTCGCTGTCTCTGTCTCTGTCTCTGTCTCTGTCTCTGTCTCTGTCTCTGTCTCTGTCTCTGTATATGTCTCTGTCTCTGTCTCTGTCTCTGTCTCTGTCTCTGTCTCTGTCTCTGTCTCTGTCTCTGTCGCTGTCTCTGTCCCTGTCTCTGTCTCTGTCTCTGTCTCTGTCGCAGACTCTTCCTCTGTCTCTGTCTCCGTCTCTGTCCCTGGCTCTGTCTCTGCCTCTGTCTCCGTCTCTGTCTGTGTCTCGGCCTTTGTCTCCGTCTCTGTCTCTGTCTCTGTCTCTGTCTCTGCCTCTGTCTCTGCCTCTGTCTCTGTCCCTGTCCCTCTCCCTGTCCCTGTCGCTGT
>OX243799.1:415000-417500 GCA_945859595.2 Megachile willughbiella | reverse complement strand
TCTCTGTCTCTGTCTCTGTCTCTGTCTCTGTCTCTGTCTCTGTCTCTGTCTCTGTCTCTGTCTCTGTCTCTGTCTCTGTCTCTGCCTCTGTCTCTGCCTCTGTCTCTGTCCCTGTGCCTCTCCCTGTCTCTGTCGCTGTCTCTGTCTCTGTCTCTGTCTCTGTCTCTGTCTCTGTCTCTGTCTCTGTCTCCGTCTCTGCCTCTGTCTCTGTCTCTGTCTCTGTCTCTGTCTCTGTCTCTGTCTCTGTCTCTGTCTCTGTCTCTGTCTCTGTCTCTGTCTCTGTCTCTGTCTCTGTCTCTGTCTCTGTCTCTGTCTCTGTCTCTGTCTCTGTCTCTGTCTCTGTCTCTGTCTCTGTCTCTGTCTCTGTCTCTGTCTCTGTCTCTGTCTCTGTCTCTGTCTCTGTCTCTGTCTCTGTCTCTGTCTCTGTCTCTGTCTCTGTCTCTGTCTCTGTCTCTGTCTCTGTCTCTGTCTCTGTCTCTGTCTCTGTCTCTGTCTCTGTCTCTGTCTCTGTCTCTGTCTCTGTCTCTGTCTCTGTCTCTGTCTCTGTCTCTGTCACTGCCTCCGTCTCTGTCTCTGTCTCTGTCGCAGTCTCTTCCTCTGTCTCTGTCTCCGTCTCTGTCCCTGGCTCTGTCTCTGCCTCTGTCTCCGTCTCTGTCTGTGTCACGGTCTTTGTCTCCGTCTCTGTCTCTGTCTCTGTCTCTGCCTCAGTCTCTGCCTCTGTCTCTGTCCCTGTACCTCTCCCTGTCCCTGTCGCTGTCTCTGTCTCTGTCTCTGTCTCTGTCTCTGTCTCTGTCTCTGTCTCTGCCTCTGTCTCTGCCTCTGTCTCTGTCCCTGTCCCTCTCCCTGTCCCTGTCGCTGTCTCTGTCTCTGTCTCTGTCTCTGTCTCTGTCCCTGTCTCTGTCTCTGTCTCTGTCTCTGTCTCTGTCTCTGTCTCTGTCTCTGTCTCTGCCTCTGTCTCTGCCTCTCTCTATGTCCCTGTCCCTCTCCATGTCCCTGTCGCTGTCTCTGTCTCTGTCTCTGTCTCAGTCACTGTCTCTGTCTCTGTCTCTGTCTCTGTCTATGTCTCTGTCTCTGTCTCTGTCTCTGTCTCTGCCGCTGTCTCTGCCCTGCCTCTGTCTCTGTCTCTGTCTCTGTCTCTGTCTCTGTCTCTGTCTCTGTCTCTGTCTCTGTCTCTGTCTCTGTCTCTGTCTCTGTCTCTGTCTCTGTCTCTGTCTCTGTCTCTGTCTCTGTCTCTGTCTCTGTCTCTGTCTCTGTCTCTGTCTCTGTCTCTGTCTCTGTCTCTGCCTCTGTCTCTGCCTCTCTCTATGTCCCTGTCCCTCTCCATGTCCCTGTCGCTGTCTCTGTCTCTGTCTCTGTCTCTGTCTCTGTCTCTGTCTCTGTCTCTGTCGCTGTCTCTGTCCCTGTCTCTGTCTCTGTCTCTGTCTCTGTCGCAGTCTCTTCCTCTGTCTCTGTCTCTGACTCTGTCCCTGGCTCTGTCTCTGCCTCTGTCTCCGTCTCTGTCTGTGTCTCGGTCTTTGTCTCCGTCTCTGTCTCTGTCTCTGTCTCTGTCTCTGTCTCTGCCTCTGTCTCTGCCTCTGTCTCTGTCCCTGTCCCTCTCCCTGTCCCTGTCGCTGTCTCTGTCTCTGTCTCTGTCTCTGTCTCTGTCTCTGTCTCTGTCTCTGTCTCTGTCTCTGTCTCTGTCTCTGTCTCTGTCTCTGTCTCTGTCTCTGTCTCTGCCTCTGTCTCTGCCTCTGTCTCTGTCCCTGTGCCTCTCCCTGTCTCTGTCGCTGTCTCTGTCTCTGTCTCTGTCTCTGTCTCTGTCTCTGTCTCTGTCTCTGTCTCTGTCTCTGTCTCTGTCTCTGTCCCTGTCTCTGTCTCTGTCTCTGTCTCTGTCTCTGTCTCTGTCTCAGTCTCTGTCCCTGTCTATGTCTCTGTCTATGTCTCTGTCTCTGTCTCTGTCTCTGCCTCTGTCTCTGTCTCTGTCTCTGTCTCTGTCTGTGCCTCTGCCTCTGTCTCGGTGTTTGTCACCGTCTCTGTTTCTGTCTCTGTCTCTGTTCCAGTCTCAGTCTCTGCCTCTGTCTCAGTCTCTGTCTCTGTCTCTGTGTCTGTCTCTGTCTCTGTCTCCGTCTCTGCCTCTGTCTCTGTCTCTGTCTCTGTCCCTGTCTCTGTCTCTGTCTCTGTCTCTGTCTCTGTCTCTGTCCCTGTCTCTGTCTCTGTCTCTGTCTCAGTCTCTGCCTCTGTCTCTGTCTCTGTCTCTGTCTCTGTCTCTGTCTCTGTCTCTGTCTCTGTCCCTGTCTCTGTCTCTGTCTCTGTATCTGTCTCTGTCTCTGTCTCTGTCTATGCCTCTGTCTCTGTCTCTGTCTCTGTCTCTGTCTCTGCCTCTGTCTCTGTATCTGTCTCTGTCCCTGTCTCCGTCTCTCTCTCTGTCGCTGTCTCTCCCTCTGTCTCTGTCTCCGTCTCTGTCACTGTCTCTCTCTCTGTCGCTGTCTCTCCCTCTGTCTCTGTATCCGTCTCTGTCACT
>OX243799.1:395000-412500 GCA_945859595.2 Megachile willughbiella | reverse complement strand
ATCTCTGTCTCTGTCTCTGTCTCTGTCCCTGTCCCTCTCCCTGTGCCTGTCGCTGTCTCTGTCTCTGTCTCTGTCTCTGTCCCTGTCCCTCTCCCTGCCACTGTCGCTGTCTCTGTCCCTGTCTCTGTCTATGCCTCTGTCTCTGTATCTGTCTCTGTCTCTGTCTCCGTCTCTCTCTCTGTCGCTGTCTCTCTCTCTGTCTCTGTCTCTGTCGCTGTCTCCCCCTCTGTCTCTGTCTCCGTCTCTGTCCCTGGCTTTGACTCTGCCTCTGTTTCCGTCGCTGTCTCTGTCTCTGTCTCTGTCTCTGTCTCTGTCTCTGTCTCTGTCTCTGTCTCTGTCTCTGTCTCTGTCTCTGTCTCTGTGTCTGTCTCTGTCTCTGTATCTGTCTCTGTCTCTGTCTCTGTCTCTGTCTCCGTCTTTGTCTCCGTCCTTGTCTCCGTCTTTGTCTCCTGCCCCTCTGCCTCCGACCTTGTCTCCTGCCCCTCTGTCTCTGTCTCTCCCTCTGTCTCTGTCTCTGCCTCTTCCTCGGTCTGTGTCTCTGTCTCTATCTCTGTCTCTGTCTCTGTCTCTGTCGCTATCTCTGTCTCTGTCTCTGTCTCTGTCCCTGTCTCTGCCTCTGTCTCTGTCTCTGTCTCCGTCTCTGTCTCTGTCTCCGTCTTTGTCTCCGTCCTTGTCTCCGTCTTTGTCTCCTGCCCCTATGCCTCCGACTTTGTCTCCTGCCCCTCGGTCTCTGTCTGTGTCTCTGTCTCTCCCTCTGTCTCTGTCTCTGTCTCTGTCACCTCCTCGGTCTGTGTCTCTGTCTCTGTCTCTGTCTCTGTCTCCGTCTCTGTCTCTGTCTCTGTCTCTGTCTCTGTCTCTGTCTCTGTCTCTGTCTCTGTCTTTGTCTCTGTCTATGTCCCTGTCCCTCTCCCTGTGCCTGTCGCTGTCTCTGTCACTGTCTCTGTCTCTGTCCCTGTCCCTCTCCCTGTCACTGTCGCTGTCTCTGTCCCTGTCCCTGTCTATGCCTCTGTCTCTGTATCTGTCGCTGTCTCTGTCTCCGTCTCTGTCTCCGCCTCTATCTCCGTCTCTGTCTCTGTCTCTGTCTCTGTCTCTGTCTCTGTATCTGTCTCTGTCTCTGTCACTGCCTCTGTCTCTGTCTCTGTCTCTGTCTCTGTCGCTGTCTCTTCCTCTGTCTCTGTCTCCGTCTCTGTCCCTGGCTCTGTCTCTGCCTCTGTCTCCGTCTCTGTCTCTGTCTCTGTCTCTGCCTCTGTCTCTGTCTCTGTCTCTGTCTATGTCTCTGTCACTGTCTCTGTCTCTGTCTCTACCTCTGTCTCTGCCCTGCCTCTGTCTCTATCTCTGTCTCTGTCTCTGTCTCTGTCTGTGTCTCTGCCTCTGTCTCGGTCTTTGTCTCCGTCTCTGTCTCTGTCTCTGTCTCCGTCTCTCTCTCTGTCGCTGTCTCTCCCTCTGTCTCTGTCTCCGTCTCTGTCACTGCCTCTGTCTCGGTATTTGTCTCCGTCTCTGTCTCTGTCTCTGTCTCTGTCCCTGGCTCTGTCTCTGCCTCTGTCTCCGTCTCTGTCTGTGTCTCGGTCTTTGTCTCCGTCTCTGTCTCTGTCTCTGTCTCCGTCTCTGCCTCTGTCTCTGCCTCTGTCTCTGTCCCTGTCCCTCTCCCTGTCCCTGTCGCTGTCTCTGTCTCTGTCTCTGTCTCTGTCTCCGTCCCTGTCTCTGTCTCTGTCTCTGTCTCTGTCTCTGTCTCTGTCGCTGTCTCTGTCTCTGTCTCTGTCTCTGTCTCTGTCTCTGTCTCTGTCTCTGCCTCTGTCTCTGTCTCTGTGTCTGTCTCTGTCCCTGTCTCTGTCTCTGTCTCTGTCTCTGTCTCTGTCTCTGTCTCTGTCTCTGTCTCTGTCTCTGTCTCTGTCTCTGTCTCAGTCTCTGTCTCTGTGTCTGTCTCTGTCTCTGTCTATGTCTCTGTCTCTGTCTCTGTCTCTGTCTCTGCCTGTGCCTCTGCCTCTGTCTCGGTCTTTGTCACCGTCTCTGTTTCTGTCTCTGTCTCTGTTTCAGTCTCAGTCTCTGCCTCTGTCTCAGTCTCTGTCTCTGTCTCTGTGTCTGTCTCTGTCTCTGTCTGCGTCTCTGCCTCTGTCTCTGTCTCTGTCTCTGTCCCTGTCTCTGTCTCTGTCTCTGTCTCTGTCTCTGTCTCTGTCCCTGTCTCTGTCTCTGTCTCTGTATCTGTCTCTGTCTCTGTCTCCGTCTCTCTCTCTGTCGCTGTCTCTCCCTCTGTCTCTGTCTCTGTCTCAGTCTCTGTCTCTGTCTCTGTCTCTGTCTCTGTCTATGTCTCTGTCTCTGTCTCTGTCTCTGTCTCTGCCTCTGTCTCTGCCCTGCCTCTGTCTCTGTCTCTGTGTCTGTCTGTGCCTCTGCCTCTGTCTCGGTATTTTTCTCCGTCTCTGTTACTGTCTCTGTCTCTGTTTCAGTCTCTGTCTCTCTCTCTGTCTCTGTCTCTGTCTCTGTCTCTGTCTCTGTCTCTGTCTCTGTCTCTGTCTCTGTCTCTGTCTCAGTCTCTGTCTCTGTCTCTGTCTCTGTCTATGTCTCTGTCTCTGTCTCTGCCTCTGTCTCTGTCTCTGTCTCTGTCTCTGTCTCTGTCTGTGCCTCTGCCTCTGTCTCGGTCTTTGTCACCGTCTCTGTTTCTGTCTCTGTCTCTGTTTCAGTCTCAGTCTCTGCCTCTGTCTCAGTCTCTGTCTCTGTCTCTGTGTCTGTCTCTGTCTCTGTCTCCGTCTCTGCCTCTGTCTCTGTCTCTGTCTCTGTCCCTGTCTCTGTCTCTGTATATGTCTCTGTCTCTGTCTCTGTCTCTGTCTCTGTCCCTGTCTCTGTCTCTGTCTCTGTATCTGTCTCTGTCTCTGTCGCTGTCTCTCCCTCTGTCTCTGTCTCTGTCTCTGTCTCAGTCTCTGTCTCTGTCTCTGTCTCTGTCTCTGTCTATGTCTCTGTCTCTGTCTCTGTCTCTGTCTCTGCCTCTGTCTCTGCCCTGCCTCTGTCTCTGTCTCTGTGTCTGTCTGTGCCTCTGCCTCTGTCTCGGTATTTTTCTCCGTCTCTGTTACTGTCTCTGTCTCTGTTTCAGTCTCTGTCTCTCTCTCTGTCTCTGTCTCTGTCTCTGTCTCTGTCTCTGTCTCTGTATATGTCTCTGTCTCTGTCTCTGTCTCTGTCTCTGTCTCTGTCTCTGTCCCTGTCTCTGTCTCTGTCTCTGTATCTGTCTCTGTCTCTGTCTCTATCTATGTCTCTGTCTCTGTCTCTGTCTCTGTCTCTGTCTCTGCCTCTGTCTCTGTATCTGTCTCTGTCCCTGTCTCCGTCTCTCTCTCTGTCGCTGTCTCTCCCTCTGTCTCTGTCTCCGTCTCTGTCACTGTCTCTCTCTCTGTCGCTGTCTCTCCCTCTGTCTCTGTATCCGTCTCTGTCACTGTCTCTGTCTCTGTCTCTGTCTCTGTCTCTGTCTCTGTCTCTGTCTCTGTCTCTGTCTCTGTCTCTGTCTCTGTCTCTGTCTCTGTCTCTGTCTCTGTCTCTGTCTCTGTCTCTGTCTCTGTCTCTGTCTCTGTCTCTGTCTCTGTCTCTGTCTCTGTATATGTCTCTGTCTCTGTCTCTGTCTCTGTCTCTGTCTCTGTCTCTGTCTCGGTCTTTGTCTCCGTCTCTGTCTCCGTCTCTGTCTCTGTTTCTGTCTCTGTCCCTGTCCCTGTCTCTGTCTCTGTCTCTGTCTCTATCTCTGTCTCTGTCTCTGTCTCTGTCCCTGTCCCTCTCCCTGTGCCTGTCGCTGTCTCTGTCTCTGTCTCTGTCTCTGTCCCTGTCCCTCTCCCTGCCACTGTCGCTGTCTCTGTCCCTGTCTCTGTCTGTGCCTCTGTCTCTGTATCTGTCTCTGTCTCTGTCTCCGTCTCTCTCTCTGTCTCTGCCTCTGTCTCTGCCTCTGTCTCTGTCCCTGTGCCTCTCCCTGTCTCTGTCGCTGTCTCTGTCTCTGTCTCTGTCTCTGTCTCTGTCTCTGTCTCTGTCTCAGTCTCTGTCTCTGTCTCTGTCTCTGTCTCTGTCTATGTCTCTGTCTCTGTCACTCTCTCTGTCTCTGTCTCTGTCTCTGTCTCTGTCTCTGTCTCAGTGTCTGTCCCTGTCCCTGTCCCTGTCTCTGTTTCTGTCTCTGTCTCTGTCTCTGTCTCTGTCTCTGTCTCTATCTCTGTCTCTGTCTCTGTCTCTGTCCCTGTCCCTCTCCCTGTGCCTGTCGCTGTCTCTGTCTCTGTCTCTGTCTCTGTCCCTGTCCCTCTCCCTGCCACTGTCGCTGTCTCTGTCCCTGTCTCTGTCTATGCCTCTGTCTCTGTATCTGTCTCTGTCTCTGTCTCCGTCTCTCTCTCTGTCGCTGTCTCTCTCTCTGTCTCTGTCTCTGTCGCTGTCTCCCCCTCTGTCTCTGTCTCCGTCTCTGTCCCTGGCTTTGACTCTGCCTCTGTTTCCGTCGCTGTCTCTGTCTCTGTCTCTGTCTCTGTCTCTGTCTCTGTCTCTGTCTCTGTCTCTGTCTCTGTCTCTGTCTCTGTCTCTGTGTCTGTCTCTGTCTCTGTATCTGTCTCTGTCTCTGTCTCTGTCTCTGTCTCCGTCTTTGTCTCCGTCCTTGTCTCCGTCTTTGTCTCCTGCCCCTCTGCCTCCGACCTTGTCTCCTGCCCCTCTGTCTCTGTCTCTCCCTCTGTCTCTGTCTCTGCCTCTTCCTCGGTCTGTGTCTCTGTCTCTGTCTCTGTCTCTGTCTCTGTCTCTGTCGCTATCTCTGTCTCTGTCTCTGTCTCTGTCCCTGTCTCTGCCTCTGTCTCTGTCTCTGTCTCCGTCTCTGTCTCTGTCTCCGTCTTTGTCTCCGTCCTTGTCTCCGTCTTTGTCTCCTGCCCCTATGCCTCCGACTTTGTCTCCTGCCCCTCGGTCTCTGTCTGTGTCTCTGTCTCTCCCTCTGTCTCTGTCTCTGTCTCTGTCTCCTCCTCGGTCTGTGTCTCTGTCTCTGTCTCTGTCTCTGTCTCCGTCTCTGTCTCTGTCTCTGTCTCTGTCTCTGTCTCTGTCTCTGTCTCTGTCTCTGTCTTTGTCTCTGTCTATGTCCCTGTCCCTCTCCCTGTGCCTGTCGCTGTCTCTGTCACTGTCTCTGTCTCTGTCCCTGTCCCTCTCCCTGTCACTGTCGCTGTCTCTGTCCCTGTCCCTGTCTATGCCTCTGTCTCTGTATCTGTCTCTGTGTCTGTCTGTGCCTCTGCCTCTGTCTCGGTATTTTTCTCCGTCTCTGTTACTGTCTCTGTCTCTGTTTCAGTCTCTGTCTCTCTCTCTCTCTCTGTCGCTGTCTCTCCCTCTGTCTCTGTCTCTGTCTCAGTCTCTGTCTCTGTCTCTGTCTCTGTCTCTGTCTATGTCTCTGTCTCTGTCTCTGTCTCTGTCTCTGCCTCTGTCTCTGCCCTGCCTCTGTCTCTGTCTCTGTGTCTGTCTGTGCCTCTGCCTCTGTCTCGGTATTTTTCTCCGTCTCTGTTACTGTCTCTGTCTCTGTTTCAGTCTCTGTCTCTCTCTCTGTCTCTGTCTCTGTCTCTGTCTCTGTCTCTGTCTCTGTCTCTGTCTCTGTCTCTGTCTCTGTCTCTGTCTCTGCCTCTGTCTCTGTCTCTGTCTCTGTCTCTGTCTCTGCCTGTGCCTCTGCCTCTGTCTCGGTCTTTGTCACCGTCTCTGTTTCTGTCTCTGTCTCTGTTTCAGTCTCAGTCTCTGCCTCTGTCTCAGTCTCTGTCTCTGTCTCTGTGTCTGTCTCTGTCTCTGTCTCCGTCTCTGCCTCTGTCTCTGTCTCTGTCTCTGTCCCTGTCTCTGTCTCTGTCTCTGTCTCTGTCTCTGTCTCTGTCTCTGTCTCTGTCCCTGTCTCTGTCTCTGTCTCTGTATCTGTCTCTGTCTCTGTCTCCGTCTCTCTCTCTGTCGCTGTCTCTCCCTCTGTCTCTGTCTCTGTCTCAGTCTCTGTCTCTGTCTCTGTCTCTGTCTCTGTCTATGTCTCTGTCTCTGTCTCTGTCTCTGTCTCTGCCTCTGTCTCTGCCCTGCCTCTGTCTCTGTCTCTGTGTCTGTCTGTGCCTCTGCCTCTGTCTCGGTCTTTTTCTCCGTCTCTGTTACTGTCTCTGTCTCTGTTTCAGTCTCTGTCTCTCTCTCTCTCTCTGTCGCTGTCTCTCCCTCTGTCTCTGTCTCTGTCTCAGTCTCTGTCTCTGTCTCTGTCTCTGTCTCTGTCTATGTCTCTGTCTCTGTCTCTGTCTCTGTCTCTGCCTCTGTCTCTGCCCTGCCTCTGTCTCTGTCTCTGTGTCTGTCTGTGCCTCTGCCTCTGTCTCGGTATTTTTCTCCGTCTCTGTTACTGTCTCTGTCTCTGTTTCAGTCTCTGTCTCTCTCTCTGTCTCTGTCTCTGTCTCTGTCTCTGTCTCTGTCTCTGTCTCTGTCTCTGTCTCTGTCTCTGTCTCTGTCTCAGTCTCTGTCTCTGTCTCTGTCTCTGTCTATGTCTCTGTCTCTGTCTCTGCCTCTGTCTCTGTCTCTGTCTCTGTCTCTGTCTCTGTCTCTGTCTGTGCCTCTGCCTCTGTCTCGGTCTTTGTCACCGTCTCTGTTTCTGTCTCTGTCTCTGTTTCAGTCTCAGTCTCTGCCTCTGTCTCAGTCTCTGTCTCTGTCTCTGTGTCTGTCTCTGTCTCTGTCTCCGTCTCTGCCTCTGTCTCTGTCTCTGTCTCTGTCCCTGTCTCTGTCTCTGTATATGTCTCTGTCTCTGTCTCTGTCTCTGTCTCTGTCTCTGTCTCTGTCTCTGTCCCTGTCTCTGTCTCTGTCTCTGTATCTGTCTCTGTCTCTGTCGCTGTCTCTCCCTCTGTCTCTGTCTCTGTCTCTGTCTCAGTCTCTGTCTCTGTCTCTGTCTCTGTCTCTGTCTATGTCTCTGTCTCTGTCTCTGTCTCTGTCTCTGCCTCTGTCTCTGCCCTGCCTCTGTCTCTGTCTCTGTGTCTGTCTGTGCCTCTGCCTCTGTCTCGGTATTTTTCTCCGTCTCTGTTACTGTCTCTGTCTCTGTTTCAGTCTCTGTCTCTCTCTCTGTCTCTGTCTCTGTCTCTGTCTCTGTCTCTGTCTCTGTATATGTCTCTGTCTCTGTCTCTGTCTCTGTCTCTGTCTCTGTCTCTGTCTCTGTCCCTGTCTCTGTCTCTGTCTCTGTATCTGTCTCTGTCTCTGTCTCTATCTATGTCTCTGTCTCTGTCTCTGTCTCTGTCTCTGTCTCTGCCTCTGTCTCTGTATCTGTCTCTGTCCCTGTCTCCGTCTCTCTCTCTGTCGCTGTCTCTCCCTCTGTCTCTGTCTCCGTCTCTGTCACTGTCTCTCTCTCTGTCGCTGTCTCTCCCTCTGTCTCTGTATCCGTCTCTGTCACTGTCTCTGTCTCTGTCTCTGTCTCTGTCTCCGTCTCTGTCTCTGTCTCTGTCTCTGTCTCTGTCTCTGTCTCTGTCTCTGTCTCTGTCTCTGTCTCTGTCTCTGTCTCTGTCTCTGTCTCTGTCTCTGTCTCTGTCTCTGTATATGTCTCTGTCTCTGTCTCTGTCTCTGTCTCTGTCTCTGTCTCTGTCTCGGTCTTTGTCTCCGTCTCTGTCTCCGTCTCTGTCTCTGTTTCTGTCTCTGTCCCTGTCCCTGTCTCTGTCTCTGTCTCTGTCTCTATCTCTGTCTCTGTCTCTGTCTCTGTCCCTGTCCCTCTCCCTGTGCCTGTCGCTGTCTCTGTCTCTGTCTCTGTCTCTGTCCCTGTCCCTCTCCCTGCCACTGTCGCTGTCTCTGTCCCTGTCTCTGTCTATGCCTCTGTCTCTGTATCTGTCTCTGTCTCTGTCTCCGTCTCTCTCTCTGTCTCTGCCTCTGTCTCTGCCTCTGTCTCTGTCCCTGTGCCTCTCCCTGTCTCTGTCGCTGTCTCTGTCTCTGTCTCTGTCTCTGTCTCTGTCTCTGTCTCTGTCTCAGTCTCTGTCTCTGTCTCTGTCTCTGTCTCTGTCTATGTCTCTGTCTCTGTCACTCTCTCTGTCTCTGTCTCTGTCTCTGTCTCTGTCTCTGTCTCTGTTTCAGTGTCTGTCCCTGTCCCTGTCTCTGTTTCTGTCTCTGTCTCTGTCTCTGTCTCTATCTCTGTCTCTGTCTCTGTCTCTGTCCCTGTCCCTCTCCCTGTGCCTGTCTCTGTCTCTGTCTCTGTCTCTGTCTCTGTCTCTGTCTCTGTCTCTGTCTCTGTCTCTGTCTCTGTCTCTGTCTCTGTATATGTCTCTGTCTCTGTCTCCGTCTCTCTCTCTGTCGCTGTCTCTCTCTCTGTCTCTGTCTCTGTCGCTGTCTCCCCCTCTGTCTCTGTCTCCGTCTCTGTCCCTGGCTTTGACTCTGCCTCTGTTTCCGTCGCTGTCTCTGTCTCTGTCTCTGTCTCTGTCTCTGTCTCTGTCTCTGTCTCTGTCTCTGTCTCTGTCTCTGTCTCTGTCTCTGTGTCTGTCTCTGTCTCTGTATCTGTCTCTGTCTCTGTCTCTGTCTCTGTCTCCGTCTTTGTCTCCGTCCTTGTCTCCGTCTTTGTCTCCTGCCCCTCTGCCTCCGACCTTGTCTCCTGCCCCTCTGTCTCTGTCTGTGTCTCTGTCTCTCCCTCTGTCTCTGTCTCTGCCTCTTCCTCGGTCTGTGTCTCTGTCTCTGTCTCTGTCTCTGTCTCTGTATCTGTCGCTGTCTCTGTCTCCGTCTCTGTCTCCGCCTCTATCTCCGTCTCTGTCTCTGTCTCTGTCTCTGTCTCTGTCTCTGTATCTGTCTCTGTCTCTGTCACTGCCTCTGTCTCTGTCTCTGTCTCTGTCTCTGTCGCTGTCTCTTCCTCTGTCTCTGTCTCCGTCTCTGTCCCTGGCTCTGTCTCTGCCTCTGTCTCCGTCTCTGTCTCTGTCTCTGTCTCTGCCTCTGTCTCTGTCTCTGTCTCTGTCTATGTCTCTGTCACTGTCTCTGTCTCTGTCTCTACCTCTGTCTCTGCCCTGCCTCTGTCTCTATCTCTGTCTCTGTCTCTGTCTCTGTCTGTGTCTCTGCCTCTGTCTCGGTCTTTGTCTCCGTCTCTGTCTCTGTCTCTGTCTCCGTCTCTCTCTCTGTCGCTGTCTCTCCCTCTGTCTCTGTCTCCGTCTCTGTCACTGTCTCTGTCTCGGTATTTGTCTCCGTCTCTGTCTCTGTCTCTGTCTCTGTCCCTGGCTCTGTCTCTGCCTCTGTCTCCGTCTCTGTCTGTGTCTCGGTCTTTGTCTCAGTCTCTGTCTCTGTCTCTGTCTCTGTCTCTGTCTATGTCTCTGTCTCTGTCACTCTCTCTGTCTCTGTCTCTGTCTCTGTCTCTGTCTCTGTCTCTGTTTCAGTGTCTGTCCCTGTCCCTGTCTCTGTTTCTGTCTCTGTCTCTGTCTCTGTCTCTATCTCTGTCTCTGTCTCTGTCTCTGTCCCTGTCCCTCTCCCTGTGCCTGTCTCTGTCTCTGTCTCTGTCTCTGTCTCTGTCTCTGTCTCTGTCTCTGTCTCTGTCTCTGTCTCTGTCTCTGTCTCTGTATATGTCTCTGTCTCTGTCTCCGTCTCTCTCTCTGTCGCTGTCTCTCTCTCTGTCTCTGTCTCTGTCGCTGTCTCCCCCTCTGTCTCTGTCTCCGTCTCTGTCCCTGGCTTTGACTCTGCCTCTGTTTCCGTCGCTGTCTCTGTCTCTGTCTCTGTCTCTGTCTCTGTCTCTGTCTCTGTCTCTGTCTCTGTCTCTGTCTCTGTCTCTGTGTCTGTCTCTGTCTCTGTATCTGTCTCTGTCTCTGTCTCTGTCTCTGTCTCCGTCTTTGTCTCCGTCCTTGTCTCCGTCTTTGTCTCCTGCCCCTCTGCCTCCGACCTTGTCTCCTGCCCCTCTGTCTCTGTCTGTGTCTCTGTCTCTCCCTCTGTCTCTGTCTCTGCCTCTTCCTCGGTCTGTGTCTCTGTCTCTGTCTCTGTCTCTGTCTCTGTATCTGTCGCTGTCTCTGTCTCCGTCTCTGTCTCCGCCTCTATCTCCGTCTCTGTCTCTGTCTCTGTCTCTGTCTCTGTCTCTGTATCTGTCTCTGTCTCTGTCACTGCCTCTGTCTCTGTCTCTGTCTCTGTCTCTGTCGCTGTCTCTTCCTCTGTCTCTGTCTCCGTCTCTGTCCCTGGCTCTGTCTCTGCCTCTGTCTCCGTCTCTGTCTCTGTCTCTGTCTCTGCCTCTGTCTCTGTCTCTGTCTCTGTCTATGTCTCTGTCACTGTCTCTGTCTCTGTCTCTACCTCTGTCTCTGCCCTGCCTCTGTCTCTATCTCTGTCTCTGTCTCTGTCTCTGTCTGTGTCTCTGCCTCTGTCTCGGTCTTTGTCTCCGTCTCTGTCTCTGTCTCTGTCTCCGTCTCTCTCTCTGTCGCTGTCTCTCCCTCTGTCTCTGTCTCCGTCTCTGTCACTGTCTCTGTCTCGGTATTTGTCTCCGTCTCTGTCTCTGTCTCTGTCTCTGTCCCTGGCTCTGTCTCTGCCTCTGTCTCCGTCTCTGTCTGTGTCTCGGTCTTTGTCTCCGTCTCTGTCTCTGTCTCTGTCTCCGTCTCTGCCTCTGTCTCTGCCTCTGTCTCTGTCCCTGTCCCTCTCCCTGTCCCTGTCGCTGTCTCTGTCTCTGTCTCTGTCTCTGTCTCCGTCCCTGTCTCTGTCTCTGTCTCTGTCTCTGCCTCTGTCTCTGTCGCTGTCTCTGTCTCTGTCTCTGTCTCTGTCTCTGTCTCTGTCTCTGTCTCTGTCTCTGTCTCTGCCTCTGTCTCTGTCTCTGTGTCTGTCTCTGTCCCTGTCTCTGTCTCTGTCTCTGTCTCTGTATCTGTCTCTGTCTCTGTCTCTGTCTCTGTCTCTGTCTCTGTCTCTGTCTCTGTCTCAGTCTCTGTCTCTGTCTCTGTCTCTGTCTCTGTCTATGTCTCTGTCTCTGTCTCTGTCTCTGTCTCTGCCTCTGTCTCTGCCCTGCCTCTGTCTCTGTCTCTGTCTCTGTCTCTGTCTGTGTCTCTGCCTCTGTCTCGGTCTTTGTCTCCGTCTCTGCTTCTGTCTCTGTCTCTGTTTCAGTCTCAGTCTCTACCTCTGTCTCTGTCTCTGTCTCTGTGTCTGTCTCTGTCTCTGTCTCCGTCTCTGTCTTTGTCTCTGTCTCTGTCTCTGTCCCTGTCTCTGTCTCTGTCTCTGTCTCTGTCTCTGTCTCTGTCTCTGTCTCTGTCTCTGTCTCTGTCTCTGTCTCTGTATCTGTCTCTGCCTCTGTCTCCGTCTCTCTCTCTGTCGCTGTCTCTCCCTCTGTCTCTGTCTCCGTCTCTGTCACTGTCTCTCTCTCTGTCGCTGTCTCTCCCTCTGTCTCTGTCTCCGTCTCTGTCACTGTCTCTGTCTCTGTCTCGGTCTCTGTCTCTGTCTCTGTCTCTGTCTCTGTCTCGGTCTACGTATCTGTCTCTGTCTCTGTCTCTGTCTCTGTCTCATCTCTATCTCTGTCTCTGTCGCTGTCTCTCCCTCTGTCTCTGTCTCTGTCTCCGTCCCTGGTTCTGTCTCTGCCTCTGTCTCCGTCTCTGTCTCTGTCTCTGCCTCTGTGTCTGTCTCTGTCTCTGTCTCTGTCTCTGTCTCTGTCTCTGTCTCTGTCTCTGTCTCTGTCTCTGTCTCTGTCTCTGTCTCTGTCTCTGCCTCTGTCACTGCCTCTGTCTCTGTCTCTGTCTCTGTCGCAGTCTCTTCCTCTGTCTCTGTCTCCGTCTCTGTCCCTGGCTCTGTCTCTGCCTCTGTCTCCGTCTCTGTTTCTGTCTCTGTCTCTGTTTCAGGCTCAGTCTCTGCCTCTGTCTCTGTCTCTGTCTCTGTGTCTGTCTCTGTCTCTGTCTCCGTCTCTGTCTCTGTCTCTGTCTCTGTCTCTGTCTCTGTCCCTGTCCCTGTCTCTGTCTCTGTCTCTGTCTCTGTCTCTGTCTCTGTATCTGTCTCTGTCCCTGTCTCCGTCTCTCTCTCTGTCGCTGTCTCTCCCTCTGTCTCTGTCTCCGTCTCTGTCACTGTCTCTCTCTCTGTCGCTGTCTCTCCCTCTGTCTCTGTATCCGTCTCTGTCACTGTCTCTGTCTCTGTCTCTGTCTCTGTCTCTGTCTCTGTCTCTGTCTCTGTCTCTGTCTCTGTCTCTGTCTCTGTCTCTGTCTCTGTCTCTGTCTCTGTCTCTGTCTCTGTCTCTGTCTCTGTCTCTGTCTCTGTCTCTGTCTCTGTCTCTGTCTCTGTATATGTCTCTGTCTCTGTCTCTGTCTCTGTCTCTGTCTCTGTCTCTGTCTCGGTCTTTGTCTCCGTCTCTGTCTCCGTCTCTGTCTCTGTTTCTGTCTCTGTCCCTGTCCCTGTCTCTGTCTCTGTCTCTGTCTCTATCTCTGTCTCTGTCTCTGTCTCTGTCCCTGTCCCTCTCCCTGTGCCTGTCGCTGTCTCTGTCTCTGTCTCTGTCTCTGTCCCTGTCCCTCTCCCTGCCACTGTCGCTGTCTCTGTCCCTGTCTCTGTCTATGCCTCTGTCTCTGTATCTGTCTCTGTCTCTGTCTCCGTCTCTCTCTCTGTCTCTGCCTCTGTCTCTGCCTCTGTCTCTGTCCCTGTGCCTCTCCCTGTCTCTGTCGCTGTCTCTGTCTCTGTCTCTGTCTCTGTCTCTGTCTCTGTCTCTGTCTCAGTCTCTGTCTCTGTCTCTGTCTCTGTCTCTGTCTATGTCTCTGTCTCTGTCACTCTCTCTGTCTCTGTCTCTGTCTCTGTCTCTGTCTCTGTCTCTGTTTCAGTGTCTGTCCCTGTCCCTGTCTCTGTTTCTGTCTCTGTCTCTGTCTCTGTCTCTATCTCTGTCTCTGTCTCTGTCTCTGTCCCTGTCCCTCTCCCTGTGCCTGTCTCTGTCTCTGTCTCTGTCTCTGTCTCTGTCTCTGTCTCTGTCTCTGTCTCTGTCTCTGTCTCTGTCTCTGTCTCTGTCTCTGTCTCTGTCTCTGTATATGTCTCTGTCTCTGTCTCCGTCTCTCTCTCTGTCGCTGTCTCTCTCTCTGTCTCTGTCTCTGTCGCTGTCTCCCCCTCTGTCTCTGTCTCCGTCTCTGTCCCTGGCTTTGACTCTGCCTCTGTTTCCGTCGCTGTCTCTGTCTCTGTCTCTGTCTCTGTCTCTGTCTCTGTCTCTGTCTCTGTCTCTGTCTCTGTCTCTGTCTCTGTCTCTGTGTCTGTCTCTGTCTCTGTATCTGTCTCTGTCTCTGTCTCTGTCTCTGTCTCCGTCTTTGTCTCCGTCCTTGTCTCCGTCTTTGTCTCCTGCCCCTCTGCCTCCGACCTTGTCTCCTGCCCCTCTGTCTCTGTCTGTGTCTCTGTCTCTCCCTCTGTCTCTGTCTCTGCCTCTTCCTCGGTCTGTGTCTCTGTCTCTGTCTCTGTCTCTGTCTCTGTATCTGTCGCTGTCTCTGTCTCCGTCTCTGTCTCCGCCTCTATCTCCGTCTCTGTCTCTGTCTCTGTCTCTGTCTCTGTCTCTGTATCTGTCTCTGTCTCTGCCTCTTCCTCGGTCTGTGTCTCTGTCTCTGTCTCTGTCTCTGTCTCTGTATCTGTCGCTGTCTCTGTCTCCGTCTCTGTCTCCGCCTCTATCTCCGTCTCTGTCTCTGTCTCTGTCTCTGTCTCTGTCTCTGTATCTGTCTCTGTCTCTGTCACTGCCTCTGTCTCTGTCTCTGTCTCTGTCTCTGTCGCTGTCTCTTCCTCTGTCTCTGTCTCCGTCTCTGTCCCTGGCTCTGTCTCTGCCTCTGTCTCCGTCTCTGTCTCTGTCTCTGTCTCTGCCTCTGTCTCTGTCTCTGTCTCTGTCTATGTCTCTGTCACTGTCTCTGTCTCTGTCTCTACCTCTGTCTCTGCCCTGCCTCTGTCTCTATCTCTGTCTCTGTCTCTGTCTCTGTCTGTGTCTCTGCCTCTGTCTCGGTCTTTGTCTCCGTCTCTGTCTCTGTCTCTGTCTCCGTCTCTCTCTCTGTCGCTGTCTCTCCCTCTGTCTCTGTCTCCGTCTCTGTCACTGTCTCTGTCTCGGCATTTGTCTCCGTCTCTGTCTCTGTCTCTGTCTCTGTCCCTGGCTCTGTCTCTGCCTCTGTCTCCGTCTCTGTCTGTGTCTCGGTCTTTGTCTCCGTCTCTGTCTCTGTCTCTGTCTCCGTCTCTGCCTCTGTCTCTGCCTCTGTCTCTGTCCCTGTCCCTCTCCCTGTCCCTGTCGCTGTCTCTGTCTCTGTCTCTGTCTCTGTCTCCGTCCCTGTCTCTGTCTCTGTCTCTGTCTCTGCCTCTGTCTCTGTCGCTGTCTCTGTCTCTGTCTCTGTCTCTGTCTCTGTCTCTGTCTCTGTCTCTGTCTCTGCCTCTGTCTCTGTCTCTGTGTCTGTCTCTGTCCCTGTCTCTGTCTCTGTCTCTGTCTCTGTCTCTGTCTCTGTCTCTGTCTCTGTCTCTGTCTCTGTCTCTGTCTCTGTCTCAGTCTCTGTCTCTGTCTCTGTCTCTGTCTCTGTCTATGTCTCTGTCTCTGTCTCTGTCTCTGTCTCTGCCTCTGTCTCTGCCCTGCCTCTGTCTCTGTCTCTGTCTCTGTCTCTGTCTCTGTCTCTGTCTGTGTCTCTGCCTCTGTCTCGGTCTTTGTCTCCGTCTCTGCTTCTGTCTCTGTCTCTGTTTCAGTCTCAGTCTCTACCTCTGTCTCTGTCTCTGTCTCTGTGTCTGTCTCTGTCTCTGTCTCCGTCTCTGTCTTTGTCTCTGTCTCTGTCTCTGTCCCTGTCTCTGTCTCTGTCTCTGTCTCTGTCTCTGTCTCTGTCTCTGTCTCTGTCTCTGTCTCTGTCTCTGTATCTGTCTCTGCCTCTGTCTCCGTCTCTCTCTCTGTCGCTGTCTCTCCCTCTGTCTCTGTCTCCGTCTCTGTCACTGTCTCTCTCTCTGTCGCTGTCTCTCCCTCTGTCTCTGTCTCCGTCTCTGTCACTGTCTCTGTCTCTGTCTCGGTCTCTGTCTCTGTCTCTGTCTCTGTCTCTGTCTCGGTCTACGTATCTGTCTCTGTCTCTGTCTCTGTCTCTGTCTCATCTCTATCTCTGTCTCTGTCGCTGTCTCTCCCTCTGTCTCTGTCTCTGTCTCCGTCCCTGGTTCTGTCTCTGCCTCTGTCTCCGTCTCTGTCTCTGTCTCTGCCTCTGTGTCTGTCTCTGTCTCTGTCTCTGTCTCTGTCTCTGTCTCTGTCTCTGTCTCTGTCTCTGTCTCTGTCTCTGTCTCTGTCTCTGCCTCTGTCACTGCCTCTGTCTCTGTCTCTGTCTCTGTCGCAGTCTCTTCCTCTGTCTCTGTCTCCGTCTCTGTCCCTGGCTCTGTCTCTGCCTCTGTCTCCGTCTCTGTTTCTGTCTCTGTCTCTGTTTCAGGCTCAGTCTCTGCCTCTGTCTCTGTCTCTGTCTCTGTGTCTGTCTCTGTCTCTGTCTCCGTCTCTGTCTCTGTCTCTGTCTCTGTCTCTGTCTCTGTCCCTGTCCCTGTCTCTGTCTCTGTCTCTGTCTCTGTCTCTGTCTCTGTATCTGTCTCTGTCCCTGTCTCCGTCTCTCTCTCTGTCGCTGTCTCTCCCTCTGTCTCTGTCTCCGTCTCTGTCACTGTCTCTCTCTCTGTCGCTGTCTCTCCCTCTGTCTCTGTATCCGTCTCTGTCACTGTCTCTGTCTCTGTCTCTGTCTCTGTCTCTGTCTCTGTCTCTGTCTCTGTCTCTGTCTCTGTCTCTGTCTCTGTCTCTGTCTCTGTCTCTGTCTCTGTCTCTGTCTCTGTCTCTGTCTCTGTCTCTGTCTCTGTCTCTGTCTCTGTCTCTGTATATGTCTCTGTCTCTGTCTCTGTCTCTGTCTCTGTCCCTGTCCCTCTCCCTGCCACTGTCGCTGTCTCTGTCCCTGTCTCTGTCTATGCCTCTGTCTCTGTATCTGTCTCTGTCTCTGTCTCCGTCTCTCTCTCTGTCTCTGCCTCTGTCTCTGCCTCTGTCTCTGTCCCTGTGCCTCTCCCTGTCTCTGTCGCTGTCTCTGTCTCTGTCTCTGTCTCTGTCTCTGTCTCTGTCTCTGTCTCAGTCTCTGTCTCTGTCTCTGTCTCTGTCTCTGTCTATGTCTCTGTCTCTGTCACTCTCTCTGTCTCTGTCTCTGTCTCTGTCTCTGTCTCTGTCTCTGTTTCAGTGTCTGTCCCTGTCCCTGTCTCTGTTTCTGTCTCTGTCTCTGTCTCTGTCTCTATCTCTGTCTCTGTCTCTGTCTCTGTCCCTGTCCCTCTCCCTGTGCCTGTCTCTGTCTCTGTCTCTGTCTCTGTCTCTGTCTCTGTCTCTGTCTCTGTCTCTGTCTCTGTCTCTGTCTCTGTCTCTGTCTCTGTCTCTGTCTCTGTCTCTGTATATGTCTCTGTCTCTGTCTCCGTCTCTCTCTCTGTCGCTGTCTCTCTCTCTGTCTCTGTCTCTGTCGCTGTCTCCCCCTCTGTCTCTGTCTCCGTCTCTGTCCCTGGCTTTGACTCTGCCTCTGTTTCCGTCGATGTCTCTGTCTCTGTCTCTGTCTCTGTCTCTGTCTCTGTCTCTGTCTCTGTCTCTGTCTCTGTCTCTGTCTCTGTCTCTGTGTCTGTCTCTGTCTCTGTATCTGTCTCTGTCTCTGTCTCTGTCTCTGTCTCCGTCTTTGTCTCCGTCCTTGTCTCCGTCTTTGTCTCCTGCCCCTCTGCCTCCGACCTTGTCTCCTGCCCCTCTGTCTCTGTCTGTGTCTCTGTCTCTCCCTCTGTCTCTGTCTCTGCCTCTTCCTCGGTCTGTGTCTCTGTCTCTGTCTCTGTCTCTGTCTCTGTATCTGTCGCTGTCTCTGTCTCCGTCTCTGTCTGCGCCTCTATCTCCGTCTCTGTCTCTCTCTCTGTCGCTGTCTCTCCCTCTGTCTCTGTCTCCGTCTCTGTCACTGTCTCTCTCTCTGTCGCTGTCTCTCCCTCTGTCTCTGTATCCGTCTCTGTCACTGTCTCTGTCTCTGTCTCTGTCTCTGTCTCTGTCTCTGTCTCTGTCTCTGTCTCTGTCTCTGTCTCTGTCTCTGTCTCTGTCTCTGTCTCTGTCTCTGTCTCTGTCTCTGTCTCTGTCTCTGTCTCTGTCTCTGTCTCTGTCTCTGTCTCTGTCTCTGTATATGTCTCTGTCTCTGTCTCTGTCTCTGTCTCTGTCTCTGTCTCTGTCTCGGTCTTTGTCTCCGTCTCTGTCTCCGTCTCTGTCTCTGTTTCTGTCTCTGTCCCTGTCCCTGTCTCTGTCTCTGTCTCTGTCTCTATCTCTGTCTCTGTCTCTGTCTCTGTCCCTGTCCCTCTCCCTGTGCCTGTCGCTGTCTCTGTCTCTGTCTCTGTCTCTGTCCCTGTCCCTCTCCCTGCCACTGTCGCTGTCTCTGTCCCTGTCTCTGTCTATGCCTCTGTCTCTGTATCTGTCTCTGTCTCTGTCTCCGTCTCTCTCTCTGTCTCTGCCTCTGTCTCTGCCTCTGTCTCTGTCCCTGTGCCTCTCCCTGTCTCTGTCGCTGTCTCTGTCTCTGTCTCTGTCTCTGTCTCTGTCTCTGTCTCAGTCTCTGTCTCTGTCTCTGTCTCTGTCTCTGTCTATGTCTCTGTCTCTGTCACTCTCTCTGTCTCTGTCTCTGTCTCTGTCTCTGTCTCTGTCTCTGTTTCA
>OX243799.1:347500-390000 GCA_945859595.2 Megachile willughbiella | reverse complement strand
GTCGCTGTCTCTGTCTCTGTCTCTGTCTCTGTCCCTGTCCCTCTCCCTGCCACTGTCGCTGTCTCTGTCCCTGTCTCTGTCTATGCCTCTGTCTCTGTATCTGTCTCTGTCTCTGTCTCTGTCGCTATCTCTGTCTCTGTCTCTGTCTCTGTCTCTGTCTCTGTCTCTGTCTCTGTCTCTGTCTCTGTCTCTGTCTCTGTCTCTGTCTCTGTCTCCGTCTCTGTCTCTGTCTCCGTCTTTGTCTCCGTCCTTGTCTCCGTCTTTTTCTCCTGCCCCTATGCCTCCGACTTTGTCTCCTGCCCCTCGGTCTCTGTCTGTGTCTCTGTCTCTCCCTCTGTCTCTGTCTCTGTCTCTGTCTCCTCCTCGGTCTGTGTCTCTGTCTTTGTGTCTGTCTCTGTCTCTGTCTCTGTCTCTGTCTCTGTCTCTGTCTCTGTCTCTGCCTCTGTCTCTGTCTCTGCCCCTGTCTCTGTCTCTGTCTCTGTCTCTGTCTCTGTCTCTGTCACTGCCTCCGTCTCTGTCTCTGTCTCTGTCGCAGTCTCTTCCTCTGTCTCTGTCTCTGTCTCTGTCCCTGGCTCTGTCTCTGCCTCTGTCTCCGTCTCTGTCTGTGTCTCGGTCTTTGTCTCCGTCTCTGTCTCTGTCTCTGTCTCCGTCTCTGCCTCTGTCTCTGCCTCTGTCTCTGTCCCTGTCCCTCTCCCTGTCCCTGTCGCTGTCTCTGTCTCTGTCTCTGTCTCTGTCTCCGTCCCTGTCTCTGTCTCTGTCTCTGTCTCTGCCTCTGTCTCTGTCGCTGTCTCTGTCTCTGTCTCTGTCTCTGTCTCTGTCTCTGTCTCCGTCTCTGTCTCTGCCTCTGTCTCTGTCTCTGTGTCTGTCTCTGTCCCTGTCTCTGTCTCTGTCTCTGTCTCTGTCTCTGTCTCTGTCTCTGTCTCTGTCTCTGTCTCTGTCTCTGTCTCTGTCTCAGTCTCTGTCTCTGTCTCTGTCTCTGTCTCTGTCTATGTCTCTGTCTCTGTCTCTGTCTCTGTCTCTGCCTCTGTCTCTGCCCTGCCTCTGTCTCTGTCTCTGTCTCTGTCTCTGTCTCTGTCTCTGTCTGTGTCTCTGCCTCTGTCTCGGTCTTTGTCTCCGTCTCTGCTTCTGTCTCTGTCTCTGTTTCAGTCTCAGTCTCTACCTCTGTCTCTGTCTCTGTCTCTGTGTCTGTCTCTGTCTCTGTCTCCGTCTCTGTCTTTGTCTCTGTCTCTGTCTCTGTCCCTGTCTCTGTCTCTGTCTCTGTCTCTGTCTCTGTCTCTGTCTCTGTCTCTGTCTCTGTCTCTGTCTCTGTCTCTGTATCTGTCTCTGCCTCTGTCTCCGTCTCTCTCTCTGTCGCTGTCTCTCCCTCTGTCTCTGTCTCCGTCTCTGTCACTGTCTCTCTCTCTGTCGCTGTCTCTCCCTCTGTCTCTGTCTCCGTCTCTGTCACTGTCTCTGTCTCTGTCTCGGTCTCTGTCTCTGTCTCTGTCTCTGTCTCTGTCTCGGTCTACGTATCTGTCTCTGTCTCTGTCTCTGTCTCTGTCTCATCTCTATCTCTGTCTCTGTCGCTGTCTCTCCCTCTGTCTCTGTCTCTGTCTCCGTCCCTGGTTCTGTCTCTGCCTCTGTCTCCGTCTCTGTCTCTGTCTCTGCCTCTGTGTCTGTCTCTGTCTCTGTCTCTGTCTCTGTCTCTGTCTCTGTCTCTGTCTCTGTCTCTGTCTCTGTCTCTGTCTCTGCCTCTGTCACTGCCTCTGTCTCTGTCTCTGTCTCTGTCGCAGTCTCTTCCTCTGTCTCTGTCTCCGTCTCTGTCCCTGGCTCTGTCTCTGCCTCTGTCTCCGTCTCTGTTTCTGTCTCTGTCTCTGTTTCAGGCTCAGTCTCTGCCTCTGTCTCTGTCTCTGTCTCTGTGTCTGTCTCTGTCTCTGTCTCCGTCTCTGTCTCTGTCTCTGTCTCTGTCTCTGTCTCTGTCCCTGTCCCTGTCTCTGTCTCTGTCTCTGTCTCTGTCTCTGTCTCTGTATCTGTCTCTGTCCCTGTCTCCGTCTCTCTCTCTGTCGCTGTCTCTCCCTCTGTCTCTGTCTCCGTCTCTGTCACTGTCTCTCTCTCTGTCGCTGTCTCTCCCTCTGTCTCTGTATCCGTCTCTGTCACTGTCTCTGTCTCTGTCTCTGTCTCTGTCTCTGTCTCTGTCTCTGTCTCTGTCTCTGTCTCTGTCTCTGTCTCTGTCTCTGTCTCTGTCTCTGTCTCTGTCTCTGTCTCTGTCTCTGTCTCTGTCTCTGTCTCTGTCTCTGTCTCTGTCTCTGTCTCTGTCTCTGTATATGTCTCTGTCACTGTCTCTGTCTCTGTCTCTGTCTCTGTCTCGGTCTTTGTCTCCGTCTCTGTCTCCGTCTCTGTCTCTGTTTCTGTCTCTGTCCCTGTCCCTGTCTCTGTCTCTGTCTCTGTCTCTGTCTCTGTATCTGTCTCTGTCTCTGCCTCTGTCTCTGTCTCTGTCTCTGTGTCTGTCTCTGTCTCTGTCTCTGTCTCTGTCTCTGTCTATGTCTCTGTCTCTGTCTCTGTCTCTGTCTCTGTCTCTGTCTCTGTCTCTGTCTCTGTCTCTGTCTCTGTCTCTGTCTCTGTCTCTGTCTCTGTCTCTGTCTCTGTCTCTGTCTCTGTCTCTGTCTCTGTCTCTTTCTCTGTCTCTGTCTCTGTCCCTGTCCCTCTCCCTGTGCCTGTCGCTGTCTCTGTCTCTGTCTCTGTCTCTGTCCCTGTCCCTCTCCCTGCCACTGTCGCTGTCTCTGTCCCTGTCTCTGTCTATGCCTCTGTCTCTGTATCTGTCTCTGTCTCTGTCTCCGTCTCTCTCTCTGTCGCTGTCTCTCCCTCTGTCTCTGTCTCTGTCGCTGTCTCCCCCTCTGTCTCTGTCTCTGTCTCTGTCCCTGGCTCTGACTCTGCCTCTGTTTCCGTCTCTGTCTCTGTCTCGGTCTCTGTCTCTGCCTCTGTCACTGTCTCTGTCTCTGTCGCTGTCTCTGTCTCTGTCTCTGTCTCTGTCTCTGTCTCTGTCTCTGTCTCTGTCTCTGTCTCTGTCTCTGTCTCTGTCTCTGTCTCTGTCTCTGTCTCTGTCTCTGTCTCTGTCTCTGTCTCTGTCTCTGTCTCTGTCTCTGTCTCTGTCTCTGTCTCTGTCTCTGTCTCTGTCTCTGTCTCTGTCTCTGTCTCCGTCTCTGTCTCTGTCTCCGTCTTTGTCTCCGTCCTTGTCTCCGTCTTTGTCTCCTGCCCCTATGCCTCCGACTTTGTCTCCTGCCCCTCGGTCTCTGTCTGTGTGTCTGTCTCTCCCTCTGTCTCTGTCTCTGTCTCTGTCTCCTCCTCGGTCTGTGTCTCTGTCGCTGTGTCTGTCTCTGTCTCTGTCTCTGTCTCTGTCTCTGTCTCTGTCTCTGTCTCTGTCTCTGTCTCTGTCTCTGTCTCTGTCTCTGTCTCTGTCCCTGTCCCTCTCCCTGTGCCTGCCTCTGTCTCCGTCTCTGCCTCTGTCTCTGCCCTGCCTCTGTCTCAGTCTCTGTCTCTGTCTCTGTCTCTGTCTCTGTCTCTGTCTTTGTCTCCGTCTCTGTCTCTGTCTCTGTCTCTGTCTCTGTCTCTGTCTCTGTCTCAGTCTCTGCCTCTGTCTCAGTCTCTGTATCTGTCTCTGTGTCTGTCTCTGTCTCTGTCTCCGTCTCTGCCTCTGTCTCTGTCTCTGTCTCTGTCCCTTTCTCTGCCTCTGTCTCTGCCTCTGTCTCTGTCCCTGTCCCTCTCCCTGTCCCTGTCGCTGTGTCTGTCTCTGTCTCTGTCTCTGTCTCTGTCTCTGTCTCTGTCTCTGCCTCTGTCTCCGTCTCTGTCTCTGTCTCTGCCTCTATCTCCGTCTCTGTATCTGTCTCTGTCCCTGTCTCCGTCTCTCTCTCTGTCGCTGTCTCTCCCTCTGTCTCTGTCTCCGTCTCTGTCACTGTCTCTCTCTCTGTCGCTGTCTCTCCCTCTGTCTCTGTATCCGTCTCTGTCACTGTCTCTGTCTCTGTCTCTGTCTCTGTCTCTGTCTCTGTCTCTGTCTCTGTCTCTGTATATGTCTCTGTCTCTGTCTCTGTCTCTGTCTCTGTCTCGGTCTTTGTCTCCGTCTCTGTCTCCGTCTCTGTCTCTGTTTCTGTCCCTGTCCCTGTCCCTGTCTCTGTCTCTGTCTCTGTCTCTGTCTCTGTCTCTGTCTCTGTCTCTGTCTCTGTCCCTGTCTCTGTCTCTGTCTCTGTCTCTGTCTCTGTCTCTGTCTCTGTCTCTGTCTCTGTCTCTGTCTCTGTCTCTGTCTCTGTCTCTGTCTCTGTCTCTGTCTCTGTCTCTGTCTCTGTCTCTGTCTCTGTCTCTGTCTCTGTCTCTGTCTCTGTCTCTGTCTCTTTCTCTGTCTCTGTCTCTGTCCCTGTCCCTCTCCCTGTGCCTGTCGCTGTCTCTGTCTCTGTCTCTGTCTCTGTCCCTGTCCCTCTCCCTGCCACTGTCGCTGTCTCTGTCCCTGTCTCTGTCTATGCCTCTGTCTCTGTATCTGTCTCTGTCTCTGTCTCTGTCGCTATCTCTGTCTCTGTCTCTGTCTCTGTCTCTGTCTCTGTCTCTGTCTCTGTCTCTGTCTCTGTCTCTGTCTCTGTCTCTGTCTCTGTCTCCGTCTCTGTCTCTGTCTCCGTCTTTGTCTCCGTCCTTGTCTCCGTCTTTTTCTCCTGCCCCTATGCCTCCGACTTTGTCTCCTGCCCCTCGGTCTCTGTCTGTGTCTCTGTCTCTCCCTCTGTCTCTGTCTCTGTCTCTGTCTCCTCCTCGGTCTGTGTCTCTGTCTTTGTGTCTGTCTCTGTCTCTGTCTCTGTCTCTGTCTCTGTCTCTGTCTCTGTCTCTGCCTCTGTCTCTGTCTCTGCCCCTGTCTCTGTCTCTGTCTCTGTCTCTGTCTCTGTCTCTGTCACTGCCTCCGTCTCTGTCTCTGTCTCTGTCGCAGTCTCTTCCTCTGTCTCTGTCTCTGTCTCTGTCCCTGGCTCTGTCTCTGCCTCTGTCTCCGTCTCTGTCTGTATCTCGGTCTTTGTCTCCGTCTCTGTCTCTGTCTCTGTCTCTGCCTCTGTCTCTGCCTCTGTCTCTGTCCCTGTACCTCTCCCTGTCCCTGTCGCTGTCTCTGTCTCTGTCTCTGTCTCTGTCTCTGTCTCTGTCTCTGCCTCTGTCTCTGTCCCTGTCCCTCTCCCTGTCCCTGTCTCTGTCTCTGTCTCTGTCTCTGTCTCTGTCTCTGCCTCTGTGTCTGTCTCTGTCTCTGTCTCTGTCTCTGTCTCTGTCTCTGTCTCTGTCTCTGTCTCTGTCTCTGTCTCTATCTCTGTCTCTGTCTCTGTCTCTGTCTCTGTCTCTGTCTCTGTCTCTGTCTCTGTCTCTGTCTCTGTCTCTGTCTCTGTCTCTGTCTCTGCCTCTGTCACTGCCTCTGTCTCTGTCTCTGTCTCTGTCCCTGTCTCTGTCTCTGTCTCTGTCTCTGTCTCTGTCTCTGTCTCTGTCTCTGCCTCTGTCTCTGTCTCTGTCTCTGTGTCTGTCTCTGTCTCTGTCTCTGTCTCTGTCTCTGTCTCTGTCTCTGTCTCTGTCTCTGTCTCTGTCTCTGTCTCTGTCTCTGTCTCTGTCTCTGTCTCTGTCTCTGTCTCTGTCTCTGTCTCTGTCTCTGTCTCTGTCTCTGTCTCTGTCTCTGTCTCTGTCTCTGTCTCTGTCTCTTTCTCTGTCTCTGTCTCTGTCCCTGTCCCTCTCCCTGTGCCTGTCGCTGTCTCTGTCTCTGTCTCTGTCTCTGTCCCTGTCCCTCTCCCTGCCACTGTCGCTGTCTCTGTCCCTGTCTCTGTCTATGCCTCTGTCTCTGTATCTGTCTCTGTCTCTGTCTCCGTCTCTCTCTCTGTCGCTGTCTCTCCCTCTGTCTCTGTCTCTGTCGCTGTCTCCCCCTCTGTCTCTGTCTCTGTCTCTGTCCCTGGCTCTGACTCTGCCTCTGTTTCCGTCTCTGTCTCTGTCTCGGTCTCTGTCTCTGCCTCTGTCACTGTCTCTGTCTCTGTCGCTGTCTCTGTCTCTGTCTCTGTCTCTGTCTCTGTCTCTGTCTCTGTCTCTGTCTCTGTCTCTGTCTCTGTCTCTGTCTCTGTCTCTGTCTCTGTCTCTGTCTCTGTCTCTGTCTCTGTCTCTGTCTCTGTCTCTGTCTCTGTCTCTGTCTCTGTCTCTGTCTCTGTCTCTGTCTCTGTCTCTGTCTCTGTCTCCGTCTCTGTCTCTGTCTCCGTCTTTGTCTCCGTCCTTGTCTCCGTCTTTGTCTCCTGCCCCTATGCCTCCGACTTTGTCTCCTGCCCCTCGGTCTCTGTCTGTGTGTCTGTCTCTCCCTCTGTCTCTGTCTCTGTCTCTGTCTCCTCCTCGGTCTGTGTCTCTGTCGCTGTGTCTGTCTCTGTCTCTGTCTCTGTCTCTGTCTCTGTCTCTGTCTCTGTCTCTGTCTCTGTCTCTGTCTCTGTCTCTGTCTCTGTCCCTGTCCCTCTCCCTGTGCCTGCCTCTGTCTCCGTCTCTGCCTCTGTCTCTGCCCTGCCTCTGTCTCAGTCTCTGTCTCTGTCTCTGTCTCTGTCTCTGTCTCTGTCTTTGTCTCCGTCTCTGTCTCTGTCTCTGTCTCTGTCTCTGTCTCTGTCTCTGTCTCAGTCTCTGCCTCTGTCTCAGTCTCTGTATCTGTCTCTGTGTCTGTCTCTGTCTCTGTCTCCGTCTCTGCCTCTGTCTCTGTCTCTGTCTCTGTCCCTTTCTCTGCCTCTGTCTCTGCCTCTGTCTCTGTCCCTGTCCCTCTCCCTGTCCCTGTCGCTGTGTCTGTCTCTGTCTCTGTCTCTGTCTCTGTCTCTGTCTCTGTCTCTGCCTCTGTCTCCGTCTCTGTCTCTGTCTCTGCCTCTATCTCCGTCTCTGTATCTGTCTCTGTCCCTGTCTCCGTCTCTCTCTCTGTCGCTGTCTCTCCCTCTGTCTCTGTCTCCGTCTCTGTCACTGTCTCTCTCTCTGTCGCTGTCTCTCCCTCTGTCTCTGTATCCGTCTCTGTCACTGTCTCTGTCTCTGTCTCTGTCTCTGTCTCTGTCTCTGTCTCTGTCTCTGTCTCTGTATATGTCTCTGTCTCTGTCTCTGTCTCTGTCTCTGTCTCGGTCTTTGTCTCCGTCTCTGTCTCCGTCTCTGTCTCTGTTTCTGTCCCTGTCCCTGTCCCTGTCTCTGTCTCTGTCTCTGTCTCTGTCTCTGTCTCTGTCTCTGTCTCTGTCTCTGTCTCTGTCCCTGTCTCTGTCTCTGTCTCTGTCTCTGTCTCTGTCTCTGTCTCTGTCTCTGTCTCTGTCTCTGTCTCTGTCTCTGTCTCTGTCTCTGTCTCTGTCTCTGTCTCTGTCTCTGTCTCTGTCTCTGTCTCTGTCTCTGTCTCTGTCTCTGTCTCTTTCTCTGTCTCTGTCTCTGTCCCTGTCCCTCTCCCTGTGCCTGTCGCTGTCTCTGTCTCTGTCTCTGTCTCTGTCCCTGTCCCTCTCCCTGCCACTGTCGCTGTCTCTGTCCCTGTCTCTGTCTATGCCTCTGTCTCTGTATCTGTCTCTGTCTCTGTCTCTGTCGCTATCTCTGTCTCTGTCTCTGTCTCTGTCTCTGTCTCTGTCTCTGTCTCTGTCTCTGTCTCTGTCTCTGTCTCTGTCTCTGTCTCTGTCTCCGTCTCTGTCTCTGTCTCCGTCTTTGTCTCCGTCCTTGTCTCCGTCTTTTTCTCCTGCCCCTATGCCTCCGACTTTGTCTCCTGCCCCTCGGTCTCTGTCTGTGTCTCTGTCTCTCCCTCTGTCTCTGTCTCTGTCTCTGTCTCCTCCTCGGTCTGTGTCTCTGTCTTTGTGTCTGTCTCTGTCTCTGTCTCTGTCTCTGTCTCTGTCTCTGTCTCTGTCTCTGCCTCTGTCTCTGTCTCTGCCCCTGTCTCTGTCTCTGTCTCTGTCTCTGTCTCTGTCTCTGTCACTGCCTCCGTCTCTGTCTCTGTCTCTGTCGCAGTCTCTTCCTCTGTCTCTGTCTCTGTCTCTGTCCCTGGCTCTGTCTCTGCCTCTGTCTCCGTCTCTGTCTGTATCTCGGTCTTTGTCTCCGTCTCTGTCTCTGTCTCTGTCTCTGCCTCTGTCTCTGCCTCTGTCTCTGTCCCTGTACCTCTCCCTGTCCCTGTCGCTGTCTCTGTCTCTGTCTCTGTCTCTGTCTCTGTCTCTGTCTCTGCCTCTGTCTCTGTCCCTGTCCCTCTCCCTGTCCCTGTCTCTGTCTCTGTCTCTGTCTCTGTCTCTGTCTCTGCCTCTGTGTCTGTCTCTGTCTCTGTCTCTGTCTCTGTCTCTGTCTCTGTCTCTGTCTCTGTCTCTGTCTCTGTCTCTATCTCTGTCTCTGTCTCTGTCTCTGTCTCTGTCTCTGTCTCTGTCCCTGTCTCTGTCTCTGTCTCTGTCTCTGTCTCTGTCTCTGTCTCTGCCTCTGTCACTGCCTCTGTCTCTGTCTCTGTCTCTGTCCCTGTCTCTGTCTCTGTCTCTGTCTCTGTCTCTGTCTCTGTCTCTGTCTCTGCCTCTGTCTCTGTCTCTGTCTCTGTGTCTGTCTCTGTCTCTGTCTCTGTCTCTGTCTCTGTCTCTGTCTCTGTCTCTGTCTCTGTCTCTGTCTCTGTCTCTGTCTCTGTCTCTGTCTCTGTCTCTGTCTCTGTCTCTGTCTCTGTCTCTGTCTCTGTCTCTGTCTCTGTCTCTGTCTCTGTCTCTGTCTCTGTCTCTGTCTCTTTCTCTGTCTCTGTCTCTGTCCCTGTCCCTCTCCCTGTGCCTGTCGCTGTCTCTGTCTCTGTCTCTGTCTCTGTCCCTGTCCCTCTCCCTGCCACTGTCGCTGTCTCTGTCCCTGTCTCTGTCTATGCCTCTGTCTCTGTATCTGTCTCTGTCTCTGTCTCCGTCTCTCTCTCTGTCGCTGTCTCTCCCTCTGTCTCTGTCTCTGTCGCTGTCTCCCCCTCTGTCTCTGTCTCTGTCTCTGTCCCTGGCTCTGACTCTGCCTCTGTTTCCGTCTCTGTCTCTGTCTCGGTCTCTGTCTCTGCCTCTGTCACTGTCTCTGTCTCTGTCGCTGTCTCTGTCTCTGTCTCTGTCTCTGTCTCTGTCTCTGTCTCTGTCTCTGTCTCTGTCTCTGTCTCTGTCTCTGTCTCTGTCTCTGTCTCTGTCTCTGTCTCTGTCTCTGTCTCTGTCTCTGTCTCTGTCTCTGTCTCTGTCTCTGTCTCTGTCTCTGTCTCTGTCTCTGTCTCTGTCTCTGTCTCTGTCTCTGTCTCCGTCTCTGTCTCTGTCTCCGTCTTTGTCTCCGTCCTTGTCTCCGTCTTTGTCTCCTGCCCCTATGCCTCCGACTTTGTCTCCTGCCCCTCGGTCTCTGTCTGTGTGTCTGTCTCTCCCTCTGTCTCTGTCTCTGTCTCTGTCTCCTCCTCGGTCTGTGTCTCTGTCGCTGTGTCTGTCTCTGTCTCTGTCTCTGTCTCTGTCTCTGTCTCTGTCTCTGTCTCTGTCTCTGTCTCTGTCTCTGTCTCTGTCCCTGTCCCTCTCCCTGTGCCTGCCTCTGTCTCCGTCTCTGCCTCTGTCTCTGCCCTGCCTCTGTCTCAGTCTCTGTCTCTGTCTCTGTCTCTGTCTCTGTCTCTGTCTTTGTCTCCGTCTCTGTCTCTGTCTCTGTCTCTGTCTCTGTCTCTGTCTCTGTCTCAGTCTCTGCCTCTGTCTCAGTCTCTGTATCTGTCTCTGTGTCTGTCTCTGTCTCTGTCTCCGTCTCTGCCTCTGTCTCTGTCTCTGTCTCTGTCCCTTTCTCTGCCTCTGTCTCTGCCTCTGTCTCTGTCCCTGTCCCTCTCCCTGTCCCTGTCGCTGTGTCTGTCTCTGTCTCTGTCTCTGTCTCTGTCTCTGTCTCTGTCTCTGCCTCTGTCTCCGTCTCTGTCTCTGTCTCTGCCTCTATCTCCGTCTCTGTATCTGTCTCTGTCCCTGTCTCCGTCTCTCTCTCTGTCGCTGTCTCTCCCTCTGTCTCTGTCTCCGTCTCTGTCACTGTCTCTCTCTCTGTCGCTGTCTCTCCCTCTGTCTCTGTATCCGTCTCTGTCACTGTCTCTGTCTCTGTCTCTGTCTCTGTCTCTGTCTCTGTCTCTGTCTCTGTATATGTCTCTGTCTCTGTCTCTGTCTCTGTCTCTGTCTCGGTCTTTGTCTCCGTCTCTGTCTCCGTCTCTGTCTCTGTTTCTGTCCCTGTCCCTGTCCCTGTCTCTGTCTCTGTCTCTGTCTCTGTCTCTGTCTCTGTCTCTGTCTCTGTCTCTGTCCCTGTCTCTGTCTCTGTCTCTGTCTCTGTCTCTGTCTCTGTCTCTGTCTCTGTCTCTGTCTCTGTCTCTGTCTCTGTCTCTGTCTCTGTCTCTGTCTCTGTCTCTGTCTCTGTCTCTGTCTCTGTCTCTGTCTCTGTCTCTGTCTCTGTCTCTGTCTCTGTCTCTGTCTCTGTCTCTGTCTCTGTCTCTGTCTCTGTCTCTGTCTCTTTCTCTGTCTCTGTCTCTGTCCCTGTCCCTCTCCCTGTGCCTGTCGCTGTCTCTGTCTCTGTCTCTGTCTCTGTCCCTGTCCCTCTCCCTGCCACTGTCGCTGTCTCTGTCCCTGTCTCTGTCTATGCCTCTGTCTCTGTATCTGTCTCTGTCTCTGTCTCTGTCGCTATCTCTGTCTCTGTCTCTGTCTCTGTCTCTGTCTCTGTCTCTGTCTCTGTCTCTGTCTCTGTCTCTGTCTCTGTCTCTGTCTCTGTCTCCGTCTCTGTCTCTGTCTCCGTCTTTGTCTCCGTCCTTGTCTCCGTCTTTTTCTCCTGCCCCTATGCCTCCGACTTTGTCTCCTGCCCCTCGGTCTCTGTCTGTGTCTCTGTCTCTCCCTCTGTCTCTGTCTCTGTCTCTGTCTCCTCCTCGGTCTGTGTCTCTGTCTTTGTGTCTGTCTCTGTCTCTGTCTCTGTCTCTGTCTCTGTCTCTGTCTCTGTCTCTGCCTCTGTCTCTGTCTCTGCCCCTGTCTCTGTCTCTGTCTCTGTCTCTGTCTCTGTCTCTGTCACTGCCTCCGTCTCTGTCTCTGTCTCTGTCGCAGTCTCTTCCTCTGTCTCTGTCTCTGTCTCTGTCCCTGGCTCTGTCTCTGCCTCTGTCTCCGTCTCTGTCTGTGTCTCGGTCTTTGTCTCCGTCTCTGTCTCTGTCTCTGTCTCCGTCTCTGCCTCTGTCTCTGCCTCTGTCTCTGTCCCTGTCCCTCTCCCTGTCCCTGTCGCTGTCTCTGTCTCTGTCTCTGTCTCTGTCTCCGTCCCTGTCTCTGTCTCTGTCTCTGTCTCTGCCTCTGTCTCTGTCGCTGTCTCTGTCTCTGTCTCTGTCTCTGTCTCTGTCTCTGTCTCTGTCTCTGTCTCTGCCTCTGTCTCTGTCTCTGTGTCTGTCTCTGTCCCTGTCTCTGTCTCTGTCTCTGTCTCTGTCTCTGTCTCTGTCTCTGTCTCTGTCTCTGTCTCTGTCTCTGTCTCTGTCTCAGTCTCTGTCTCTGTCTCTGTCTCTGTCTCTGTCTATGTCTCTGTCTCTGTCTCTGTCTCTGTCTCTGCCTCTGTCTCTGCCCTGCCTCTGTCTCTGTCTCTGTCTCTGTCTCTGTCTCTGTCTCTGTCTGTGTCTCTGCCTCTGTCTCGGTCTTTGTCTCCGTCTCTGCTTCTGTCTCTGTCTCTGTTTCAGTCTCAGTCTCTACCTCTGTCTCTGTCTCTGTCTCTGTGTCTGTCTCTGTCTCTGTCTCCGTCTCTGTCTTTGTCTCTGTCTCTGTCTCTGTCCCTGTCTCTGTCTCTGTCTCTGTCTCTGTCTCTGTCTCTGTCTCTGTCTCTGTCTCTGTCTCTGTCTCTGTCTCTGTCTCTGTATCTGTCTCTGCCTCTGTCTCCGTCTCTCTCTCTGTCGCTGTCTCTCCCTCTGTCTCTGTCTCCGTCTCTGTCACTGTCTCTCTCTCTGTCGCTGTCTCTCCCTCTGTCTCTGTCTCCGTCTCTGTCACTGTCTCTGTCTCTGTCTCGGTCTCTGTCTCTGTCTCTGTCTCTGTCTCTGTCTCGGTCTACGTATCTGTCTCTGTCTCTGTCTCTGTCTCTGTCTCATCTCTATCTCTGTCTCTGTCGCTGTCTCTCCCTCTGTCTCTGTCTCTGTCTCCGTCCCTGGTTCTGTCTCTGCCTCTGTCTCCGTCTCTGTCTCTGTCTCTGTCTCTGTCTCTGTCTCTGTCTCTGTCTCTGTCTCTGTCTCTGTCTCTGTCTCTGCCTCTGTCACTGCCTCTGTCTCTGTCTCTGTCTCTGTCGCAGTCTCTTCCTCTGTCTCTGTCACCGTCTCTGTCCCTGGCTCTGTCTCTGCCTCTGTCTCCGTCTCTGTTTCTGTCTCTGTCTCTGTTTCAGGCTCAGTCTCTGCCTCTGTCTCTGTCTCTGTCTCTGTGTCTGTCTCTGTCTCTGTCTCCGTCTCTGTCCCTGTCTCCGTCTCTCTCTCTGTCGCTGTCTCTCCCTCTGTCTCGGTCTCCGTCTCTGTCTCCGTCTCTGTCTCTGTCTCTGTCTCTGTCTCTGTCTCTGTCTCTGTATATGTCTCTGTCTCTGTCTCTGTCTCTGTCTCTGTCTCTGTCTCGGTATGTGTCTCCGTCTCTGTCTCCGTCTCTGTCTCTGTTTCTGTCTCTGTCCCTGTCCCTGTCTCTGTCTCTGTCTCTGTCTCTGTCTCTGTCTCTGTCTCTGTCTCTGTCTCTGTCTCTGTCTCTGTCTCTGTCTCTGTCTCTGTCTCTGTCTCTGTGTCTGTCTCTGTCTCTGTCTCTGTCTCTGTCTCTGTCTCTGTCTCTGTCTCTGTCTCTATCTCTGTCTCTGTCTCTGTCTCTGTCTCTGTCTCTGTCTCTGTCTCTGTCTCTGTCTCTGTCTCTGTCTCTGTCTCTGTCTCTGTCTCTGTCTCTTTCTCTGTCTCTGTCTCTGTCCCTGTCCCTCTCCCTGTGCCTGTCGCTGTCTCTGTCTCTGTCTCCGTCTCTGTCCCTGTCCCTCTTCCTGCCACTGTCGCTGTCTCTGTCCCTGTCTCTGTCTATGCCTCTGTCTCTGTAGCTGTCTCTGTCTCTGTCTCCGTCTCTCTCTCTGTCGCTGTCTCTCCCTCTGTCTCTGTCTCTGTCGCTGTCTCCCCCTCTGTCTCTGTCTCTGTCTCTGTCCCTGGCTCTGACTCTGCCTCTGTTTCCGTCTCTGTCTCTGTCTCGGTATCTGTCTCTGTCTCTGTCACTGTCTCTGTCTCTGTCGCTGTCTCTGTCTCTGTCTCTGTCTCTGTCTCTGTCTCTGTCTCTGTCTCTGTCTCTGTCTCTGTCTCTGTGTCTGTCTCTGTCTCTGTCTCTGTCTCTGTCTCTGTCTCTGTCTCTGTCTCCGTCTTTGTCTCCGTCCTTGTCTCCGTCTTTGTCTCCTGCCCCTCTGCCTCCGACTTTGTCTCCTGCCCCTCTGTCTCTGTCTCTGTCTCTGTGTCTGTCTCTGTCTCTGTCTCCGTCTCTGTCTCTGTCTCTGTCTCTGTCTCTGTCCCTGTCTCTGTCTCTGTCTCTGTCTCCGTCTCTGTCTCTGTCGCTGTCTCTGTCCCTGTCTCTGTCTCTGTCTCTGTCTCTGTCGCACTCTCTTCCTCTGTCTCTGTCGCAGTCTCTGTCCCTGGCTCTGTCTCTGCCTCTGTCTCCGTCTCTGTCTGTGTCTCGGTCTTTGTCTCCGTCTCTGTCTCTGTCTCTGTCTCTGTCTCCGTCTCTGTCCCTGGCTCTGTCTCTGCCTCTGTCTCCGTCTCTGTCTGTGTCTCGGTCTTTGTCTCCGTCTCTGTCTCTGTCTCTGTCTCTGTCTCTGTCTCTGTCTCTGTCTCTGTGTCTGTCTCTGTCTCTGTCTCCGTCTCTGCCTCTGTCTCTGTCTCTGTCTCTGTCTCTGTCCCTGTCTCTGCCTCTGTCTCTGCCTCTGTCTCTGTCCCTGTCCCTCTCCCTGTCCCTGTCGCTGTCTCTGTCTCTGTCTCTGTCTCTGTCTCTGTCTCTGTCTCTGTCTCTGTCTCTGTCTCTGTCTCTGCCTCTGTCTCCGTCTCTGTCTCTGTCTCTGCCTCTATCTCCGTCTCTGTCTCTGTCTCTGTCTCTGTCTCTGTCTCTGTCTCTGTCTCTGTCTCTGTCTCTGTCTCTGTCTCTGTCTCTGTCTCTGTCACTGCCTCTGTCTCTGTCTCTGTCTCTGTCGCTGTCTCTTCCTCTGTCTCTGTCTCAGTCTCAGTCTCTGTCTCAGTCTCAGTCTCTGTCTCTGTCTCTGTCTCTGTCTCTGTCTCTGTCTCTGCATCTGTCTCTGCCTCTGTCTCTGTCCCTGCCCCACTCCCTGTCCCTGTCGCTGTCTCTGTCTCTGTCTCTGTCCCTGTCTCTGTCTCTGTCTCTGTCTCTGTCTCTGTCTCTGTCTCTGTCTCTGTCTCTCTCTCTGTCTCTGTCTCTGTCTCTGTCTCTGTCCCTGTCTCTGTCTCTGTCTCTGTCTCTGTCTCTGTCTCTGTCTCTGTCTCTGTCTCTGTCTCTGTCTCTGTCCCTGTCTCTGTCTCTGTCTCTGTCTCTGTCTCTGTCACTGCCTCCGTCTCTGTCTCTGTCTCTGTCGCAGTCTCTTCCTCTGTCTCTGTCTCTGTCTCTGTCCCTGGCTCTGTCTCTGCCTCTGTCTCCGTCTCTGTCTGTGTCTCGGTCTTTGTCTCCGTCTCTGTCTCTGTCTCTGTCTCTGCCTCTGTCTCTGCCTCTGTCTCTGTCCCTGTACCTCTCCCTGTCCCTGTCGCTGTCTCTGTCTCTGTCTCTGTCTCTGTCTCTGTCTCTGTCTCTGTCTCTGCCTCTGTCTCTGCCTCTGTCTCTGTCCCTGTCCCTCTCCCTGTCCCTGTCGCTGTCTCTGTCTCTGTCTCTGTCTCTGTCTCTGTCTCTGTCTCTGTCTCTGTCTCTGTCTCTGTCCCTGTCCCTCTTCCTGCCACTGTCGCTGTCTCTGTCCCTGTCTCTGTCTATGCCTCTGTCTCTGTAGCTGTCTCTGTCTCTGTCTCCGTCTCTCTCTCTGTCGCTGTCTCTCCCTCTGTCTCTGGCTCTGTCGCTGTCTCCCCCTCTGTCTCTGTCTCTGTCTCTGTCCCTGGCTCTGACTCTGCCTCTGTTTCCGTCTCTGTCTCTGTCTCGGTCTCTGTCTCTGTCTCTGTCACTGTCTCTGTCTCTGTCGCTGTCTCTGTCTCTGTCTCTGTCTCTGTCTCTGTCTCTGTCTCTGTCTCTGTCTCTGTCTCTGTCTCTGTCTCTGTGTCTGTCTCTGTCTCTGTCTCTGTCTCTGTCTCTGTCTCTGTCTCTGTCTCCGTCTTTGTCTCCGTCCTTGTCTCCGTCTTTGTCTCCTGCCCCTCTGCCTCCGACTTTGTCTCCTGCCCCTCTGTCTCTGTCTGTGTCTCTGTCTCTCCCTCTGTCTCTGTCTCTGCCTCTTCCTCGGTCTGTGTCTCTGTCTCTGTCTCTGTGTCTGTCTCTGTCTCTGTGTCTGTCTCTGTCCCTGGCTCTGTCTCTGCCTCTGTCTCCGTCTCTGTCTGTGTCTCGGTCTTTGTCTCCGTCTCTGTCTCTGTCGCTGTCTCTGTCCCTGTCTCTGTCTCTGTCTCTGTCTCTGTCGCAGTCTCTTCCTCTGTCTCTGTCTCCGTCTCTGTCCCTGGCTCTGTCTCTGCCTCTGTCTCCGTCTCTGTCTGTGTCTCGGTCTTTGTCTCCGTCTCTGTCTCTGTCTCTGTCTCTGTCTCCGTCTCTGTCCCTGGCTCTGTCTCTGCCTCTGTCTCCGTCTCTGTCTGTGTCTCGGTCTTTGTCTCCGTCTCTGTCTCTGTCTCTGTCTCTGTCTCTGTCTCTGTCTCAGTCTCTGCCTCTGTCTCAGTCTCTGTCTCTGTCTCTGTGTCTGTCTCTGTCTCTGTCTCCGTCTCTGCCTCTGTCTCTGTCTCTGTCTCTGTCCCTGTCTCTGCCTCTGTCTCTGCCTCTGTCTCTGTCCCTGTCCCTCTCCCTGTCCCTGTCGCTGTCTCTGTCTCTGTCTCTGTCTCTGTCTCTGTCTCTGTCTCTGTCTCTGTCTCTGTCTCTGTCTCTGCCTCTGTCTCCGTCTCTGTCTCTGTCTCTGCCTCTATCTCCGTCTCTGTCTCTGTCTCTGTCTCTGTCTCTGTCTCTGCCTCTGTCTCTGCCTCTCTCTCTGTCCATGTCCCTCTCCATGTCCCTGTCGCTGTCTCTGTCTCTGTCTCTGTCTCTGTCTCTGTCTCTGTCGCTGTCTCTGTCCCTGTCTCTGTCTCTGTCTCTGTCTCTGTCGCAGTCTCTTCCTCTGTCTCTGTCTCCGTCTCTGACCCTGGCTCTGTCTCTGCCTCTGTCTCCGTCTCTGTCTGTATCTCGGTCTTTGTCTCCGTCTCTGTCTCTGTCTCTGCCTCTGTGTCTGTCTCTGTCTCTGTCTCTGTCTCTGTCTCTGTCTCTGTCTCTGTCTCTGTCTCTGTCTCTGTCTCTGTCTCTGTCTCTGTCTCTGTCTCTGTCTCTGTCTCTGTCTCTGTCTCTGTCTCTGTCTCTGTCTCTGTCTCTGTCTCTGTCTCTGTCTCTGTCTCTGTCTCTGTCTCTGTCTCTGTCTCTGCCTCTGTCTCCGTCTCTGTTTCTGTCTCTGTCTCTGTTTCAGGCTCAGTCTCTGCCTCTGTCTCTGTCTCTGTCTCTGTGTCTGTCTCTGTCTCTGTCTCCGTCTCTGTCTCGGTCTCTGTCTCTGTCTCTGTCCCTGTCTCTGTCTCTGTCTCTGTCTCTGTCTCTGTCTCTGTCTCTGTCTCTGTCTCTGTATCTGTCTCTGTCTCTGTCTCCGTCTCTCTCTCTGTCGCTGTCTCTCCCTCTGTCTCTGTCTCCGTCTCTGTCACTGTCTCTCTCTCTGTCGCTGTCTCTCCCTCTGTCTCTGTATCCGTCTCTGTCACTGTCTCTGTCTCTGTCTCTGTCTCTGTCTCTGTCTCTGTCTCTGTCTCTGTCTCTGTCTCTGTCTCTGTCTCTGTCTCTGTCTCAGTCTCTGTCTCTGTCTCTGTCTCTGTCTCTGTCTCTGTCGCTGTCTCCCCCTCTGTCTCTGTCTCTGTCTCTGTCCCTGGCTCTGACTCTGCCTCTGTTTCCGTCTCCGTCTCTGTCTCGGTCTCTGTCTCTGTCTCTGTCTCTGTCACTGTCTCTGTCTCTGTCGCTGTCTCTGTCTCTGTCTCTGTCTCTGTCTCTGTCTCTGTCTCTGTCTCTGTCTCTGTCTCTGTCTCTGTCTCTGTCTCTGTCTCTGTGTCTGTCTCTGTCTCTGTCTCTGTCTCTGTCTCTGTCTCTGTCTCTGTCTCTGTCTCTGTCTCTGTCTCTGTCTCTGTCTCTGTCTCTGTCTCTGTCTCTGTCTCTGTCTCTGTGTCTGTCTCTGTCTCTGTCTCTGTCTCTGTCTCTGTCTCTGTCTCTGTCTCTGTCTCTGTCTCTGTCTCTGTCTCTGTCTCTGTCTCTGTCTCTGTCTCTGTCTCTGTCTCTGTCTCTGTCTCTGTCTCTGTCTCTGTCTCTGTCTCTGTCTCTGTCTCTGTCTCTGTCTCTGTCTCTGTCTCTGTCTCTGTCTCTGTCTCTGTCTCTTTCTCTGTCTCTGTCTCTGTCCCTGTCCCTCTCCCTGTGCCTGTCGCTGTCTCTGTCTCTGTCTCTGTCTCTGTCCCTGTCCCTCTCCCTGCCACTGTCGCTGTCTCTGTCCCTGTCTCTGTCTATGCCTCTGTCTCTGTATCTGTCTCTGTCTCTGTCTCCGTCTCTCTCTCTGTCGCTGTCTCTCCCTCTGTCTCTGTCTCTGTCGCTGTCTCCCCCTCTGTCTCTGTCTCTGTCTCTGTCCCTGACTCTGACTCTGCCTCTGTTTCCGTCTCCGTCTCTGTCTCGGTCTCTGTCTCTGTCTCTGTCACTGTCTCTGTCTCTGTCGCTGTCTCTGTCTCTGTCTCTGTCTCTGTCTCTGTCTCTGTCTCTGTCTCTGTCTCTGTCTCTGTCTCTGTCTCTGTCTCTGTCTCTGTCTCTGTCTCTGTCTCTGTCTCTGTCTCTGTCTCTGTCTCTGTCTCTGTCTCTGTCTCTGTCTCTGTCCCTGTCCCTCTCCCTGTGCCTGTCGCTGTCTCTGTCTCTGTCTCTGTCCCTGTCCCTCTCCCTGCCACTGTCGCTGTCTCTGTCCCTGTCTCTGTCTATGCCTCTGTCTCTGTATCTGTCTCTGTCTCTGTCTCCGTCTCTCTCTCTGTCGCTGTCTCTCCCTCTGTCTCTGTCTCTGTCGCTGTCTCCCCCTCTGTCTCTGTCTCTGTCTCTGTCCCTGGCTCTGACTCTGCCTCTGTTTCCGTCTCTGTCTCTGTCTCGGTCTCTGTCTCTGCCTCTGTCACTGTCTCTGTCTCTGTCACTGTCTCTGTCTCTGTCCCTGTCCCTCTCCCTGTCACTGTCGCTGGCTCTGTCCCTGTCTCTGTCTATGCCTCTGTCTCTGTATCTGTCTCTGTCTCTGTCTCTGTCGCTGTCTCTCCCTCTGTCTCTGTCTCTGTCTCCGTCCCTGGCTCTGTCTCTGCCTCTGTCTCTGCCTCTGTCTCCGTCTCTGTCTCTGTCTCTGCCTCTGTGTCTGTGTCTGTCTCTGTCTCTGTCTCTGTCTCTGTCTCTGTCTCTGTCTCTGTCTCTGTCTCTGTCTCTGTCTCTGTCTCTGTCTCTGTCTACGTATCTGTCTCTGTCTCTGTCTCTGTCTCTGTCTCTGTCTCTGTCTCTGTCTCTGTCTCATCTCTATCTCTGTCTCTGTCGCTGTCTCTCCCTCTGTCTCTGTCTCTGTCTCCGTCCCTGGCTCTGTCTCTGCCTCTGTCTCCGTCTCTGTCTCTGTCTCTGCCTCTGTGTCTGTGTCTGTCTCTGTCTCTGTCTCTGTCTCTGTCTCTGTCTCTGTCTCTGTCTCTGTCTCTGTCTCTGTCTCTGTCTCTGTCTCTGTCTACGTATCTGTCTCTGTCTCTGTCTCTGTCTCTGTCTCTGTCTCATCTCTGTCTCTGTCTCCGTTTCTGTCGCTGTCTCTCCCTCTGTCTCTGTCTCTGTCTCCGTCCCTGGCTCTGTCTCTGCCTCTGTCTCCGTCTCTGTCTCTGTCTCTGCCTCTATCTCCGTCTCTGTCTCTGTCTCTGTCACTGTCTCTGTCTCTGTCTCTGTCTCTGTCCCTGTCTCTGTCTCTGTCTCTGTCTCTGTCACTGCCTCTGTCTCTGTCTCTGTCTTTGTCGCTGTCTCTTCCTCTGTCTCTGTCTCCGTCTCTGTCCCTGGCTCTGTCTCTGCCTCTGTCTCCGTCTCTGTCTGTGTCTCGGTCTTTGTCTCCGTCTCTGTCTCTGTCTCTGTCTCTGCCTCTGTCTCTGTCTCTGCCTCTGTCTCTGCCTCTGTCTCTGTCCCTGTCCCTCTCCCTGTCCCTGTCGCTGTCTCTGTATCTGTCTCTGACTCTGTCTCTGTCTCTGTCTCTGTCCCTGTCTCTGTCTCTGCCTCTGTCTCTGTCCCTGTCCCTCTCCCTGTCCCTGTCTCTGTCTCTGTCTCTGTCTCTGTCTCTGTCTCTGTCTCTGTCTCTGTCTCTGTCTCTGTCTCTGTCTCTGTCTCTGTCTCTGTCTCTGTCTCTGTCTCTGTCTCTGTCTCTGTCTCTGTCTCTGTCTCTGTCTCTGTCTCTGTCTCTGTCACTGCCTCTGTCTCTGTCTCTGTCTCTGTCGCAGTCTCTTCCTCTGTCTCTGTCTCCGTCTCTGTCCCTGGCTCTGTCTCTGCCTCTGTCTCCGTCTCTGTTTCTGTCTCTGTCTCTGTTTCAGGCTCAGTCTCTGCCTCTGTCTCTGTCTCTGTCTCTGTGTCTGTCTCTGTCTCTGTCTCCGTCTCTGTCTCGGTCTCTGTCTCTGTCTCTGTCTCTGTCCCTGTCTCTGTCTCTGTCTCTGTCTCTGTCTCTGTCTCTGTCTCTGTCTCTGTCTCTGTATCTGTCTCTGTCTCTGTCTCCGTCTCTCTCTCTGCCGCTGTCTCTCCCTCTGTCTCTGTCTCCGTCTCTGTCACTGTCTCTCTCTCTGTCGCTGTCTCTCCCTCTGTCTCTGTATCCGTCTCTGTCACTGTCTCTGTCTCTGTCTCTGTCTCTGTCTCTGTCTCTGTCTCTGTCTCTGTCTCTGTCTCTGTCTCTGTCTCTGTCTCTGTCTCTGTCTCTGTCTCTGTCTCTGTCTCTGTCTCTGTCGCTGTCTCCCCCTCTGTCTCTGTCTCTGTCTCTGTCCCTGGCTCTGACTCTGCCTCTGTTTCCATCTCCGTCTCTGTCTCGGTCTCTGTCTCTGTCTCTGTCTCTGTCACTGTCTCTGTCTCTGTCGCTGTCTCTGTCTCTGTCTCTGTCTCTGTCTCTGTCTCTGTCTCTGTCTCTGTCTCTGTCTCTGTGTCTGTCTCTGTCTCTGTCTCTGTCTCTGTCTCTGTCTCTGTCTCTGTCTCTGTCTCTGTCTCTGTCTCTGTCTCTGTCTCTGTGTCTGTCTCTGTCTCTGTCTCTGTCTCTGTCTCTGTCTCTGTCTCTGTCTCTGTCTCTGTCTCTGTCTCTGTCTCTGTCTCCGTCTTTGTCTCCGTCCTTGTCTCCGTCTTTGTCTCCTGCCCCTCTGCCTCCGACTTTGTCTCCTGCCCCTCTGTCTCTGTCTGTGTCTCTGTCTCTCCCTCTGTCTCTGTCTCTGCCTCTTCCTCGGTCTGTGTCTCTGTCTCTGTCTCTGTCTCTGTCTCTGTCTCTGTCTCTGTCGCTATCTCTGTCTCTGTCTCTGTCTCTGTCCCTGTCTCTGTCTCTGTCTCTGTCTCTGTCTCCGTCTCTGTCTCTGTCTCCGTCTTTGTCTCCGTCCTTGTCTCCGTCTTTGTCTCCTGCCCCTATGCCTCCGACTTTGTCTCCTGCCCCTCGGTCTCTGTCTGTATCTCTGTCTCTCCCTCTGTCTCTGTCTCTGTCTCTGTCTCCTCCTCGGTCTGTGTCTCTGTCTCTGTGTCTGTCTCTGTCTCTCTCTCTGTCTCTGTCTCTGTCTCTGTCTCTGTCTCTGTCTCTGTCTCTATCTCTGTCTCTGTCTCTGTCCCTGTCCCTCTCCCTGTGCCTGTCGCTGTCTCTGTCACTGTCTCTGTCTCTGTCCCTGTCCCGCTCCCTGTCACTGTCGCTGGCTCTGTCCCTGTCTCTGTCTATGCATCTGTCTCTGTATCTGTCTCTGTCTCTGTCTTCGTCTCTGTCTCTGCCTCTATCTCCGTCTCTGTCTCTGTCTCTGTCTCCGTCTCTGTCTCCGTCTCTGTCTCTGTTTCTGTCTCTGTCCCTGTCCCTGTCTCTGTCTCCGTCTCTGTCTCTGCCTCTGTCTCTGTCTCTGTCTCTGTCTCTGTCTCTGTCTCTGTCTCTGTCTCTGTCTCTGTCTCTGTCTCTGTCTCTGTCTCTGTCTCTGTCTCTGTCTCTGTCTCTGTCTCTGTCTCTGTCTCTGTCTCTGTCTCTGCCTCTGTCTCTGTCTCTGTCTCTGTCTCTGTCTCTGTCTCTGTTTCTGTCTCTGTCTCTGTCTCTGTCTCTTTCTCTGTCTCTGTCTCTGTCTCTGTCCCTGTCCCTCTCCCTGTGCCTGTCGCTGTCTCTGTCTCTGTCTCTGTCTCTGTCCCTGTCCCTCTCCCTGCCACTGTCGCTGTCTCTGTCTCTGTCTCTTTCTCTGTCTCTGTCTCTGTATCTGTCTCTGTCTCTGTCTCCGTCTCTCTCTCTGTCGCTGTCTCTCCCTCTGTCTCTGTCTCCGTCTCTGTCACTGTCTCTCTCTCTGTCGCTGTCTCTCCCTCTGTCTCTGTATCCGTCTCTGTCACTGTCTCTGTCTCTGTCTCTGCCTCCGTCTCTGTCTCTGTCTCTGTCTCTGCCTCTGTCTCTGTCTCTGTCTCTGTCTCTGTCTCTGTCTCCGTCCCTGGCTCTGTCTCTGCCTCTGTCTCCGTCTCTGCCTCTGTCTCTGCCCCTGTCTCTGCCCTGCCTCTGTCTCAGTCTCTGTCTCTGTCTCTGTCTCTGTCTCTGTCTCTGTCTCTGTCTCTGTCTCTGTCTCTGTCTCTGTCTTTGTATCTGTCTCTGCCTCTGTCTCCGTCTCTCTCTCTGTCGCTGACTCTCCCTCTGTCTCTGTCTCCGTCTCTGTCACTGTCTCTCTCTCTGTCGCTGTCTCTCCCTCTGTCTCTGTCTCCGTCTCTGTCACTGTCTCTGTCTCTGTCTCTGTCTCTGTCTCTGTCTCCGTCTCTGTCCCTGGCTCTGTCTCTGCCTCTGTCTCCGTCTCTGTCTGTGTCTCGGTCTTTGTCTCCGTCTCTGTCTCTGTCTCTGTCTCTGCCTCCGTCTCTGTCCCTGGCTCTGTCTCTGCCTCTGTCTCCGTCTCTGTCTGTGTCTCGGTCTTTGTCTCCGTCTCTGTCTCTGTCTCTGTCTCTGTCTCTGTCTCTGTCTCTGTCTCTGTCTCTGTCTCAGTCTCTGCCTCTGTCTCAGTCTCTGTATCTGTCTCTGTGTCTGTCTCTGTCTCTGTCTCCGTCTCTGCCTCTGTCTCTGTCTCTGTCTCTGTCCCTGTCTCTGCCTCTGTCTCTGCCTCTGTCTCTGTCCCTGTCCCTCTCCCTGTCCCTGTCGCTGTCTCTGTCTCTGTCTCTGTCTCTGTCTCTGTCTCTGTCTCTGCCTCTGTCTCCGTCTCTGTCTCTGTCTCTGTCTCTGCCTCTATCTCCGTCTCTGTCTCTGTCTCTGTCTCTGTCTCTGTCTCTGTATATGTCTCTGTCTCTGTCTCTGTCTCTGTCTCTGTCTCTGTCTCTGTCTCGGTCTGTGTCTCCGTCTCTGTCTCCGTCTCTGTCTCTGTTTCTGTCTCTGTCCCTGTCCCTGTCTCTGTCTCTGTCTCTGTCTCTGTCTCTGTCTCTGTCTCTGTCTCTGTCTCTGTCTCTGTCTCTGTGTCTGTCTCTGTCTCTGTCTCTGTCTCTGTCTCTGTCTCTGTCTCTGTCTCTGTCTCTGTCTCTGTCTCTGTCTCTGTCTCTGTCTCTGTCTCTGTCTCTGTCTCTGTCTCTGTCTCTGCCTCTGTCTCTGTCTCTGTCTCTGTCTCTGTCTCTGTCTCTGTCTCTGTCTCTGTCTCTTTCTCTGTCTCTGTCTCTGTCTCTGTCCCTGTCCCTCTCCCTGTGCCTGTCGCTGTCTCTGTCTCTGTCTCTGTCTCTGTCCCTGTCCCTCTCCCTGCCACTGTCGCTGTCTCTGTCTCTGTCCCTGTCTCTGTCTCTGTCTCTGTATCTGTCTCTGTCTCTGTCTCCGTCTCTCTCTCTGTCGCTGTCTCTCCCTCTGTCTCTGTCTCCGTCTCTGTCACTGTCTCTCTCTCTGTCGCTGTCTCTCCCTCTGTCTCTGTATCCGTCTCAGTCACTGTCTCTGTCTCTGTCTCTGTCTCTGTCTCTGTCTCTGTATATGTCTCTGTCTCTGTCTCTGTCTCTGCCTCTGTCTCGGTCTGTGTCTCCGTCTCTGTCTCCGTCTCTGTCTCTGTTTCTGTCTCTGTCCCTGTCCCTGTCTCTGTCTCTGTCTCTGTCTCTGTCTCTGTCTCTGTCTCTATCTCTGTCTCTGTCTCTGTCCCTGTCCCTCTCCCTGTGCCTGTCGCTGTCTCTGTCACTGTCTCTGTCTCTGTCCCTGTCCCTCTCCCTGTCACTGTCGCTGGCTCTGTCCCTGTCTCTGTCTATGCATCTGTCTCTGTATCTGTCTCTGTCTCTGTCTCCGTCTCTGTCTCTGCCTCTATCTCCGTCTCTGTCTCTGTCTCCGTCTCTGTCTCTGTCTCCGTCTTTGTCTCCGTCCTTGTCTCCGTCTTTGTCTCCTGCCCCTATGCCTCCGACTTTGTCTCCTGCCCCTCGGTCTCTGTCTGTGTGTCTGTCTCTCCCTCTGTCTCTGTCTCTGTCTCTGTCTCCTCCTCGGTCTGTGTCTCTGTTGCTGTGTCAGTCTCTGTCTCTGTCTCTGTCTCTGTCTCTGTCTCTGTCTCTGTCCCTGTCCCTCTCCCTGTGCCTGTCGCTGTCTCTGTCACTGTCTCTGTCTCTGTCCCTGTCCCTCTCCCTGTCACTGTCGCTGGCACTGTCCCTGTCTCTGTCTATGCCTCTGTCTCTGTATCTGTCTCTGTCTCTGTCTCTGTCTCAGTCTCTGCCTCTGTCTCAGTCTCTGTATCTGTCTCTGTGTCTGTCTCTGTCTCTGTCTCCGTCTCTGCCTCTGTCTCTGTCTCTGTCTCTGTCCCTGTCTCTGCCTCTGTCTCTGTCTCCGTCTCTGTCCCTGGCTCTGTCTCTGCCTCTGTCTCCGTCTCTGTCTCTGTCTCTGTCTCTGTCTCTGCCTCTGTCTCTGTCTCTGTCTCTGTCTCTGTCTCTGTCTCTGTCTCTGTCTCTGTCTCTGTCTCTGTCTCTGTCTCTGTCTCTGTCTCTGTCTCTGTCTCTGTCTCTGTCTCTGTCTCTGTCTCTGTCTCTGTCTCTGTCTCTGTCTCTGTCTCTGTCTCTGTCTCTGTCTCTGTCTCCGTCTCTGTCTCTGTCTCTGTCTCTTTCTCTGTCTCTGTCTCTGTCCCTGTCCCTCTCCCTGTGCCTGTCGCTGTCTCTGTCTCTGTCTCTGTCCCTGTCCCTCTCCCTGCCACTGTCGCTGTCTCTGTCCCTGTCTCTGTCTATGCCTCTGTCTCTGTATCTGTCTCTGTCTCTGTCTCTGTCGCTATCTCTGTCTCTGTCTCTGTCTCTGTCTCTGTCTCTGTCTCTGTCTCTGTCTCTGTCTCTGTCTCTGTCTCTGTCTCCGTCTCTGTCTCTGTCTCCGTCTTTGTCTCCGTCCTTGTCTCCGTCTTTGTCTCCTGCCCCTATGCCTGCGACTTTGTCTCCTGCCCCTCGGTCTCTGTCTGTGTCTCTGTCTCTCCCTCTGTCTCTGTCTCTGTCTCTGTCTCTGTGTCTGTCTCTGTCTCTGTCTCTGTCTCTGTCTCTGTCTCTGTCTCTGTCTCTGTCTCTGTCTCTGTCTCTGTCTCTGTCCCTGTCCCTCTCCCTGTGCCTGTCGCTGTCTCTGTCACTGTCTCTGTCTCTGTCCCTGTCCCTCTCCCTGTCACTGTCGCTGGCTCTGTCCCTGTCTCTGTCTATGCCTCTGTCTCTGTATCTGTCTCTGTCTCTGTCTCCGTCTCTGTCTCTGCCTCTATCTCCGTCTCTGTCTCTGTCTCTGTCTCTGTATCTGTCTCTGTCTCTGTCACTGCCTCTGTCTCTGTCTCTGTCTCTGTCTCTGTCGCTGTCTCTTCCTCTGTCTCTGTCTCCGTCTCTGTCCCTGGCTCTGTCTCTGCCTCTGTCTCCGTCTCTGTCTCTGTCTCTGTCTCTGTCTCTGCCTCTGTCTCTGTCTCTGTCTCTGTCTCTGTCTCTGTCTCCGTCCCTGGCTCTGTCTCTGCTTCTGTCTCCGTCTCTGTCTCTGTCTCTGCCCCTGTCTCTGCCCTGCCTCTGTCACAGTCTCAGTCTCTGTCTCTGTCTCTGTCTCTGTCTCTGTCTCTGTCTCTGTCTCTGTCTCTGTCTCTGTCTTTGTCTCTGTCTCTGTCTCTGTCTTTGTATCTGTCTCTGTCTCTGTCTCCGTCTCTCTCTCTGTCGCTGACTCTCCCTCTGTCTCTGTCTCCGTCTCTGTCACTGTCTCTCTCTCTGTCGCTGTCTCTCCCTCTGTCTCTGTCTCCGTCTCTGTCTCTGTCTCTGTCTCTGTCTCTGTCTCTGTATCTGTCTCTGTCTCTGTCACTGCCTCTGTCTCTGTCTCTGTCTCTGTCTCTGTCGCTGTCTCTTCCTCTGTCTCTGTCTCCGTCTCTGTCCCTGGCTCTGTCTCTGCCTCTGTCTCCGTCTCTGTCTCTGTCTCTGTCTCTGCCTCTGTCTCTGTCTCTGTCTCTGTCTCTGTCTCTGTCTCCGTCCCTGGCTCTGTCTCTGCCTCTGTCTCCGTCTCTGCCTCTGTCTCTGCCCCTGTCTCTGCCCTGCCTCTGTCTCAGTCTCTGTCTCTGTCTCTGTCTCTGTCTCTGTCTCTGTCTCTGTCTCTGTCTCTGTCTCTGTCTCTGTCTCTGTCTCTGTCTTTGTATCTGTCTCTGTCTCTGTCTCCGTCTCTCTCTCTGTCGCTGACTCTCCCTCTGTCTCTGTCTCCGTCTCTGTCACTGTCTCTCTCTCTGTCGCTGTCTCTCCCTCTGTCTCTGTCTCCGTCTCTGTCTCCGTCTCTGTCTCTGCCTCTATCTCCGTCTCTGTCTCTGCCTCTATCTCCGTCTCTGTCTCTGTCTCTGTCTCTGTCGCAGTCTCTTCCTCTGTCTCTGTCTCCGTCTCTGTCCCTGGCTCTGTCTCTGCCTCTGTCTCCGTCTCTGTCTGTGTCTCGGTCTTTGTCTCCGTCTCTGTCTCTGTCTCTGTCTCTGTCTCTGTCTCTGTCTCTGTCTCTGTCTCTGCCTCTGTCTCCGTCTCTGTCTCTGTCTCTGCCTCTATCTCCGTCTCTGTCTCTGTCTCTGTCTCTGTCTCTGTCTCTGTCTCTGTCTCTGTCTCTGTCTCTGTCTCTGTCTCTGTCTCTGTCTCTGTCTCTGTCTCTGTCTCTGTCTCTGTCTCTGTCACTGCCTCTGTCTCTGTCTCTGTCTCTGTCGCTGTCCCTTCCTCTGTCTCTGTCTCAGTCTCAGTCTCTGTCTCTGTCTCTGTCTCTGTCTCTGTCTCTGTCTCTGTCTCTGTCTCTGTCTCTGTCTCTGTCTCTGTCTCTGTCTCTGTCTCTGCCTCTGTCTCCGTCTCTGTCTCTGTCTCTGCCTCTATCTCCGTCTCTGTCTCTGTCTCTGTCTCTGTCTCTGTCTCTGTCTCTGTCCCTGTCTCTGTCTCTGTCTCTGTCTCTGTCTCTGTCTCTGTCTCTGTCTCTGTCTCTGTCACTGCCTCTGTCTCTGTCTCTGTCTCTGTCGCTGTCTCTTCCTCTGTCTCTGTCTCAGTCTCAGTCTCTGTCTCTGTCTCTGTCTCTGTCTCTGTCTCTGTCTCTGCCTCTGTCTCTGCCTCTGTCTCTGTCCCTGTCCCTCTCCCTGTCCCTGTCGCTGTCTCTGTATCTGTCTCTGTCTCTGTCTCTGTCCCTGTCTCTGTCTCTGTCTCTGTCTCTGTCTCTGTCTCTGTCTCTGTCTCTCTCTCTGTCTCTGTCTCTGTCTCCGTCTCTGTCTCTGTCTCTGTCTCTGTCTCTGTCTCTGTCCCTGTCTCTGTCTCTGTCTCTGTCTCTGTCTCTGTCCCTGTCTCTGTATCTGTCTCTGTCCCTGTCTCCGTCTCTCTCTCTGTCGCTGTCTCTCCCTCTGTCTCTGTCTCCGTCTCTGTCACTGTCTCTCTCTCTGTCGCTGTCTCTCCCTCTGTCTCTGTATCCGTCTCTGTCACTGTCTCTGTCTCTGTCTCTGTCTCTGTCTCTGTCTCTGTCTCTGTCTCTGTCTCTGTCTCTGTCTCTGTCTCTGTCTCTGTCTCTGTCTCTGTCTCTGTCTCTGTATATGTCTCTGTCTCTGTCTCTGTCTCTGTCTCTGTCCCTGTCTCTGTCTCGGTCTTTGTCTCCGTCTCTGTCTCCGTCTCTGTCTCTGTTTCTGTCTCTGTCCCTGTCCCTGTCTCTGTCCCTGTCCCTGTCTCTGTCTCTGTCTCTGTCTCTGTCTCCGTCTCTGTCCCTGGCTCTGTCTCTGCCTCTGTCTCGATCTCTGTCTCTGTCTCTGTCTCTGCCTCTGTCTCTGTCTCTGTCTCTGTCTCTGTCTCTGTCTCCGTCCCTGGCTCTGTCTCTGCCTCTGTCTCCGTCTCTGTCTCTGTCTCTGTATCTGTCTCTGTCTCTGTCACTGCCTCTGTCTCTGTCTCTGTCTCTGTCTCTGTCGCTGTCTCTTCCTCTGTCTCTGTCTCCGTCTCTGTCCCTGGCTCTGTCTCTGCCTCTGTCTCCGTCTCTGTCTCTGTCTCTGTCTCTGCCTCTGTCTCTGTCTCTGTCTCTGTCTCTGTCTCTGTCTCCGTCCCTGGCTCTGTCTCTGCCTCTGTCTCCGTCTCTGCCTCTGTCTCTGCCCCTGTCTCTGCCCTGCCTCTGTCTCAGTCTCTGTCTCTGTCTCTGTCTCTGTCTCTGTCTCTGTCTCTGTCTCTGTCTCTGTCTCTGTCTCTGTCTCTGTCTCTGTCTTTGTATCTGTCTCTGTCTCTGTCTCCGTCTCTCTCTCTGTCGCTGACTCTCCCTCTGTCTCTGTCTCCGTCTCTGTCACTGTCTCTCTCTCTGTCGCTGTCTCTCCCTCTGTCTCTGTCTCCGTCTCTGTCTCCGTCTCTGTCTCTGCCTCTATCTCCGTCTCTGTCTCTGCCTCTATCTCCGTCTCTGTCTCTGTCTCTGTCTCTGTCGCAGTCTCTTCCTCTGTCTCTGTCTCCGTCTCTGTCCCTGGCTCTGTCTCTGCCTCTGTCTCCGTCTCTGTCTGTGTCTCGGTCTTTGTCTCCGTCTCTGTCTCTGTCTCTGTCTCTGTCTCTGTCTCTGTCTCTGTCTCTGTCTCTGTCTCTGCCTCTGTCTCCGTCTCTGTCTCTGTCTCTGCCTCTATCTCCGTCTCTGTCTCTGTCTCTGTCTCTGTCTCTGTCTCTGTCTCTGTCTCTGTCTCTGTCTCTGTCTCTGTCTCTGTCTCTGTCTCTGTCTCTGTCTCTGTCTCTGTCTCTGTCTCTGTCACTGCCTCTGTCTCTGTCTCTGTCTCTGTCGCTGTCCCTTCCTCTGTCTCTGTCTCAGTCTCAGTCTCTGTCTCTGTCTCTGTCTCTGTCTCTGTCTCTGTCTCTGTCTCTGTCTCTGTCTCTGTCTCTGTCTCTGTCTCTGTCTCTGTCTCTGCCTCTGTCTCCGTCTCTGTCTCTGTCTCTGCCTCTATCTCCGTCTCTGTCTCTGTCTCTGTCTCTGTCTCTGTCTCTGTCTCTGTCCCTGTCTCTGTCTCTGTCTCTGTCTCTGTCTCTGTCTCTGTCTCTGTCTCTGTCTCTGTCACTGCCTCTGTCTCTGTCTCTGTCTCTGTCGCTGTCTCTTCCTCTGTCTCTGTCTCAGTCTCAGTCTCTGTCTCTGTCTCTGTCTCTGTCTCTGTCTCTGTCTCTGCCTCTGTCTCTGCCTCTGTCTCTGTCCCTGTCCCTCTCCCTGTCCCTGTCGCTGTCTCTGTATCTGTCTCTGTCTCTGTCTCTGTCCCTGTCTCTGTCTCTGTCTCTGTCTCTGTCTCTGTCTCTGTCTCTGTCTCTCTCTCTGTCTCTGTCTCTGTCTCCGTCTCTGTCTCTGTCTCTGTCTCTGTCTCTGTCTCTGTCCCTGTCTCTGTCTCTGTCTCTGTCTCTGTCTCTGTCCCTGTCTCTGTATCTGTCTCTGTCCCTGTCTCCGTCTCTCTCTCTGTCGCTGTCTCTCCCTCTGTCTCTGTCTCCGTCTCTGTCACTGTCTCTCTCTCTGTCGCTGTCTCTCCCTCTGTCTCTGTATCCGTCTCTGTCACTGTCTCTGTCTCTGTCTCTGTCTCTGTCTCTGTCTCTGTCTCTGTCTCTGTCTCTGTCTCTGTCTCTGTCTCTGTCTCTGTCTCTGTCTCTGTCTCTGTCTCTGTATATGTCTCTGTCTCTGTCTCTGTCTCTGTCTCTGTCCCTGTCTCTGTCTCGGTCTTTGTCTCCGTCTCTGTCTCCGTCTCTGTCTCTGTTTCTGTCTCTGTCCCTGTCCCTGTCTCTGTCCCTGTCCCTGTCTCTGTCTCTGTCTCTGTCTCTGTCTCCGTCTCTGTCCCTGGCTCTGTCTCTGCCTCTGTCTCGATCTCTGTCTCTGTCTCTGTCTCTGCCTCTGTCTCTGTCTCTGTCTCTGTCTCTGTCTCTGTCTCCGTCCCTGGCTCTGTCTCTGCCTCTGTCTCCGTCTCTGTCTCTGTCTCTGCCCCTGTCTCTGCCCTGCCTCTGTCTCAGTCTCTGTCTCTGTCTCTGTCTCTGTCTCTGTCTCTGTCTCTGTCTTTGTCTCTGTCTCTGTCTCTGTCTCTGTCTTTGTATCTGTCTCTGTCTCTGTCTCCGTCTCTCTCTCTGTCGCTGACTCTCCCTCTGTCTCTGTCTCCGTCTCTGTCACTGTCTCTCTCTCTGTCGCTGTCTCTCTCTCTGTCTCTGTCTCCGTCTCTGTCTCTGCCTCTATCTCCGTCTCTGTCTCTGTCTCAGTCTCTGTCTCTGTCTCTGTCTCTGTCTCTGTCTCTGTCTCTGTCTCTGTCTCTGTCTCTGTCTCTGTCTCTGTCTCTGTCTTTGTATCTGTTCTCTGTCTCTGTCTCCGTCTCTCTCTCTGTCGCTGACTCTCCCTCTGTCTCTGTCTCCGTCTCTGTCACTGTCTCTCTCTCTGTCGCTGTCTCTCCCTCTGTCTCTGTCTCCGTCTCTGTCACTGTCTCTGTCTCTGTCTCTGTCTCTGTCTCTGTCTCCGTCTCTGTCCCTGGCTCTGTCTCTGCCTCTGTCTCCGTCTCTGTCTGTGTCTCGGTCTTTGTCTCCGTCTCTGTCTCTGTCTCTGTCTCTGTCTCCGTCTCTGTCCCTGGCTCTGTCTCTGCCTCTGTCTCCGTCTCTGTCTGTGTCTCGGTCTTTGTCTCCGTCTCTGTCTCTGTCTCTGTCTCTGTCTCTGTCTCTGTCTCTGTCTCTGTCTCTGTCTCTGTCTCAGTCTCTGCCTCTGTCTCAGTCTCTGTATCTGTCTCTGTGTCTGTCTCTGTCTCTGTCTCCGTCTCTGCCTCTGTCTCTGTCTCTGTCTCTGTCCCTGTCTCTGCCTCTGTCTCTGCCTCTGTCTCTGTCCCTGTCCCTCTCCCTGTCCCTGTCGCTGTCTCTGTCTCTGTCTCTGTCTCTGTCTCTGTCTCTGTCTCTGTCTCTGTCTCTGTCTCTGTCTCTGTCTCTGCCTCTGTCTCCGTCTCTGTCTCTGTCTCTGCCTCTATCTCCGTCTCTGTCTCTGTCTCTGTCTCTGTCTCTGTCTCTGTCTCTGTCCCTGTCTCTGTCTCTGTCTCTGTCTCTGTCTCTGTCTCTGTCACTGCCTCTGTCTCTGTCTCTGTCTCTGTCGCTGTCTCTTCCTCTGTCTCTGTCTCAGTCTCAGTCTCTGTCTCTGTCTCTGTCTCTGTCTCTGTCTCTGTCTCTGCCTCTGTCTCTGCCTCTGTCTCTGTCCCTGTCCCTCTCCCTGTCCCTGTCGCTGTCTCTGTATCTGTCTCTGTCTCTGTCTCTGTCCCTGTCTCTGTCTCTGTCTCTGTCTCTGTCTCTGTCTCTGTCTCTCTCTCTGTCTCTGTCTCTGTCTCTGTCTCTGTCTCTGTCTCTGTCTCTGTCTCTGTCCCTGTCTCTGTCTCTGTCTCTGTCTCTGTCTCTGTCTCTGTCTCTGTCTCTGTATCTGTCTCTGTCCCTGTCTCCGTCTCTCTCTCTGTCGCTGTCTCTCCCTCTGTCTCTGTCTCCGTCTCTGTCACTGTCTCTCTCTCTGTCGCTGTCTCTCCCTCTGTCTCTGTATCCGTCTCTGTCACTGTCTCTGTCTCTGTCTCTGTCTCTGTCTCTGTCTCTGTCTCTGTCTCTGTCTCTGTCTCTGTCTCTGTCTCTGTCTCTGTCTCTGTCTCTGTCTCTGTCTCTGTCTCTGTCTCTGTCTCTGTCTCTGTCTCTGTCTCTGTCTCTGTCTCTGTCTCTGTCTCTATCTCTGTCTCTGTCTCTTTCTCTGTCTCTGTCTCTGTCCCTGTCCCTCTCCCTGTGCCTGTCGCTGTCTCTGTCTCTGTCTCTGTCTCTGTCCCTGTCCCTCTCCCTGCCACTGTCGCTGTCTCTGTCCCTGTCTCTGTCTATGCCTCTGTCTCTGTATCTGTCTCTGTCTCTGTCTCTGTCGCTATCTCTGTCTCTGTCTCTGTCTCTGTCTCTGTCTCTGTCTCTGTCTCTGTCTCCGTCTCTGTCTCTGTCTCCGTCTTTGTCTCCGTCCTTGTCTCCGTCTTTGTCTCCTGCCCCTATGCCTCCGACTTTGCCTCCTGCCCCTCGGTCTCTGTCTGTGTCTCTGTCTCTCCCTCTGTCTCTGTCTCTGTCTCTGTCTCCTCCTCGGTCTGTGTCTCTGTCTCTGTGTCTGTCTCTGTCTCTGTCTCTGTCTCTGTCTCTGTCTCTGTCTCTGTCTCTGTCTCTGTCTCTGTCTCTGTCCCTGTCCCTCTCCCTGTGCCTGTCGCTGTCTCTGTCACTGTCTCTGTCTCTGTCCCTGTCCCTCTCCCTGTCACTGTCGCTGGCTCTGTCCCTGTCTCTGTCTATGCCTCTGTCTCTGTATCTGTCTCTGTCTCTGTCTCCGTCTCTGTCTCTGCCTCTATCTCCGTCTCTGTCTCTGTCTCTGTCTCTGTCTCTGTCTCTGTATCTGTCTCTGTCTCTGTCACTGCCTCTGTCTCTGTCTCTGTCTCTGTCTCTGTCGCTGTCTCTTCCTCTGTCTCTGTCTCCGTCTCTGTCCCTGGCTCTGTCTCTGCCTCTGTCTCCGTCTCTGTCTCTGTCTCTGTCTCTGCCTCTGTCTCTGTCTCTGTCTCCGTCCCTGGCTCTGTCTCTGCGTCTGTCTCCGTCTCTGCCTCTGTCTCTGCCCCTGTCTCTGCCCTGCCTCTGTCTCAGTCTCTGTCTCTGTCTCTGTCCCTGTCTCTGTCACTGTCTCTGTCTCTGTCTCTATCTCCGTCTCTCTCTCTGTATCTGTCTGTGTCTGTGTCTCTGTCTCTGCCTCTGTCGCTGTCTCTGCCTCTGTCTCTGTCCCCGTATCTGTATCTGTCTCTGTTTCTGTCTCTGTCTCTGTCTCTGTCTCGGTCTCTGTCTCTGTCTCTGTCTCCGTCTCTGTCTCTGTCTCTGTCTCTGTCTCTGTCTCTGTCGCTGTCTCTCCCTCAGTCTCTGTCTCTGTCTCTGTCCCTGGCTCTGTCTCTGCCTCTGTCTCCGTCTCTGTCCATGTCTCTGCCTCTGTCTCCGTCCCTGTCTCTGCCGCTGTCTCTGTCTCCGTCTCAGTCTCTGTCTCTGTCTCCGTCTCTCTCTCTGTCTCTGTCTCTGACTCTGTCTCTGTCTCCGTCTCAGTCTCTGTCTCTGTCTCCGTCTCTCTCTCTGTCTCTGTTTCTGCCTCGGTCTCTGTCCGCGTATCTGTCTCTGTCTCTGTTTCTCTTTCTGTCTCTTTCTTTGTCTCTGTCGCTGTTTCTCGCTCTGTCTCTCTCTCCGTCTCTGTCCCTGGCTCTGACTCTGCCTCTGTCTCCGTCTCTGTCTCTGTCTCTGCCTCTATCTCCGTCTCTGTCTCTGTCTCTGTCTCTGTCTCTGTCTCTGTCTCTGTCCCTGTCTCTGTCTCTGTCTCTGTCTCTGTCTCTGTCTCTGTCACTGCCTCTGTCTCTGTCTCTGTCTCTGTCGCTGTCTCTTCCTCTGTCTCTGTCTCAGTCTCAGTCTCTGTCTCTGTCTCTGTCTCTGTCTCTGTCTCTGTCTCTGCCTCTGTCTCTGCCTCTGTCTCTGTCCCTGTCCCTCTCCCTGTCCCTGTCGCTGTCTCTGTATCTGTCTCTGTCCCTGTCTCTGTCCCTGTCTCTGTCTCTGTCTCTGTCTCTGTCTCTGTCTCTGTCTCTGTCTCTCTCTCTGTCTCTGTCTCTGTCTCTGTCTCTGTCTCGGTCTTTGTCTCCGTCTCTGTCTCTGCCTCTGTCTCTGTCTCTGTCTCAGTCTCAGTCTCTGTCTCTGTCTCCGTCCCTGACTCTGCCGCTGTCTCTGTCTCCGTCTCAGTCTCTATCTCTGTCTCTGTCTCCGTCTCTCTCTCTGTCTCTGTCTCTGCCTCTGTCTCTGTCCGCGTATCTGTCTCTGTCTCTGTTTCTGTCTCTGTCTCTGTCTCTGTTTCTGTCTCTGTCTCTGTCTCCGTCTCTCTCTCTGTGTCTGTCTCTGCCTCTGTCTCTGTCCGCGTATCTGTCTCTGTCACTGTTTCTGTCTCTGTCTCTGTCTCTGTCTCTGTGTCTGTCTCTGTCTCTGTCTCTGTCTCTGTCTCTGTCTGTGTCTCTGTCTCTGTCTCTGTCTCCGTCCCTGTCTCTGCCGCTGTCTCTGTCTCCGTCTCTGTCTCTGTCTCTGTCTCTGTCTCTGTCCCTGTCTCTGTCTCAGTCTCTGTCTCTGTCCCTGTCTCTGCCTCTGTCTCTGTCTCTGTCTCTGTCTCTGTCTCTGCCTCTGCCTCTGTCTCTATCTCTGTCTCCGTCTCTGTCTCTGTCTCTGTCTCTGTCTCTGTCTCTGTCTCTGTCTCTGCCTCTGTCTCTGTCTTTGTCTCTGTCTCTGTCTCTGTCTCTGTCTCTGTCTCTGTTGCTGTCTCTCCCTCTGTCTCCGTCTCTGTCTCTGTCTGTGTCTCTGTCTCTGTCTCTGTCTCTGTCTCTGTCTCTGTCTCTGTTTCTGTCTCCGTCTCTGTCACTGTCTCTGTCTCTGTCTGTGTCTCTGTCTCTGCCTCTGTCTCTGTCTCTGTCTCTGTCTCTGTTCTCTGTCTCTGCCTCTGTCTCTGTCTCTGTCTCTGACTCTGTCTCTGTCTCTGTCCTCTGTGTCTGTCTCTGTCTCTGTCTCTGTCTCTGTCTCGGTCTCCGTCTCTGTCTCTGTCTCTGTCTCTGTCTCAGTCTCAGTCTCTGTCTCTGTCTCTGTCTCTGTCTCTGTCTCTGTCTCTGTCTCTGTCTCTGTCTCTGTCTGTGTCCCTGTCTCTGTCTCCGTCCCTGTCTCTGCCGCTGTCTCTGTCTCCGTCTTAGTCTCTGTCTCTGTCTCCGTCTCTCTCTCTGTCTCTGTCCGCGTATCTGTCTCTGTCTCTGTTTCTGTCTCTGTCTCTGTCTCTGTCTCTGTCTCTGTCTCTGTCTCTGTCTCTGTCTCTGTCTCTGTCTCTGTCTCTGTCTCTGTCTCTGTCTCTGTCTCCGTCTCTGTCTCTGTCTCTGTCTCTGTCTCTGTCTCTGTCTCTGTCTCTGTCTCTGTCTCTGTCTCTGTCTCTGTCTGTGTCTCTGTCTCTGTCTCCGTCCCTGTCTCTGCCGCTGTCTCTGTCTCCGTCTCAGTCTCTGCCTCTGTCTCCGTCTCTCTCTCTGTCTCTGTCTCTGCCTCTGTCTCTGTCCGCGTATCTGTCTCTGTCTCTGTTTCTGTCTCTGTCCCTGCCTCTGTCTCTGTCTCTTTCTCTGTCTCTGTCTCTGCCTCTGCCTGTGTCTCTGTCTCTGTTTCTCTCTCTGTCTCTGTCTCTATCTCTGTCTCTGTCTCTGTCTCTGTCTCTGTCTCTGTCTCTGTCTCTGTCTCTGTCTCTGTCTCTGTCTCTGTCTCTGTCTCCGTTTCTGTCTCTTTCTCTGTCTCTGTCTCCGTCTCTGTCGCTGTCTCTCCCTCAGTCTCTGTCTCTGTCTCTGTCCCTGGCTCTGTCTCTGCCCTGTCTCCGTCTCTGTCTCTGTCTCTGTCTCTGTCTCTGTCTCTGTCTCTGTCTCAGTCTCTGTCTCTGTCTCTGTCTCTGTCTCTGTCTCTGTCTCTGTCTCTGTCTCTGTCTCTGTCTCTGTCTCTGTCTCTGTCTCTGTCTCTGTCTCGGTCTTTCTCTCCGTCTCTGTCTCTGTCTCTGTCACTGCCTCTGTCTCTGTCTCTCTCTCTGTCTCTGCCTCTGTCTCCGTCTCTGTCTCTGTTTCTCTTTCTGACTCGGTCTCTTTGTCTCTGTCTCTGCATCCCTGCCTCCGTGCCTATGTCTCTATGTCTCTGTCTCTGTCTCTGACTCTGTCTCAGTCTCTGTCTCTGTCTGTATCTCTATCTCTGCCTCCGTCTCTGTGTCTGTATCTGCATCTGTCTCTGTCTCTGTCTCCCTCTCTGCCATTGTCTCTGCCTCTGTCTCGGTCTTTGTCTCCGTCTCTGTCTCTGTCTCTGTCTCTGTCTCTCTCTCTGTGTGTGTCTCTGCCTCTGTCTCGGTCTTTGTCTCCGTCTCTGTTTCTGTCTCTGTCTCTGTGTCCGTCTCAGTCTCTGCCTCTGTCTCTGTCTCTTTCTCTGTCTCTGTCTCTGCCTCTGCCTGTGTCTCTGTCTCTGTCTCTCTCTCTGTCTCTGTCCCTGTCTCCCTCTCTCTCTCTGTCCCCGTCTCTGTCTCTGTCTCCGTCTTTGTCTCCGTCCTTGTCTCTACCGCTGTCTCTGTCTCTGTCTCTGTCTCTGTCTCTGTCTCTGTCTCTGTCTCTGTCTCTGTCTCTGTCTCTGTCTCTATCTCCGTCTCTCTCTCTGTATCTGTCTGTGTCTGTGTCTCTGTCTCTGCCTCTGTCGCTGTCTCTGCCTCTGTCTCTGTCCCCGTATCTGTCTCTGTCTCTGTTTCTGTCTCTGTCTCTGTCTCTGTCTCGGTCTCTGTCTCTGTCTCTGTCTCTGTCTCCGTCTCTGTCTCTGTCTCTGTCTCTGTCTCTGTCGCTGTCTCTCCCTCAGTCTCTGTCTCTGTCTCTGTCCCTGGCTCTGTCTCTGCCTCTGTCTCCGTCTCTGTCCATGTCTCTGCCTCTGTCTCCGTCCCTGTCTCTGCCGCCGTCTCTGTCTCCGTCTCAGTCTCTGTCTCTGTCTCCGTCTCTCTCTCTGTCTCTGTCTCTGACTCTGTCTCTGTCTCCGTCTCAGTCTCTGTCTCTGTCTCCGTCTCTCTCTCTGTCTCTGTTTCTGCTTCGGTCTCTGTCCGCGTATCTGTCTCTGTCTCTGTTTCTCTTTCTGTCTCTTTCTTTGTCTCTGTCGCTGTTTCTCGCTCTGTCTCTCTCTCCGTCTCTGTCCCTGGCTCTGTCTCTGCCTCTGTCTCCGTCTCTGTCTCTGTCTCGGTCTTTGTCTCCGTCTCTGTCTCTGCCTCTGTCTCTGTCTCAGTCTCAGTCTCTGTCTCTGTCTCTGTATCTGTCTCTGTCTCTGTCTCTGTCTCTGTCTCTGTCTCTGTCTCTGTCTGTGTCTCTGTCTCTGTCTCCGTCCCTGACTCTGCCGCTGTCTCTGTCTCCGTCTCAGTCTCTGTCTCTGTCTCTGTCTCCGTCTCTCTCTCTCTGTCTCTGTCTCTGCCTCTGTCTCTGTCTCTGTTTCTGTCTCTGTCTCTGTCTCTGTCTCTGTCTCTGTCTCTGTCTCTGTCTCTGTCTCTGTCTCTGTCTCTGTCTCTGTCTCTGTCTCTGTCTCTGTCTCTGTCTCTGTCTCTGTCTCTGTCTCTGTCTCTGTCTCTGTCTCTGTCTCTGTCTCTGTCTCTGTCTCTGTCTCTGTCTCTGTCTCTGTCTCTGTCTCTGTCTCTGTCTCTGTCTCTGTCTCTGTCTCTGTCTCTGTCTCTGTCTCTGTCTCTGTCTCTGTCTCTGTCTCTGTCTCTGTCTCTGTCTCTGTCTCTGTCTCTGTCTCTGTCTCTGTCTCTGTCTCTGTCTGTGTCCCTGTCTCTGTCTCCGTCCCTGTCTCTGCCGCTGTCTCTGTCTCCGTCTTAGTCTCTGTCTCTGTCTCCGTCTCTCTCTCTGTCTCTGTCCGCGTATCTGTCTCTGTCTCTGTTTCTGTCTCTGTCTCTGTCTCTGTCTCTGTCTCTGTCTCTGTCTCTGTCTCGGTCTCTGTCTCTGTCTCTGTCTCCGTCTCTGTCTCTGTCTCCCTCTCTGCCCTTGTCTCTGCCTCTGTCTCGTCTTTGTCTCCGTCTCTGTCTCTGTCTCTGTCTCTCTCTCTGTGTGTGTCTCTGCCTCTGTCTCGGTCTTTGTCTCCGTCTCTGTTTCTGTCTCTGCCTCTGTGTCCGTCTCAGTCTCTGCCTCTGTCTCTGTCTCTTTCTCTGTCTCTGTCTCTGCCTCTGCCTGTGTCTCTGTCTCTGTCTCTCTCTCTGTCTCTGTCCCCTGTCTCCCTCTCTCTCTCTCTGTCCCCGTCTCTGTCTCTGTCTCCGTCTTTGTCTCCGTCCTTGTCTCCGTCTTTGTCTCATGTACCTCTGCCTCCGACTTTGTCTCCTGCACCTCTGTCTCTGTCTGTGTCTCTGTCTCTCTCTCTGTCCGTGTCTCTGTCTCTCTCTCTGTATCTGTCTCTGTCTCTGTCTCTGTCTCTGTCTCTGTCTCTGTCTCTGTCTCTGTCTCCGTCTCTGTCTCTGTCTCTGTCTCTGTCTCTGTCTCTGTCTCTGTCGCTGTCTCTCCCTCAGTCTCTGTCTCTGTCTCTGTCCCTGGCTCTGTCTCTGCCCCTGTCTCCGTCTCTGTCTCTGTCTCTGTCTCTGTCTCTGTCTCTGTCTCTGTCTCCGTCTCAGTATCCGTCTCTGTCTCTGTCTCTGTCTCTGTCTCTGTCTCTGTCTCTGTCTCTGTCTCTGTCTCTGTCTCTGTCTCTGTCTCTGTCTCTGTCTCTGTCTGTGTCTCTGTCTCTGTCTCCGTCCCTGTCTCTGCCGCTGTCTCTGTCTCCGTCTCTGTCTCTGTCTCTGTCTCCGTCTCTCTCTCTGTCTCTGTCTCTGCCTCTGTCTCTGTCCGCGTATCTGTCTCTGTCTCTGTTTCTGTCTCTGTCTCTGTCTCTGTCTCTGTCTCTGTCTCTGTCTCTGTCTCCGTCTCTGTCTCTGTCTCTGTCTCTGTCTCTGTCTCTGTCTGTGTCCCTGTCTCTGTCTCCGTCCCTGTCTCTGCCGCTGTCTCTGTCTCTGTCTCAGTCTCTGTCTCTGTCTCCGTCTCTCTCTCTGTCTCTGTCTCTGCCTCTGTCTCTGTCCGCGTATCTGTCTCTGTCTCTGTTTCTGTCTCTGTCTCTGTCTCCGTCTCTCTCTCTGTGTCTGTCTCTGCCTCTGTCTCTGTCCGCGTATCTGTCTCTGTCACTGTTTCTGTCTCTCCCTCAGTCTCTGTCTCTGTCTCTGTCTCTGTCCCTGGCTCTGTCTCTGCCCCTGTCTCCGTCTCTGTCTCTGTCTCTGTCTCTGTCTCTGTCTCTGTCTCTGTCTCTGTCTCTGTCTCAGTCTCTGTCTCTGTCTTTGTCTCCGTCTCTGTCTCTGTATCTGTCTGTGTCTGTGTCTCTGTCTCTGCCTCTGTCGCTGTCTCTGCCTCTGTCTCTGTCCCCGTATCTGTCTCTGTCTCTGTTCCTGTCTCTGTCTCTGTCTCTGTCTCGGTCTCTGTCTCTGTCTCTGTCTCCGTCTCTGTCTCTGTCTCTGTCTCTGTCTCTGTCTCTGTCGCTGTCTCTCCCTCAGTCTCTGTCTCTGTCTCTGTCCCTGGCTCTGTCTCTGCCTCTGTCTCCGTCTCTGTCCATGTCTCTGCCTCTGTGTCCGTCTCTGTCTCTGTCTCCGTCTCTGTCTCTGTCTCTGTCTCTGTCTCTGTCTCTGTCGCTGTCTCTCCCTCAGTCTCTGTCTCTGTCTCTGTCCCTGGCTCTGTCTCTGCCCCTGTCTCCGTCTCTGTCTCTGTCTCTGTCTCTGTCTCTGTCTCTGTCTCTGTCTCCGTCTCAGTCTCCGTCTCTGTCTCTGTCTCTGTCTCTGTCTCTGTCTCTGTCTCTGTCTCTGTCTCTGTCTCTGTCTCTGTCTCTGTCTCTGTCTCTGTCTCTGTCTCTGTCTCTGTCTCTGTCTGTGTCTCTGTCTCTGTCTCCGTCCCTGTCTCTGCCGCTGTCCCTGTCTCCGTCTCTGTCTCTGTCTCTGTCTCCGTCTCTCTCTCTGTCTCTGTCTCTGCCTCTGTCTCTGTCCGCGTATCTGTCTCTGTCTCTGTTTCTGTCTCTGTCTCTGTCTCTGTCTCTGTCTCTGTCTCTGTCTCCGTCTCTGTCTTTGTCTCTGTCTCTGTCTCTGTCTCTGTCTGTGTCCCTGTCTCTGTCTCCGTCCCTGTCTCTGCCGCTGTCTCTGTCTCTGTCTCAGTCTCTGTCTCTGTCTCCGTCTCTCTCTCTGTCTCTGTCTCTGCCTCTGTCTCTGTCCGCGTATCTGTCTCTGTCTCTGTTTCTGTCTCTGTCTCTGTCTCCGTCTCTCTCTCTGTGTCTGTCTCTGCCTCTGTCTCTGTCCGCGTATCTGTCTCTGTCACTGTTTCTGTCTCTGTCTCTGTCTCTGTGTCTGTCTCTGTCTCTGTCTCTGTCTCTGTCTCTGTCTCTGTCTCTGTCTCTGTCTCTGTCTCTGTCTCTGTCTGTGTCTCTGTCTCTGTCTCTGTCTCTGTCTCCGTCCCTGTCTCTGCCGCTGTCTCTGTCTCCGTCTCAGTCTCTGTCTCTGTCTCCGTCTCTCTCTCTGTCTCTGTCTCTGCCTCTGTCTCTGTCCGCGTATCTGTCTCTGTCTCTGTTTCTGTCTCTGTCTCTGTCTCTGTCTCTGTCCATGGCTCTGTCTCTGCCTCTGTCTCCGTCTCTGTCTCTGTCTCTGTCTCTGTCTCTGTCTCTGTCTCAGTCTCTGTCTCTGTCTTTGTCTCCGTCTCTGTCTCTGTCTCTGTCTCTGTCTCTGTCTCTGTCTCTGTCTCTGTCTCTGTCTCTGTCTCTGTCTCTGTCTCTGTCTCTGTCTCTGTCTCTGTCTCTGTCTCTGTCTCTGTCTCTGTCTCTGTCTCTGTCTCTATGTCTGTCTCTGTCTCTGTCTCTTTCTCTGTCTCTGTCTCTGTCTCTGTCTCTGTCTCTGTCTCCGTCTCTGTCTCTGTCTCTGTCTCTGTCTCTGTCTCAGTCTCAGTCTCTGTCTCTGTCTCTGTCTCTGTCTCTGTCTCTGTCTCTGGCTCTGTCTCTGTCTGTGTCTCTGTCTCTGTCTCTGTCTGTGTCTCTGTCTCTGTCTCCGTCCCTGACTCTGCCGCTGTCTCTGTCTCCGTCTCAGTCTCTGTCTCTGTCTCCGTCTCTCTCTCTGTCTCTGTCTCTGCCTCTGTCTCTGTCCGCGTATCTGTCTCTGTCTCTGTCTCTGTCTCTGTCTCTGCCTCTGTCTCTGTCTCTGTCTGTGTCCCTGTCTCTGTCTCCGTCCCTGTCTCTGCCGCTGTCTCTGTCTCCGTCTTAGTCTCTGCCTCTGTCTCCGTCTCTCTCTCTGTCTCTGTCTCTGCCTCTGTCTCTGTCCGCGTATCTGTCTCTGTCTCTGTTTCTGTCTCTGTCTCTGTCTCTGTCTCCGTCTCTGTCTCTGTCTCTGTCTCCGTCTCTGTCTCTGTCTCTGTCTCTGTCTCTGTCTCTGTCTCTGTCGCTGTCTCTCCCTCAGTCTCTGTCTCTGTCTCTGTCTCTGTCCCTGGATCTGTCTCTGCCCCTGTCTCCGTCTCTGTCTCTGTCTCTGTCTCTGTCTCTGTCTCTGTCTCTGTCTCTGTCTCAGTCTCTGTCTCTGTCTTTGTCTCCGTCTCTGTCTCTGTATCTGTCTGTGTCTGTGTCTCTGTCTCTGCCTCTGTCGCTGTCTCTGCCTCTGTCTCTGTCCCCGTATCTGTCTCTGTCTCTGTTCCTGTCTCTGTCTCTGTCTCTGTCTCGGTCTCTGTCTCTGTCTCTGTCTCCGTCTCTGTCTCTGTCTCTGTCTCTGTCTCTGTCTCTGTCGCTGTCTCTCCCTCAGTTTCTGTGTCTGTCTCTGTCCCTGGCTCTGTCTCTGCCCCTGTCTCCGTCTCTGTCTCTGTCTCTGTCTCTGTCTCAGTCTCTGTCTCTGTCTGTGTCTCTGTCTCTGTCTCCGTCCCTGTCTCTGTCTCTGTCTCCGTCTCTCTCTCCTTCTCTGTCTCTGCCTCTGTCTCTCTGTCCGCGTATCTGTCTCTGTCTCTGTCTCAGTCTCTCTCTCTGTCTCTGTCTCTGTCTCTGTCTCTGTCTCTGTCTCTGTCTCTGTCTCTGTCTCCGTCTCTGTCCCTGGCTCTGTCTCTGCGTCTGTCTCCGTCTCTATCTCTGTCTCGGTCTTTCTCTCCGTCTCTGTCTCTGTCTCTGTCACTGCCTCTGTCTCTGTCTCTCTCTCTGTCTCTGCCTCTGTCTCCGTCTCTGTCTCTGTTTCTCTCTCTGACTCGTTCTCTTTGTCTCTGTCTCTGTATCCCTGCCTCCGTGCCTATGTCTCTATGTCTCTGTCTCTGTCTCTGTCTCTGTCTCTGTCTCTGTCTCTGTCTCTGTCTCTGTCTCTGTCTCTGTCTCTGTCTCCGTCTCTGTCCCTGGCTCTGTCTCTGCGTCTGTCTCCGTCTCTATCTCTGTCTCGGTCTTTCTCTCCGTCTCTCTCTCTGTCTCTGTCTCTGCCTCTGTCTCTGTCCGCGTATCTGTCTCTGTCTCTGTTTCTGTCTCTGTCACTGTCTCTGTCTCTGTCTCTGTCTCTGTCTCTTTCTCTGTCTCTGTCTCTGCCTCTGCCTGTGTCTCTGTCTCTGTTTCTCTCTCTGTCTCTGTCTCTATCTCTGTCTCTGTCTCTGTCTCTGTCTCTGTCTCTGTCTCTGTCTCTGTCTCTGTCTCTGTCTCTGTCTCTGTCTCTGTCTCTGTCTCCGTTTCTGTCTCTTTCTCTGTCTCTGTCTCCGTCTCTGTCGCTGTCTCTCCCCCAGTCTCTGTCTCTGTCTCTGTCCCTGGCTCTGTCTCTGCCCCTGTCTCCGTCTCTGTCTCTGTCTCTGTCTCTGTCTCTGTCTCTGTCTCAGTCTCTGTCTCTGTCTCTGTCTCTGTCTCTCTCTCTGTGTGTGTCTCTGCCTCTGTCTCGGTCTTTGTCTCCGTCTCTGTTTCTGTCTCTGTCTCTGTGTCCGTCTCAGTCTCTGCCTCTGTCTCTGTCTCTTTCTCTGTCTCTGTCTCTGCCTCTGCCTGTGTCTCTGTCTCTGTCTCTCTCTCTGTCTCTGTCCCTGTCTCCCTCTCTCTCTCTGTCCCCGTCTCTGTCTCTGTCTCCGTCTTTGTCTCCGTCCTTGTCTCTACCGCTGTCTCTGTCTCTGTCTCTGTCTCTGTCTCTGTCTCTGTCTCTGTCTCTGTCTCTGTCTCTGTCTCTGTCTCTGTCGCTGTCTCTCCCTCAGTCTCTGTCTCTGTCTCTGTCTCTGTCCCTGGCTCTGTCTCTGCCCCTGTCTC
>OX243799.1:327500-345000 GCA_945859595.2 Megachile willughbiella | reverse complement strand
TGTCTCTGTCTCTGTCTCTGTCTCTGTCTCTGTCTCTGTCTCTGTCTCTGTCTCTGTCTCTGTCTCTGTCTCTGTCTCTGTCTCTGTCTCTGTCTCTGTCTCTGTCTCTGTCTCTGTCTCTGTCCCTGTCTCTGCCGCTGTCTCTGTCTCCGTCTCAGTCTCTGTCTCTGTCTCTGACTCTGTCTCTGTCCGCGTATCTGTCTCTGTCTCTGTTTCTGTCTCTGTCTCTGTCTCTGTGTCTGTCTCTGTCTCTGTCTCTGTCGCTGTCTCTCCCTCAGTCTCTGTCGCTGTCTCTCCCTCTGTCTCTGTCTCCGTCTCTGTTTCTGTCTCTGTCTCTGTCTCTGTCTCTGTCTCTGTCTCTGTCTCTGTCTCTGTCTCTGTCTCTGTCTCTGTCTCTGTCTCTGTCTCTGTCTCTGTCTCTGTCTCTGTCTCTGTCTCTGTCTCTGTCTGTGTCCCTGTCTCTGTCTCCGTCCCTGTCTCTGCCGCTGTCTCTGTCTCCGTCTCACTCTCTGTCTCTGTCTCCGTCTCTCTCTCTGTCTCTGTCTCTGCCTCTGTCTCTGTCCGCGTATCTGTCTCTGTCTCTGTTTCTGTCTCTGTCTCTGTCGCTGTCTCTCCCTCTGTCTCTGTCTACGTCTCTGTCCCTGGCTCTGTCTCTGCCTCTGTCTCCGTCTCTGTCTCGGTCTCGGTCTTTGTCTCCGTCTCTGTCTCCGTCTCTGTCTCTGTCTCTGTCTCTATCTCCGTCTCTGTCTCTGTATCTGTCTGTGTCTGTGTCTCTGTCTCTGCCTCTGTCGCTGTCTCTGCCTCTGTCTCTGTCTCTGTCTCTGTCTCTGTCTCTGTCTCTGTCTCTGTCTCTGTCTCTGTCTCTGTCACTGTCTCTGTCTCTGTCTGTGTCTCTGTCTCTGCCTCTGTCTCTGTCTCTGTCTCTGTCTCTGTCTCTGTCTCTGTCTCTGTCTCTGTCTCTGTCTCTGTCTCTGTCTCTGTCTCTGTCTGTGTCTCTGTCTCTGTCTCTGTCCCTGTCCCTCTCCCTGTGCCTGTCGCTGTCTCTGTCTCTGTCTCTGTCTCTGTCTCTGTCTCTGTCTCTGTCCGTGTCCCTCTCCCTGTCACTGTCGCTGTCTCTGTCCCTGGCTCTGTCTCTGCCTCTGTCTCTGTCTCTGTCTCTGTCTCTGTCTCTGTCTCTGTCTCTGTCTCTGTCTGTGTCTCTGTCTCTGTCTCTGTCTCTGTCTCTGTCTCTGTCTCTGTCTCTGTCTCTGTCTCTGTCTCTGTCTCTGTCTCTGTCTCTGTCTCTGTCTCTGTCTCTGTCTCTGTCTCTGTCTCTGTCTCTGTCTCTGTCCCTGTCTCTGCCGCTGTCTCTGTCTCCGTCTCAGTCTCTGTCTCTGTCTCTGACTCTGTCTCTGTCCGCGTATCTGTCTCTGTCTCTGTTTCTGTCTCTGTCTCTGTCTCTGTGTCTGTCTCTGTCTCTGTCTCTGTCGCTGTCTCTCCCTCAGTCTCTGTCGCTGTCTCTCCCTCTGTCTCTGTCTCCGTCTCTGTTTCTGTCTCTGTCTCTGTCTCTGTCTCTGTCTCTGTCTCTGTCTCTGTCTCTGTCTCTGTCTCTGTCTCTGTCTCTGTCTCTGTCTCTGTCTCTGTCTCTGTCTCTGTCTCTGTCTCTGTCTCTGTCTGTGTCCCTGTCTCTGTCTCCGTCCCTGTCTCTGCCGCTGTCTCTGTCTCCGTCTCACTCTCTGTCTCTGTCTCCGTCTCTCTCTCTGTGTCTGTCTCTGCCTCTGTCTCTGTCCGCGTATCTGTCTCTGTCACTGTTTCTGTCTCTGTCTCTGTCTCTGTCTCTGTGTCTGTCTCTGTCTCTGTCTCTGTCCCTGGCTCTGTCTCTGCCTCTGTCTCCGTCTCTGTCTCTGTCTCGGTCTCTGTCTCTGTCTCTGTCTCTGTCTCTGTCTCCGTCCCTGTCTCTGCCGCTGTCTCTCTCTCCGTCTCAGTCTCTGTCTCTGTCTCCGTCTCTCTCTCTGTCTCTGTCTCTGCCTCTGTCTCTGTCCGCGTATCTGTCTCTGTCTCTGTCTCTGTTTCTGTCTCTGTCTCTGTCGCTGTCTCTCCCTCTGTCTCTGTCTCCGTCTCTGTTTCTGTCTCTGTCTCTGTCTCTGTCTCTGTCTCTGTCTCTGTCTCTGTCTCTGTCTCTGTCTCTGTCTCTGTCTCTGTCTCTGTCTCTGTCTCTGTCTGTGTCCCTGTCTCTGTCTCCGTCCCTGTCTCTGCCGCTGTCTCTGTCTCCGTCTCAGTCTCTGTCTCTGTCTCCGTCTCTCTCTCTGTCTCTGTCTCTGCCTCTGTCTCTGTCCGCGTATCTGTCTCTGTCTCTGTTCCTGTCTCTGTCTCTGTCTCTGTCTCTGTGTCTGTCTCTGTCTCTGTCTCTGTCGCTGTCTCTCCCTCAGTCTCTGTCTCTGTCTCTGTCTCTGTCTCAGTCTCTGTCTCTGTCTCTGTCTCTGTCTCTGTCTCTGTCCGCGTATCTGTCTCTGTCTCTGTTTCTGTCTCTGTCTCTGTCTCTGTCTCTGTCTCTGTCTCTGTCTCTGTCTCTGTCTCTGTCTCCGTCTCTGTCTCTGTCTCTGTCTCTGTCTCTGTCTCTGTCTCTGTCTCTGTCTCTGTCGCTGTCGCTGTCTCTCCCTCAGTCTCTGTCTCTGTCTCTGTCCCTGGCTCTGTCTCTGCCCCTGTCTCCGTCTCTGTCTCTGTCTCTGTCTCTGTCTCTGTCTCTGTCTCCGTCTCAGTCTCCGTCTCTGTCTCTGTCTCTGTCTCTGTCTCTGTCTCTGTCTCTGTCTCTGTCTCTGTCTCTGTCTCTGTCTCTGTCTCTGTCTCTGTCTCTGTCTGTGTCTCTGCCTCTATCTCTGTCTCTGTCTCTGTCTCCGTCCCTGTCTCTGTCTCTGTCCCTGTCTCTGCCTCAGTCTCCGTCTCTGTCTCTGTCTCTGTATCAGTCTCAGTCTCTGTCTCTGTCTCTGTATCTGTCTCTGTCTCTGTCTCTGTCTCTGTCTCTGTCTCTGTCTCTGTCTCTGTCTCTGTCTCTGTCTCTGTCTCTGTCTCTGTCTCTGTCTGTGTCTCTGTCTCTGTCTCCGTCCCTGACTCTGCCTCTGTCTCTGTCTCCGTCTCAATCTCTGTCTCTGTCTCCGTCTCTCTCTCTGTCTCTGTCTCTGCCTCTGTCTCTGTCCGCGTATCTGTCTCTGTCTCTGTTTCTGTCTCTGTCTCTGTCTCTGTCTCTGTCTCTGTCTCTGTCTCTGTCTCTGTCTCTGTCTCTGTCTCTGTCTCTGTCTCTGTCTCTGTCTCTGTCTCTGTCTCTGTCTCTGTCTGTGTCCCTGTCTCTGTCTCCGTCCCTGTCTCTGCCGCTGTCTCTGTCTCCGTCTTAGTCTCTGTCTCTGTCTCCGTCTCTCTCTCTGTCTCTGTCTCTGCCTCTGTCTCTGTCCGCGTATCTGTCTCTGTCTCTGTTTCTGTCTCTGTCTCTGTCTCTGTCTCTCTCGCTGTCTCTTCCTCTGTCTCTGTCTCCGTCTCTGTCCCTGGCTCTGTCTGTGTCTCTGTCTTTGACTCTGTCTCTGTCTCTGTCTCTGTCTCTGTCTCTGTCTCTGTCTCTGTCTCTGTCTCTGTCTCTGTCTCTGTCTCTGTCTCTGTCTCTGTCTCTGTCTCTGTCTCTGTCTCTGTCTCTGTCTCTGTCTCTGTCTCCGTCCCTGTCTCTGCCGCTGTCTCTGTCTCCGTCTCAGTCTCTGTCTCTGTCTCCGTCTCTCTCTCTGTCTCTGTCTCTGACTCTGTCTCTGTCCGCGTATCTGTCTCTGTCTCTGTTTCTGTCTCTGTCTCTGTCTCTGTCTCTGTCTCTGTGTCTGTCTCTGTCTCTGTCTCTGTCGCTGTCTCTCCCTCAGTCTCTGTCTCTGTCTCTGTCTCTGTCTCAGTCTCTGTCTCTGTCTCTGTCTCTGTCTCTGTCTCTGTCCGCGTATCTGTCTCTGTCTCTGTTTCTGTCTCTGTCTCTGTCTCTGTCTCTGTCTCTGTCTCTGTCTCTGTCTCTGTCTCTGTCTCTGTCTCCGTCTCTGTCTCTGTCTCTGTCCCTGTCTCTGTCTCTGTCTCTGTCTCTGTCTCTGTCGCTGTCTCTCCCTCAGTCTCTGTCTCTGTCTCTGTCCCTGGCTCTGTCTCTGCCCCTGTCTCCGTCTCTGTCTCTGTCTCTGTCTCTGTCTCTGTCTCTGTCTCCGTCTCAGTCTCCGTCTCTGTCTCTGTCTCTGTCTCTGTCTCTGTCTCTGTCTCTGTCTCTGTCTCTGTCTCTGTCTCTGTCTCTGTCTCTGTCTCTGTCTCTGTCTGTGTCTCTGTCTCTGTCTCCGTCCCTGTCTCTGCCGCTGTCTCTGTCTCCGTCTCAGTCTCTGTCTCTGTCTCCGTCTCACTCTCTGTCTCTGTCTCTGCCTCTGTCTCTGTCCGCGTATCTTTATCTGTCTCTGTTTCTGGCTCTGTCTCTGTCTCTGTTTCTGTCTCTGTCTCTGTCTCTGTCTCTGTCTCTGTCTCTGTCTCTGTCTCTGTCTCTGTCGCTGTCTCTCCCTCAGTCTCTGTCTCTGTCTCTGTCCCTGGCTCTGTCTCTGCCCCTGTCTACGTCTCTGTCTCTGTTTCTGTCTCTGTCTCTGTCTCTGTCTCTGTCTCTGTCTCTGCCGCTGTCTCTCTCTCCGTCTCAGTCTCTGTCTCTGTCTCCGTCTCTCTCTCTGTCTCTGTCTCTGCCTCTGTCTCTGTCCGCGTATCTGTCTCTGTCTCTGTCTCTGTTTCTGTCTCTGTCTCTGTCGCTGTCTCTCCCTCTGTCTCTGTCTCCGTCTCTGTTTCTGTCTCTGTCTCTGTCTCTGTCTCTGTCTCTGTCTCTGTCTCTGTCTCTGTCTCTGTCTCTGTCTCTGTCTCTGTCTCTGTCTCTGTCTGTGTCCCTGTCTCTGTCTCCGTCCCTGTCTCTGCCGCTGTCTCTGTCTCCGTCTCAGTCTCTGTCTCTGTCTCCGTCTCTCTCTCTGTCTCTGTCTCTGCCTCTGTCTCTGTCCGCGTATCTGTCTCTGTCTCTGTTCCTGTCTCTGTCTCTGTCTCTGTCTCTGTGTCTGTCTCTGTCTCTGTCTCTGTCGCTGTCTCTCCCTCAGTCTCTGTCTCTGTCTCTGTCTCTGTCTCAGTCTCTGTCTCTGTCTCTGTCTCTGTCTCTGTCTCTGTCCGCGTATCTGTCTCTGTCTCTGTTTCTGTCTCTGTCTCTGTCTCTGTCTCTGTCTCTGTCTCTGTCTCTGTCTCTGTCTCTGTCTCCGTCTCTGTCTCTGTCTCTGTCTCCGTCTCTGTCTCTGTCTCTGTCTCTGTCGCTGTCGCTGTCTCTCCCTCAGTCTCTGTCTCTGTCTCTGTCCCTGGCTCTGTCTCTGCCCCTGTCTCCGTCTCTGTCTCTGTCTCTGTCTCTGTCTCTGTCTCTGTCTCCGTCTCAGTCTCCGTCTCTGTCTCTGTCTCTGTCTCTGTCTCTGTCTCTGTCTCTGTCTCTGTCTCTGTCTCTGTCTCTGTCTCTGTCTCTGTCTCTGTCTCTGTCTCTGTCTGTGTCTCTGTCTCTGTCTCCGTCCCTGTCTCTGCCGCTGTCTCTGTCTCCGTCTCAGTCTCTGTCTCTGTCTCCGTCTCACTCTCTGTCTCTGTCTCTGCCTCTGTCTCTGTCCGCGTATCTTTATCTGTCTCTGTTTCTGGCTCTGTCTCTGTCTCTGTTTCTGGCTCTGTCTCTGTCTCTGTCTCTGTCTCTGTCTCTGTCTCTGTCTCTGTCTCTGTCTCTGTCTCTGTCTCTGTCTCTGTCTCTGTCTCTGTCTCTGTCTCTGTCTGTGTCCCTGTCTCTGTCTCCGTCCCTGTCTCTGCCGCTGTCTCTGTCTCCGTCTTAGTCTCTGTCTCTGTCTCCGTCTCTCTCTCTGTCTCTGTCTCTGCCTCTGTCTCTGTCCGCGTATCTGTCTCTGTCTCTGTTTCTGTCTCTGTCTCTGTCTCTGTCTCTGTCTCTGTCTCTGTCTCTGTCTCTGTCTCCGTCTCTGTCTCTGTCTCTGTCTCTGTCTCTGTCTCTGTCTCTGTCGCGGTCTCTCCCTCAGTCTCTGTCTCTGTCTCTGTCCCTGGCTCTGTCTCTGCCCCTGTCTACGTCTCTGTCTCTGTTTCTGTCTCTGTCTCTGTCTCTGTCTCTGTCTCAGTCTCCGTCTCTGTCTCTGTTTCTGGCTCTGTCTCTGTCTTTGTCTCTGTCTCTGTCTCTGTCACTGCCTCTGTCTCTGTCTCCGTCTCTGTCTCTGTCTCTGTCTCTGTCTCTCTCGCTGTCTCTTCCTCTGTCTCTGTCTCCGTCTCTGTCCCTGGCTCTGTCTGTGTCTCTGTCTTTGACTCTGTCTCTGTCTCTGTCTCTGTCTCTGTCTCTGTCTCTGTCTCTGTCTCTGTCTCTGTCTCTGTCTCTGTCTCTGTCTCTGTCTCTGTCTCTGTCTCTGTCTCTGTCTCTGTCTCTGTCTCTGTCTCTGTCTCCGTCCCTGTCTCTGCCGCTGTCTCTGTCTCCGTCTCAGTCTCTGTCTCTGTCTCCGTCTCTCTCTCTGTCTCTGTCTCTGACTCTGTCTCTGTCCGCGTATCTGTCTCTGTCTCTGTTTCTGTCTCTGTCTCTGTCTCTGTCTCTGTCTCTGTGTCTGTCTCTGTCTCTGTCTCTGTCGCTGTCTCTCCCTCAGTCTCTGTCTCTGTCTCTGTCTCTGTCTCAGTCTCTGTCTCTGTCTCTGTCTCTGTCTCTGTCTCTGTCCGCGTATCTGTCTCTGTCTCTGTTTCTGTCTCTGTCTCTGTCTCTGTCTCTGTCTCTGTCTCTGTCTCTGTCTCTGTCTCTGTCTCTGTCTCCGTCTCTGTCTCTGTCTCTGTCCCTGTCTCTGTCTCTGTCTCTGTCTCTGTCGCTGTCTCTCCCTCAGTCTCTGTCTCTGTCTCTGTCCCTGGCTCTGTCTCTGCCCCTGTCTCCGTCTCTGTCTCTGTCTCTGTCTCTGTCTCTGTCTCTGTCTCCGTCTCAGTCTCCGTCTCTGTCTCTGTCTCTGTCTCTGTCTCTGTCTCTGTCTCTGTCTCTGTCTCTGTCTCTGTCTCTGTCTCTGTCTCTGTCTCTGTCTCTGTCTGTGTCTCTGTCTCTGTCTCCGTCCCTGTCTCTGCCGCTGTCTCTGTCTCCGTCTCAGTCTCTGTCTCTGTCTCCGTCTCACTCTCTGTCTCTGTCTCTGCCTCTGTCTCTGTCCGCGTATCTTTATCTGTCTCTGTTTCTGGCTCTGTCTCTGTCTCTGTTTCTGTCTCTGTCTCTGTCTCTGTCTCTGTCTCTGTCTCTGTCTCTGTCTCTGTCGCTGTCTCTCCCTCAGTCTCTGTCTCTGTCTCTGTCTCTGTCTCAGTCTCTGTCTCTGTCTCTGTCTCTGTCTCTGTCTCTGTCCGCGTATCTGTCTCTGTCTCTGTTTCTGTCTCTGTCTCTGTCTCTGTCTCTGTCTCTGTCTCTGTCTCTGTCTCTGTCTCTGTCTCCGTCTCTGTCTCTGTCTCCGTCTCTGTCTCTGTCTCTGTCTCTGTCGCTGTCGCTGTCTCTCCCTCAGTCTCTGTCTCTGTCTCTGTCCCTGGCTCTGTCTCTGCCCCTGTCTCCGTCTCTGTCTCTGTCTCTGTCTCTGTCTCTGTCTCTGTCTCCGTCTCAGTCTCCGTCTCTGTCTCTGTCTCTGTCTCTGTCTCTGTCTCTGTCTCTGTCTCTGTCTCTGTCTCTGTCTCTGTCTCTGTCTCTGTCTCTGTCTCTGTCTCTGTCTGTGTCTCTGTCTCTGTCTCCGTCCCTGTCTCTGCCGCTGTCTCTGTCTCCGTCTCAGTCTCTGTCTCTGTCTCCGTCTCACTCTCTGTCTCTGTCTCTGCCTCTGTCTCTGTCCGCGTATCTTTATCTGTCTCTGTTTCTGGCTCTGTCTCTGTCTCTGTTTCTGGCTCTGTCTCTGTCTCTGTCTCTGTCTCTGTCTCTGTCTCTGTCTCTGTCTCCGTCCCTGTCTCTGCCGCTGTCTCTGTCTCCGTCTCAGTCTCTGTCTCTGTCTCTGTCTCTGTCTCTGTCTCTGTCTCCGTCTCAGTCTCCGTCTCTGTCACTGTCTCTGTCTCTGTCTCTGTGTCTGTCTCTGTCTCTGTCTCTGTCTCTGTCTCTGTCTCTGTCTCTGTCTCTGTCTCTGTCTGTGTCTCTGTCTCTGTCTCCGTCCCTGTCTCTGCCGCTGTCTCTGTCTCCGTCTCAGTCTCTGTCTCTGTCTCCGTCTCACTCTCTGTCTCTGTCTCTGCCTCTGTCTCTGTCCGCGTATCTTTATCTGTCTCTGTTTCTGGCTCTGTCTCTGTCTCTGTTTCTGGCTCTGTCTCTGTCTCTGTCTCTGTCTCTGTCTCTGTCTCTGTCTCTGTCACTGCCTCTGTCTCTGTCTCCGTCTCTGTCTCTGTCTCTCTCGCTGTTTCTTCCTCTGTCTCTGTCTCCGTCTCTGTCCCTGGCTCTGTCTGTGTCTCTGTCTCTGACTCTGTCTCTGTCTCTGTCTCTGTCTCTGTCTCTGTCTCTGTCTCTGTCTCTGTCTCTGTCTCTGTCTCTGTCTCTGTCTCTGTCTCTGTCTCTGTCTCTGTCTCTGTCTCTGTCTCTGTCTCTGTCTCTGTCTCTGTCTCTGTCTCTGTCTCTGTCTCTGTCTCTGTCTCTGTCTCAGTCTCTGTCTCTGTCTCCGTCTCACTCTCTGTCTCTGTCTCTGCCTCTGTCTCTGTCCGCGTATCTTTATCTGTCTCTGTTTCTGGCTCTGTCTCTGTCTCTGTTTCTGGCTCTGTCTCTGTCTCTGTCTCTGTCTCTGTCTCTGTCTCTGTCTCCGTCCCTGTCTCTGCCGCTGTCTCTGTCTCCGTCTCAGTCTCTGTCTCTGTCTCTGTCTCTGTCTCTGTCTCTGTCTCCGTCTCAGTCTCCGTCTCTGTCACTGTCTCTGTCTCTGTCTCTGTGTCTGTCTCTGTCTCTGTCTCTGTCTCTGTCTCTGTCTCTGTCTCTGTCTCTGTCTCTGTCTCTGTCTGTGTCTCTGTCTCTGTCTCCGTCCCTGTCTCTGCCGCTGTCTCTGTCTCCGTCTCAGTCTCTGTCTCTGTCTCCGTCTCACTCTCTGTCTCTGTCTCTGCCTCTGTCTCTGTCCGCGTATCTTTATCTGTCTCTGTTTCTGGCTCTGTCTCTGTCTCTGTTTCTGGCTCTGTCTCTGTCTCTGTCTCTGTCTCTGTCTCTGTCTCTGTCTCTGTCACTGCCTCTGTCTCTGTCTCCGTCTCTGTCTCTGTCTCTCTCGCTGTTTCTTCCTCTGTCTCTGTCTCCGTCTCTGTCCCTGGCTCTGTCTGTGTCTCTGTCTCTGACTCTGTCTCTGTCTCTGTCTCTGTCTCTGTCTCTGTCTCTGTTTCTGTCTCTGTCTCTGTCTCTGTCTCTGTCTCTGTCTCTGTCTCTGTCTCTGTCGCTGTCTCTCCCTCAGTCTCTGTCTCTGTCTCTGTCTCTGTCTCAGTCTCTGTCTCTGTCTCTGTCTCTGTCTCTGTCTCTGTCCGCGTATCTGTCTCTGTCTCTGTTTCTGTCTCTGTCTCTGTCTCTGTCTCTGTCTCTGTCTCTGTCTCTGTCTCTGTCTCTGTCTCCGTCTCTGTCTCTGTCTCCGTCTCTGTCTCTGTCTCTGTCTCTGTCGCTGTCGCTGTCTCTCCCTCAGTCTCTGTCTCTGTCTCTGTCCCTGGCTCTGTCTCTGCCCCTGTCTCCGTCTCTGTCTCTGTCTCTGTCTCTGTCTCTGTCTCTGTCTCCGTCTCAGTCTCCGTCTCTGTCTCTGTCTCTGTCTCTGTCTCTGTCTCTGTCTCTGTCTCTGTCTCTGTCTCTGTCTCTGTCTCTGTCTCTGTCTCTGTCTCTGTCTCTGTCTCTGTCTGTGTCTCTGTCTCTGTCTCCGTCCCTGTCTCTGCCGCTGTCTCTGTCTCCGTCTCAGTCTCTGTCTCTGTCTCCGTCTCACTCTCTGTCTCTGTCTCTGCCTCTGTCTCTGTCCGCGTATCTTTATCTGTCTCTGTTTCTGGCTCTGTCTCTGTCTCTGTTTCTGGCTCTGTCTCTGTCTCTGTCTCTGTCTCTGTCTCTGTCTCTGTCTCTGTCTCCGTCCCTGTCTCTGCCGCTGTCTCTGTCTCCGTCTCAGTCTCTGTCTCTGTCTCTGTCTCTGTCTCTGTCTCTGTCTCCGTCTCAGTCTCCGTCTCTGTCACTGTCTCTGTCTCTGTCTCTGTGTCTGTCTCTGTCTCTGTCTCTGTCTCTGTCTCTGTCTCTGTCTCTGTCTCTGTCTCTGTCTGTGTCTCTGTCTCTGTCTCCGTCCCTGTCTCTGCCGCTGTCTCTGTCTCCGTCTCAGTCTCTGTCTCTGTCTCCGTCTCACTCTCTGTCTCTGTCTCTGCCTCTGTCTCTGTCCGCGTATCTTTATCTGTCTCTGTTTCTGGCTCTGTCTCTGTCTCTGTTTCTGGCTCTGTCTCTGTCTCTGTCTCTGTCTCTGTCTCTGTCTCTGTCTCTGTCACTGCCTCTGTCTCTGTCTCCGTCTCTGTCTCTGTCTCTCTCGCTGTTTCTTCCTCTGTCTCTGTCTCCGTCTCTGTCCCTGGCTCTGTCTGTGTCTCTGTCTCTGACTCTGTCTCTGTCTCTGTCTCTGTCTCTGTCTCTGTCTCTGTCTCTGTCTCTGTCTCTGTCTCTGTCTCTGTCTCTGTCTCTGTCTCTGTCTCTGTCTCTGTCTCTGTCTCTGTCTCTGTCTCTGTCTCTGTCTCTGTCTCTGTCTCAGTCTCTGTCTCTGTCTCCGTCTCACTCTCTGTCTCTGTCTCTGCCTCTGTCTCTGTCCGCGTATCTTTATCTGTCTCTGTTTCTGGCTCTGTCTCTGTCTCTGTTTCTGGCTCTGTCTCTGTCTCTGTCTCTGTCTCTGTCTCTGTCTCTGTCTCCGTCCCTGTCTCTGCCGCTGTCTCTGTCTCCGTCTCAGTCTCTGTCTCTGTCTCTGTCTCTGTCTCTGTCTCTGTCTCCGTCTCAGTCTCCGTCTCTGTCACTGTCTCTGTCTCTGTCTCTGTGTCTGTCTCTGTCTCTGTCTCTGTCTCTGTCTCTGTCTCTGTCTCTGTCTCTGTCTCTGTCTGTGTCTCTGTCTCTGTCTCCGTCCCTGTCTCTGCCGCTGTCTCTGTCTCCGTCTCAGTCTCTGTCTCTGTCTCCGTCTCACTCTCTGTCTCTGTCTCTGCCTCTGTCTCTGTCCGCGTATCTTTATCTGTCTCTGTTTCTGGCTCTGTCTCTGTCTCTGTTTCTGGCTCTGTCTCTGTCTCTGTCTCTGTCTCTGTCTCTGTCTCTGTCTCTGTCACTGCCTCTGTCTCTGTCTCCGTCTCTGTCTCTGTCTCTCTCGCTGTTTCTTCCTCTGTCTCTGTCTCCGTCTCTGTCCCTGGCTCTGTCTGTGTCTCTGTCTCTGACTCTGTCTCTGTCTCTGTCTCTGTCTCTGTCTCTGTCTCTGTCTCTGTCTCTGTCTCTGTCTCTGTCTCTGTCTCTGTCTCTGTCTCTGTCTCTGTCTCTGTCTCTGTCTCTGTCTCTGTCTCTGTCTCTGTCTCTGTCTCTGTCTCTGTCTCCGTCTCTGTCTCTGTCTCTGTCTCTGTCTCTGTCTCTGTCTCTGTCGCGGTCTCTCCCTCAGTCTCTGTCTCTGTCTCTGTCCCTGGCTCTGTCTCTGCCCCTGTCTACGTCTCTGTCTCTGTTTCTGTCTCTGTCTCTGTCTCTGTCTCTGTCTCAGTCTCCGTCTCTGTCTCTGTTTCTGGCTCTGTCTCTGTCTTTGTCTCTGTCTCTGTCTCTGTCACTGCCTCTGTCTCTGTCTCCGTCTCTGTCTCTGTCTCTGTCTCTGTCTCTCTCGCTGTCTCTTCCTCTGTCTCTGTCTCCGTCTCTGTCCCTGGCTCTGTCTGTGTCTCTGTCTTTGACTCTGTCTCTGTCTCTGTCTCTGTCTCTGTCTCTGTCTCTGTCTCTGTCTCTGTCTCTGTCTCTGTCTCTGTCTCTGTCTCTGTCTCTGTCTCTGTCTCTGTCTCTGTCTCTGTCTCTGTCTCTGTCTCCGTCCCTGTCTCTGCCGCTGTCTCTGTCTCCGTCTCAGTCTCTGTCTCTGTCTCCGTCTCTCTCTCTGTCTCTGTCTCTGACTCTGTCTCTGTCCGCGTATCTGTCTCTGTCTCTGTTTCTGTCTCTGTCTCTGTCTCTGTCTCTGTCTCTGTGTCTGTCTCTGTCTCTGTCTCTGTCGCTGTCTCTCCCTCAGTCTCTGACTCTGTCTCTGTCTCTGTCTCAGTCTCTGTCTCTGTCTCTGTCTCTGTCTCTGTCTCTGTCCGCGTATCTGTCTCTGTCTCTGTTTCTGTCTCTGTCTCTGTCTCTGTCTCTGTCTCTGTCTCTGTCTCTGTCTCTGTCTCTGTCTCTGTCTCCGTCTCTGTCTCTGTCTCTGTCCCTGTCTCTGTCTCTGTCTCTGTCTCTGTCGCTGTCTCTCCCTCAGTCTCTGTCTCTGTCTCTGTCCCTGGCTCTGTCTCTGCCCCTGTCTCCGTCTCTGTCTCTGTCTCTGTCTCTGTCTCTGTCTCTGTCTCCGTCTCAGTCTCCGTCTCTGTCTCTGTCTCTGTCTCTGTCTCTGTCTCTGTCTCTGTCTCTGTCTCTGTCTCTGTCTCTGTCTCTGTCTCTGTCTCTGTCTCTGTCTGTGTCTCTGTCTCTGTCTCCGTCCCTGTCTCTGCCGCTGTCTCTGTCTCCGTCTCAGTCTCTGTCTCTGTCTCTGTCTCTGTCTCAGTCTCTGTCTCTGTCTCTGTCTCTGCCTCTGTCTCTGCCTCTGTCTCTGTCTCTGTCTCTGTCTCTGTCTCTGTCTCTGTCTCTGTCTCTGTCTCTGTCTCTGTCTCTGTCTCTGTCTCTGTCTCTGTCTCTGTCCCTGTCTCTATCTCTGTCTCTGTCTCTGTCTCTGTCTCTGTTTCTGTCTCTGTCCCTGTCCCTGTCTCTGTCTCTGTCTCTGCCTCTGTCTCTGTCTCTGTCTCTGTCCCTGCCTCTGTCTCTGTCTCTGTCTCTGTCTCTGTCTCTGTCTCTGTCTCTGTCTCTGTCTCTGTCTCTGTCTCTGTCTCTGTCTCTGCCTCTGTCTCTGTCTCTGTCTCTGTCTCTGTCTATGTCTCTGTCTCTGTCTCTGTCTCTGCCTCTGTCTCAGTCTCTGCGTATGTCTCGGTCTTTGTCTCCGTCTCTGTCTCTGTCTCTGTCTCTGTCACTGTCTCCGTCTCTGCCTCTGTCTCTGTCTCTGTCTCTGTCTCTGTCTCTGCCTCTGTCTCTGTCTCTGTCTCTGTCTCTGTCTCTGTCTCTGTCTCTGTCGCTGTCTCTGCCTCTGTCTCTGTCTCTGTGTCTGTCGCTGTCTCTCCCTCCTTCTCTGTCTGCGTCTCTGTCCCTGGATCTGTCTCTGCCTCTGTCTCTGTCTCTATCTCTGTCTCTGTCTCTGTCCCTGTCGCTGTCTCTCCGTCTGTCTCTGTCTCCGTCTCTGTCCCTGGCTCTGTCTCTGCCTCTGTCTCCGTCTCTGTCTCTGTCTCGGTGTTTGTCTCCGTCTCTGTCTCCGTCTCTGTCTCTGTCTCTGCCTCTGTCTCTATCTCCGTCTCTGCCTCTGTCTCTGTCTGTGTCTCTGTCTCCGTCTCTGTCTCTGTCTCTGCCTCTACCTCCGTCTCCGTCTCCGTCTCCGTCTCCGTCTCTGCCTCTGTCTCTGTCTCTGTCTGTGTCTCTGTCGCTGTCTCTCCCTCTGTCTCTGTCTCTGTCTCCGTCCCTGGCTCTGTCTCTGCCTCTGTCTCCGTCTCTGTCTCTGTCTCTGCCTCTGTCACAGTCTCTGCGTCTGTCTCGGTCTTTGTCTCCGTCTCCGTCTCTGTCTCTGTCTCTGTCTCTGTCTCTGTCTCTGTCTCTGTCTCTGTCCCTGTCTCTGTCTCTGTCTCTGTCTCTGTCTCTGTCTCTGTCTCTGTCTCTGTCTCTGTCTCTGTCTCTGTTTCTGTCTCTGTCCCTGTCCCTGTCCCTGTCTCTGTCTCTGTCTCTGCCTCTGCCTCTGTCTCTGTCTCTGTCTCTGTCTCTGTCTCTGTCTCTGTCTCTGTCTCTGTCTCTGTCTCTGTCTCTGTCTCTGTCTCTGTCTCTATCTCTGTCTCTGTCTCTGTCTCTGTCTCTGTCTCTGTCTCTGTCTCTGTCTATGTCTCTGTCTCTGTCTCTGTCTCTGTCTCTGTCTCTGTCTCTGTCTCTGCCTCTGTCTCAGTCTCTGCGTCTGTCTCGGTCTTTGTCTCCGTCTCTGTCTCTGTCTCTGTCTCTGTCACTGTCTCCGTCTCTGCCTCTGTCTCTGTCTCTGTCTCTGTCTCTGTCTCTGTCTCTGTCTCTGTCTCTGTCTCTGTCGCTGTCTCTGCCTCTGTCTCTGTCACTGTGTCTGTCTCTGTTTCTCCCTCCTTCTCTGTCCCTGGATCTGTCTCTGCCTCTGTCTCCGTCTCTGTCTCTGTCTCGATCTTTGTCTCCGTCTCCGTCTCTGTCTCTGTTTCTGTCTCGGTCTCTGTCTCTGTCTCTGTCTCTGTCTCCGTCTCTGTCCCTGTCTCTGTCCCTGCCTCTGTCTCTGCCTCTGTCTCTGTCCCCGTATCTCTCTCTGTCTCTGTTTCTGTCTCGGTCTCTGTCTTTGTCTCTGTCTCTGCCTCTGTCTCTGTCTCTGCCTCTGTCTCTGTCTCTGTCTCTGTCTCTGTCTCAGTCTCTGTCTCTGTCTCTGTCCCTGGCTCTGTCTCTGCCTCTGTCTCCGTCTCTGTCTCTGTCTCTGTCTCTGTCTCTGTCTCCGTCTCTGTCCCTGGCTCTGTCTCTGCCTCTGTCTCTGTCCCTGCCTCTGTCTCTGCCTCTGTCTCCGTCTCTGTCTGTGTCTCAGTCTTTGTCTCCGTCTCTGTCTCTGTCTCCGTCTCTGTCTCTGTCTCTGTCTCTGTCTCTGTCTCCGTCTCTGTCCCTGTCTCTGTCCCTGCCTCTGTCTCTGCCTCTGTCTCTGTCCCTGTCCCTCTCCCTGTCCCTGTCGCTGTCTCTGTCTCTGTCTCTGCCTCTGTCTCTGTCTCTGTCTCTGTCTCTGTCCCTGTCTCTGTCTCTGTCTCTGTCTCTGTCTCTGTCTCTGTCTCTGTCTCTGCCTCTGTCTCTGTCTCTGTCTCTGTCTCCGTCCCTGGCTCTGTCTCTGCCTCTGTGTCCGTCTCTGTCTCTGTCTCTGCCTCTATCTCCGTCTGTGTCTCTGTCTCTGTCTCTGTCTCTATCGCTGTCTCTTCCTCTGTCTCTGTCTCCGTCTCTGTCCCTGGCTCTGTCTCTGCCTCTGTCTCTGTCTCTGCCTCCGTCTCTGTCTCCGTCTGTGTCTCTGTTTCTGTCTCTGGGTCTCTGTCTGTGTGTGTCTGCCTCTGTCTCTTTGTCTCTGTCTCTGCATCTCTGCCTCCGTGCCTATGTCTCTATGTCTCTGTCTCTGTCTCTGTCTCTGTCTCAGTCTCTGTCTCTGTGTCTGTCTCTGCCTCTGTCTCGGTCTCTATCTCTGTCTCTGTCTCTGTCCCTGTCGCTGTCTCTCCGTCTGTCTCTGTCCCTGTCGTTGTCTCTCCGTCTGTCTCTGTCTCCGTCTCTGTCCCTGGCTCTGTCTCTGCCTCTGTCTCCGTCTCTGTCTCTGTCTCGGTGTTTGTCTCCGTCTCCGTCTCCGTCTCTGCCTCTGTCTCTATCTCCGTCTCTGCCTCTGTCTCTGTCTGTGTCTCTGTCTCCGTCTCTGTCTCTGTCTCTGCCTCTACCTCCGTCTCCGTCTCCGTCTCCGTCTCTGTCTCTGTCTCTGTCTCTGTCTCTGTCTCTGTCTCTGTCTCTGTCTGTGTCTCTGTCGCTGTCTCTCCCTCTGTCTCTGTCTCTGTCTCCGTCCCTGGCTCTGTCTCTGCCTCTGTCTCCGTCTCTGTCTCTGTCTCTGCCTCTGTCACAGTCTCTGCGTGTGTCTCGGTCTTTGTCTCCGTCTCTGTCTCTGTCTCTGTCTCTGTCTCTGTCTCTGTCTCTGTCTCTGTCTCTGTCTCTGTCTCTGTCTCTGTCACTGTCTCTGTCTCTGTCTCTGCCTCTGTCTCTGTCTCTGTCTCTGTCTCTGTCTCTGTCTCTGTCTCTGTCTCTGCCTCTGTCTCTGCCTCTGTCTCTGTCCCTGTCCCTCTCCCTGTCCCTGTCGCTGTCTCTGTCTCTGCCTCTGTCTCCGTCTCTGTCCCTGTCTCTGCCTCTGTCTCTGTCTCTGTCTCTGTCTCTGCCTCTGCCTCTGTCTCTATCTCTGTCTCTGTCTCTGTCTCTGTCTCTGTCTCTGTCTCTGTCTCTGTCTCTGTCTCTGTCTCTGTCTCTGTCTTTGTCTCTGTCTCTGTCTCTGTCTCTGTCTCTGTCTCTGTCTCTGTCTCTGTCTCTGTCTCTGTTGATGTCTCTCCCTCTGTCTCCGTCTCTGTCTCTGTCTGTGTCTCTGTCTCTGACTCTGTCTCTGTCTCTGTCTCTGTCTCTGTCTCTGTCTCTGTCTCTGTCTCTGTCTCTGTCTCTGTCTCTGTCACTGTCTCTGTCTCTGTCTGTGTCTCTGTCTCTGCCTCTGTCTCTGTCTCTGTCTGTGTCTCTGTCTCTGTCTCTGTCTCTGTCTCTGTCTCTGTCTCTGTCTCTGTCTCTGTCTCTGTCTCTGTCTCTGTCTCTGTCTCTGTCTCTGTCTCTGTCTGTGTCTCTGTCTCTGTCTCTGTCCCTGTCCCTCTCCCTGTGCCTGTCGCTGTCTTTGTCTCTGTCTCTGTCTCTGTCTCTGTCCGTGTCCCTCTCCCTGTCACTGTCGCTGTCTCTGTCCCTGGCTCTGTCTCTGCCTCTGTCTCTGTCTCTGCCTCCGTCTCTGTCTCCGTCTGTGTCTCTGTTTCTGTCTCTGGGTCTCTGTCTGTGTGTGTCTACCTCTGTCTCTTTGTCTCTGTCTCTGCATCTCTGCCTCCGTGCCTATGTTTCTATGACTCTGACTCTGTCTCTGTCTCTGTCTTAGTCTCTGTCTCTGTGTCTGTCTCGGCCTCTGTCTCTGTCTCTGTCTCTGTCTCTGTCCCTGTCGCTGTCTCTCCGTCTGTCTCTGTCTCCGTCTCTGTCCCTGGCTCTGTCTCTGCCTCTGTCTCCGTCTCTGTCTCTGTCTCGGTCTCTGTCTCTGTCTCTGTCTCTGTCTCCGTCCCTGTCTCTGCCGCTGCCTCTCTCTCCGTCTCAGTCTCTGTCTCTGTCTCCGTCTCTCTCTCTGTCTCTGTCTCTGCCTCTGTCTCTGTCCGCGTATCTGTCTCTGTCTCTGTCTCTGTTTCTGTCTCTGTCTCTGTCGCTGTCTCTCCCTCTGTCTCTGTCTCCGTCTCTGTTTCTGTCTCTGTCTCTGTCTCTGTCTCTGTCTCTGTCTCTGTCTCTGTCTCTGTCTCTGTCTCTGTCTCTGTCTCTGTCTCTGTCTCTGTCTCTGTCTCTGTCTCTGTCTCTGTCTGTGTCCCTGTCTCTGTCTCCGTCCCTGTCTCTGCCGCTGTCTCTGTCTCCGTCTCAGTCTCTGTCTCTGTCTCCGTCTCTCTCTCTGTCTCTGTCTCTGCCTCTGTC